>CM069908.1:11277005-11475182 GCA_036172215.1 Camellia granthamiana | reverse complement strand
CAACCTTCACCCACAGGCATTCAGGCAGTTATATCACATAAGCAATTAGCCTCATGGTAAGCATGCTATCATGGCAGTCACTCACACTCATGCAAGGATGCTAAAGCATAACCACTTACCGAGTACTCCAAGCCAAAACAGAAGCTAATTAGAAATCCATGCATGTTCCTAATTATACAGAAATGCCTAATGCAACACATGCAAAAATGCAACTATAGCAGGCTCGGCTATTCTAAACATGGCATATGAAATGCTACAACTAACAAGTATTCAACTTGGAATTGAAATACAATGCAGTTAGTATGGTGCGCCGAGCTCGGTGCATGCAAGACAGATGAATGAATGCAAACATGCTATCATACTGTATGCTAATTGAAACATGCCCTAATCTAACCATCATAAGCTGGTAAATAAAAGGGAGAAAGACGTGGGGTTGGAAGACATACATCACACACACGCACACTTATTACAACATTGCCCTCGCGCAGAGGGTCCGAATAAATGATACAGTCCCAAATAAATTATTACAGTCCGAATAAATACAAAACCCTAATTAATTAACAAATTAACTAAGAAAGCAATAAAACTAGCATGCAAGCTAGGGACTGCCTCGACTCTGCTCCGGATGATGGATGATGCATGTTTTGAGTTGCCTTGCGCGGAAATCCACTGCGATGCCCCGATTAGCCTTTGTTTGCAATTGTTCTAGGAATGCGAGCCAAGCTCCGGAAGACTACTGATTCTTGATTTGCTGCAACAGAGAGCAGGAAAGGGGCATGGTAACGTATGTTCACATATGTATGCATGCCTCGATCCTCGTGCCACCAATCACGCATCTCAATGCATGATGGCCGAGGAGTCGAATTGTACAACTCAATATGAGATGAATGCATATGAAAACACAACAAGACCTAAACTCTATCATGGGTAATCCGGAGTGTTGGTGATTGGGGAATTGAGACACGTTTCGTCACTCGAAGTACGAAACGTCCCTCGTTTCCCGTGTTCGGGCTAACTCCTATCCCAAGCACAATGCAATATGCATGACATGCATGGATGCAACTAAGATACAACCTAACGTGCACAATGCTATGGAATGGCATACACAATGCACAAGGTAACATGGCATACACAATGCACTATCATACAACCTAGCATACACAATGCATAATGGGCTTACACCAATACAAGTGGACCTCAGCCACACTCACATAGGAGGCCATTAGATGAAAATGAGACTCTCGAGATGCGTGCACGCATGCACGCAAACCAAGGACCGAACCTAAGGCACGAATGCCACTGTACCAAAGCATGGTAAGGCATGGAACATGATATGCAAACAAGCAAATTTCAGCACTGAAATATGATACAAAACAGCCCCGAAACATGGAAACATGGTACCTGATGCATGAGATGAACCCCGAAACTCAAATCTAGGCACATAGAATGACTTATAGCTATACAAAGCATGCATTATTTGATCATGACGTATGAAGACAGAGTCAAGGTAGTCCCAAAACATGAACTTTCTTAGTTCAAAGCAAGGCCAAAAGGTGTTAGCAAGATGGGCTAAAATAGCATGCAATTTCGACTAGCAAACATGAGTTGTATGGCAAGTGTATGATGCAAATGGAATCTTACCAACCCATCAAAAATCAGTGAATAAAACATGTGAAAATAGGCCCAAATAATCACTGATATGCAACCACGGCATGCAAAAATGATGAGTTACTTTAGAGGGGCATGCAAGAGGTTATTAAGCATGTGCAAGATAGACATGTGGAAGCCCCAAACCAACTTCAAAAATCAAATATGATAGTCCCAAAACTCAGCAAATTGGCCCAGAAATGTGACTTCAAAGCATGCAAAGAGGGGTCCCTTTGGAAGGCCAAAATGACCACCAAACAAGTCAAGGTGAGAGGGGGTCACCCCCCTCTGATTTGAAGACTCAAAATAGTGGCCAAGCCACTTAAAATCCACTAGATTTCAGTGGCTAGAAGGCCAAATGAAGCATGCAACAAGGGCTAGGATGTAAGGCTCAAAATGAGAGGCAATCAAGCATACAAGATAGCATATGATCTCAAACAAAAATGGAACCTTAATAAAACATGAAGATGATGTCAAAAAAAGCCTCTTTCCAGTTTACAACATGCCTCAAAAATGAATACAAATAGGGCTAATCCATTATGCAAAAATGGCCCTAAAAGAGAGAATAGAGACAAGGGGCAGTAGCCGGCCCCAAATGGTAGAGAGCACTTCAACAAAGTTGGAAGAGGGGCTCAAAATAAGACACTTCACAGTTTATATAAAGCCACGAAAATGAACATAAGCAAGGCTAAACAAGCATGCAAGAAAAGGGCCTAAAAGAGGGTTAAAGAGACAAGTGGTAGAAGATGGCCTCAAACAGAGGAGAACCCTTCAACAAAGTTGAATAGGGGCTCAAAATAAGCCACTTTACAGTTTATGGCCAAGCTCAAAACAGTTCACAAATAAGCCTAAAATACTATGCAAAAATAGGCCTAAAAGAGGGTTTAAACACAAAGTGTAAAAAGGAAGCCTCAAACAGGGAAAGGCCCTCAATCAAACATGAAAAAGAGATCAAAATAAGCCTATTTATAGTTTAGGTCAGAGCCCAAAAATGTAAGCATGTATGGATTAGAAAGCATGCAAAATATGAACAAAAAAGAGGGAAATGAAGCTTACCCTTGTAGCACAAAGTTCCAGCAGCTTTTGGTCCAAGAAATGATGCTCTTGCCTCTGGAAATAGCCTCCAAGCTGCTGGTATGGAGTGAGGAGGTGTGGTGCTATGGATTGGGGAAGAACCAAGGAGGTTTTGAGGGTTGAAGTAGAGAGGGAGAGGGATTCAATGCAAGAGGCTTAGAACAAATTTTGTAACCCTCCAAAAGGTAGCTGGGGGTGCTGGTTATATAGGCACAAGAGTGGAGAAAAGGGGGGGAAATTGAAATTCAAATTTCCCCCCAAAAAGTTCCCCCCTCGGATACAGAATCTGGGGAGAAAAGGAGGGTGTATCTGAAAGGAACAGGGGGTGGGGATCATGGCCGGCCATCTTTCTAGGGTTTAGGTGGCCGGCCGGCCCTCCCCATGGCCGGCCGGCCAAGGGTCAAAAGGGTCAAGCCAGATTAGTGGCCGGCCACCTCAAATTGGTGGCCTCCCATGTGTGCACAACACAACTATGTGGTCAAAAACTGGAAGAAATGAACCAGGAGAGAGAAAAACCCATTTTTTAGAGGGGTTCAAAAGGGTCAAAGACAATTACTGGCCGGCCATGACATATTGGTGGCCTCCCAGGTGTGTACAACACAAATATGTGGTTTAGGGCTAGAGAAAGTGGCCTAAGGGTGGTCAACATTGGCTTTCTAGTGAGAAAAACGGGCGACGGAGGGCGATGATGAAATAAAACTAGTTGTCAGAACAATTACTGGCCTCCCATCCTTCTACGACCTTCCTAATAATGAAAATAAGGCCTCCACCAAAAATGAGCCCAAACCGATGCAAAATGAAGGTTCGGGGGCCAAAACGCGCAACCCGGGGCCCCGAAAACTGACTGTTAGGCACCGGAAGTGGTGTTCGACCACAAAGTTGGTCTCTCGGACCACAGTGTCCCTCAAAAGGGAGGAAATAAGGTGTATGCCAAAAACCAAAACAAACGGAGGTGGTTAAGCGGTCCCGAACCGAGGCACACGGCCGACGGCTCCGAAAAATCAGAAACCGGGCTCCAAACGGGAAAAATGGCCTACGATCACGAAACGTAGCCCACGGCCACTGAAAGATGATCTACGAGACCTCTCCTTCCCTTCGGGAAGAGAAAACAGAGAAAACAGAGCCTGGTTCGCAAACCGAGGTAAGGCACGAAAGGGTCCGGAAGTCCGGAGGCAAGGCTCGCAGCCGAGACTCTGAAACCTCTGAACGAGCACGATATGCAACATCACCAAGCGCTCAATCGGTGACGTCTGAGTCTTAAGGTCGGTCAAAAATGGGGTGTCTACACCACCGCAATGTCTACCGCGACGTCCGGACCCCTCAATAAAATAAAAACAAAAAAACAAAAATTTGGGTATGACTGGTTGACCGGCCACACACCGGCCGCTGAACTGCAATTTCTATTTTTTGGGGCTTTTTCTACTTGTTCAGAAATTTTTCCCGCCTGTAATTTTTTTATTAACTGAAATTAATTATTTACTTTATTTATTACACACACATATATATATATATATATATATTTATAGTTTTTGTGAGACACGGATCTTAATACACCCCTTAATACATCCATTGTATCACCATTCACATAGTTTGCCATCTTTGTTTGGACTGCATAAGGGGGATTGTAATCCATCGGGCTGTTAATCGTGCGATACATTGTCCCTGGACTATTCGGTTCGGGTGTATTTGTATCCTATATTTGTTTACTTATGGGCTTAGATGCCTGGATTGAACTATTTGTAGTGAATCCAATGTTTGGTTGGACGGACTGGATAAGGATAAATTATAAATTTATATTTTATATTTAATTTATAATACTAAATTTGTAATCTATAATTCATAATTGAACAACACAAAAAAATTTAATTTATAGGGCCATACTAAATTTAATTTTTAATTTATAGGGTGAAAATGTAATTTAATGTTAGCCTACCTTACGCTACGCCTCGTTTGGGAAACTTGTATGGCATCAACAATTTTTTCACATCACAATTTCCTTACTTTGCATTGTTAACGAATACATATTATTTTGCTCGAAAATGTAAACTAATTATCTTTTCCCCCTTATAATGTAGCTATTTTACTTGGATCGTTTTTTCCCCTCCCTGTAAGAGTACATTGGCTACTACGTGCTCTATCCCTCGGCTAAATGATTGGGGTGATGCCGAAATATGGGAGACGCGGTGACGTATGGGAAGGAAGCAAATGTTGGAGCAGCATGAGGTAATCAACCTATTCGTTGTGCACATTTGACAGCATTACCCTACCTATGTTATGCAAATAATGACAGACTTCATTTGTGTTCCTATGATTAGGTGGGTCTATTATTGGGATCGTACGATTCGCAATTCCAAACATATGATTCAAATTGATTCCGTAGGAAATCGATTTGAATAGGTTGTGTGAATCAAAAAAAGTTGTAAATCGTAGTTGAATCGGTGAGTCGAATTGGTGAATCGTCAATCCATTCGCCTATATAAAATTAATGTTTGGCTACAAGACTGCATTTAGGTTTTTTATTGTTCAACAAGGGCTGACACGCCCGTTTTAAGGTATTTCGGAATTTAGGATTACCGTATGCCATATTTTCACTTTCTCCCTCCCTATTTACTCTCAAATACTCAAACTTTTGTGGGAAAAACATGAAGTTTCCCTCCGGACAATATTGTAGCCTTACAAATTCAATTTTATGTACTACTTTCGTTTATCAAATGAATTTTAGTTAAGCCATGAAGTTAGATTTTTGGAAAAGCTTGAAATTTTTGGTTTTTTAACCTTGTAAAAAGGTCAAAACATTGTCGTTCAGTTATTATTAGTTAGTTTGTAATTGAAAGTTTGTCTTTCTTTAGCTAAATGGGAAAAGGTCAAGTGGTAAACATGGGATCCAGTGTGAAGTTTTTATCCACATCAGATGAGCATCATTTACAACAATATGTTTGTTCATTTCAGACAAAGAAATTAATTTTTATTAGATATATTTAATATGTAAGTGTGTACATATACATTGTGTGCAATTTAAGAAAGCTGACCAAAACTTTACGATTCACAGTTCAGATCGATTCCGGATTCAGTACAATACCATTTTCGTTCATGATTCGAATCCAAATTTGATAACTATGTTAGGTGGAGTTTCATCCAACAATGGAGAAAAACAACGACATTAATGACGCAATCGACGCACACCATGCCCATAACAAACAGAAACCACAGATTGATGAAATTCGTTTCAGCAAAGTTGAGTCCGACTGTAACGTCCGCAGCCAGAGTGATATTGTCCGCTTTAGGCCGGGTTATTGCCGAAGCATCACCTCGGCTCCTCACGGTTTTGTTTTCCTCCAGGAAAAGGCCTCACTCTGGGGAGGAGGTTCGTAAGCTTATAAGACGCTACCTCCCCTCCTATCCAATCGATGTGGGATTCGCCTAAGGAGCAGTGCGCCTGGGCACACTCTCCCCCCTCATCGGACTCAGCGTCCTCGCTGAGGCACGCCGAGGTTTGCCCCACCACCGACACTGGCTCTGATACCACTGTAACGTCCCCAGCCAGAGTGATATTGTCCGCTTTAGGCCGGGTTATTGCCGAAGCATCACCTCGGCTCCTCACTGTTTTGTTTTCCTCCAGGAAAAGGCCTCACTCTGGGGAGGAGGTTCGTAGGCTTATAAGGCGCTACCTCCCCTCCTATCCAATCGATGTGGGATTCGCCTAAGGAGCAGTGCGCCTGGGCACACTCTCCCCCTCATCGGACTCAGCGTCCTCGCTGAGGCACGCCGAGGTTTGCCCCACCACCGACACTGGCTCTGATACCACTGTAACGTCCCCAGCCAGAGAGATATTGTCCGCTTTAGGCCGGGTTATTGCTGAAGCATCACCTCGGCTCCTCACAGTTTTGTTTTCCTCCACGAAAAGGCCTCACTCTGGGGAGGAGGTTCGTAGGCTTATAAGGCGCTACCTCCCCTCCTATCCAATCGATGTTGGATTCGCCTAAGGAGCAGTGCGCCTGGGCACATGTAACGTCCCCAGCCAGAGTGATATTGTCCGCTTTAGGCCGGGTTATTGCCGAAGCATCACCTCGGCTCCTCACGGTTTTGTTTTCCTCCAGGAAAAGGCCTCACTCTGGGGAAGAGGTTCGTAGGCTTATAAGGCGCTACCTCCCCTCCTATCTAATTGATGTGGGATTCGCCTAAGGAGCAGTGCGCCTGGGCACACTCTCCCCCCTCATCGGACCCAGCGTCCTCACTGAGGCACGCCGAGGTTTGCCCCACCACCGACACTAGCTCTGATACCACTGTAACGTCCCCAGCCAGAGTGATATTGTCCGCTTTAGGCCGGGTTATTGCCGAAGCATCACCTCGGCTCCTCACGGTTTTGTTTTCCTCCAGGAAAAGGCCTCACTCTGGGGAGGAGGTTCGTAGGCTTATAAGGCGCTACCTCCCCTCCTATCCAATCGATGTGGGATTCGCCTAAGGAGCAGTGCGCCTGGGCACACTCTGTAACGTCCCCAGCCAGAGTGATATTGTCCGCTTTAGGCTGGGTTATTGCCGAAGCATCACCTCGGCTCCTCACGGTTTTGTTTTCCTCCAGGAAAAGGCCTCACTCTGGGGAGGAGGTTCGTAGGCTTATAAGGTGCTACCTCCCCTCCTATCCAATCGATGTGTGATAAGCCTACGAACCTCCTCCCCAGAGTGAGGCCTTTTCCTGGAGGAAAACAAAACCGTGAGGAGCCGAGGTGATGCTTCGGCAATAACCCGGCCTAAAGCGGACAATATCACTCTGGCTGGGGATGTTACAGTGGTATCAGAGCCAGTGTCGGTGGTGGGGCAAACCTCGACGTGCCTCAGCGAGGACGCTGAGTCCGATGAGGGGGAGAGTGTGCCCAGGTGCACTGCTCCTTAGGCGAATCCCACATCGATTGGATAGGAGGGGAGGTAGCGCCTTATAAGCCTACGAACCTCCTCCCCAGAGTGAGGCCTTTTCCTGGAGGAAAACAAAACCGTGAGGAGCCGAGGTGATGCTTCGGCAATAACCCGGCCTAAAGCGGACAATATCACTCTGGCTGGGGACGTTACAGAGTGTGCCCAGGCGCACTGCTCCTTAGGCGAATCCCACATCGATTGGATAGGAGGAGAGGTAGCGCCTTATAAGCCTATGAACCTCCTCCCCAGAGTGAGGCCTTTTCCTGGAGGAAAACAAAACCGTGAGGAGCCGAGGTGATGCTTCGGCAATAACCCGGCCTAAAGCGGACAATATCACTCTAGCTGGGGACGTTACAGTGGTATCAGAGCCAGTGTCGGTGGTGGGGCAAACCTCGGCGTGCCTCAGCGAGGACGCTGAGTCCGATGAGGGGGAGAGTGTGCCCAGGCGCACTGCTCCTTAGGCGAATCCCACATCGATTGGATAGGAGGGGAGGTAGCGCCTTATAAGCCTACGAACCTCCTCCCCAGAGTGAGGCCTTTTTCTGGAGGAAAACAAAACCGTGAGGAGCCGAGGTGATGCTTCGGCAATAACCCAGCCTAAAGCGGACAACATCACTCTGGCTGGGGACGTTACAGTGGTATCAGAGCCAGTGTTGGTGGTGGGGCAAACCTCGGCGTGCCTCAGCGAGGACGCTGAGTCCGATGAGGGGGAGAGTGTGCCCAGGCGCACTGCTCCTCAGGCGAATCCCACATCGATTGGATAGGAGGGGAGGTAGCGCCTTATAAGCCTATGAACCTCCTCCCCAGAGTGAGGCCTTTTCCTGGAGGAAAACAAAACCGTGATGAGCCGAGGTGATGCTTCGGCAATAACCCGGCCTAAAGCGGACAATATCACTCTGGCTGGGGACGTTACAGTGGTATCAGAGCCAGTGTCGGTGGTGGAGAAAACCTCAGCGTGCCTCAGCGAGGACGCTGAGACCGATGAGGGGGAGAGTGTGCCCAGGCGCACTGCTCCTTAGGCGAATCCCACATCGATTGGATAGGAGGGGAGGTAGCGCCTTATAAGCCTACGAACCTCCTCCCCAGAGTGAGGCCTTTTCCTGGAGGAAAACAAAACCGTGAGGAGCCGAGGTGATGCTTCGGCAATAACCCGGCCTAAAGCGGACAATATCACTCTGGCTGCGGACGTTACACCGACATTGGTGAACTGAAAGAAACGATGAATCAAGTGCTTCACAGCAATGCGGAAATAAGGGAGATGTTGCTCAATTTTTGAGGAAAGGAAGTTGTTGTCAATGCAAAGGTAAGAAAAAGCAATCCGTAAGCATGGTTGACACAGTTCACAGAGGTTACTTGAAGATGAACTATTATAGTAAGTTAATGTGTATGTTTGTGTGATTAGGTGGAGCCGACTGAAAGAAATTATAACATTAACATATCCTCCAGCATTGGTGAACTGAAGCAAATGTTGAATCAATTGGCTGCAGCTATATTGTCTGGGAAACAACCATCTAATGAACAAACACATATTGCTGAAATGAAGCAAATGATGCAGCAAGTGCTGGAAGGTTTATTGGAAACAACACAATTGCCTCGCGTAGAGGAAAAGGGTGTTCACCCTAGTGTAGGAGTCGAGTTGCATGACAGTGGTGTGGTCTTCCCAAATTATTATGTTAGCCTAATATAGGGTAATCTTGAAGATTTACGGGGGGTGGATCACGAGGAAAATCATGTGAATGGAATGCTGTCCAATAAGATAATTGATATGCATGTTAGACATTTGCGTACCATCCAAGAAGTTGAGGACACGCACAACAATCGTGGCCTTTCCTTGGAGGAAACATACACAAGCGAAGAAACCAAATCTCTTTCGGTTCAGTTTCTGGCCATCAAGAACGTTGCAAAAAAGAGTGTATCTTCCTTTGATGATTTGCAAACCTTGCCTCCAATATGAGGAGAAGCAGACAAAGTGCATACTTCTCCTACTAAGATTGCCCAAACATTGGGCATGGGACAAATTATAACAGGCAGAGGAAAGGGTAGAGGAAGAGGAAGAGGACGAGGAAGAGGAAGAGGAAGAGGAAGAGGTGTTGAAGCCACAGACGTAGGGGATATGCATTCATGCAATGATAGCAAAATAAGTACTCGACTTACTGCAGAAAAATTCCTAAGTCACCACATCACTTCACCTTTCGTATGTTTCATTACCAATTGATGCCGACAGCATTACTGATCATAATTGAACCGTTATTTGTGTTGTATTTTAATAGTTGTCATTCTAGTGAAAGTTTGCACTAACAAATGTTGTACAATTGTCTTACAGATTTCGGACAAAGTCCTGTCCAAACTACACAGGTTGGAGAAGCGGTTCTGTTCAGAGGTTAGACATCGCTTCACTAATTTTAGATGCATAAGGATGTGTTATGTATTTTATAAATTTATTTTGTGAACTGTGTTCAGTTAGTTAGTTGTTTATATTAATAGGAAGAGTTGATGTTACTTGATTGTTTATATTGATAGGAGGAATTGACGGTACTGGAGAGCATAGAGGTTTTATCGGTGGTCGAAGACAAAGTTGTTGACTCTGTACTTGACGACAGAAAAAATGAAAGGTACTGCTCAGTTTACTACTTGCAATTAACCTGTTCCATAGTATTTGTGAAATAAGTTCAATTTTCTACGGATACTTGTTCCTTGTAGGGACATTGTCGTGTCTATGAATCTTCACGAAATGCCATGCGAATGTGCTACCCGACGTGACATGCGCACGCTTAAACCAGGGACATGGCTATCCGACACTATAAGTCGTGGCATCTGACAATGTTATTTCCACTATATTTGCATAATGGACATTTCCATATAGGGACATTGTTATTTCGCATTAGATTTAAACAAATTACAAACCTTATTTACCAAGTTGCCTCGTCTGTTACAATGTTACAGCCAATAAACTTGGTCACAGCCAATAAACTTGGTCGCGGTTCAATTGACTAACGGACGACGACAAGTACACAAAGACGGGAGGCATACTGCTTGGTTCTTTCCAGTATATCTGTCGGTAAGTAAGTGTTTTAGGTCGGTTGTGTATTGTAGATGACATATTTTTAGAAATCTTTGGCTGACTGACCTTTACCCACCAAACATGCAAACTTTGATACTAAATCAAAAAACTCAACCTCTGAACCATGAAAATATCGTCAAATCATATTTTGGACATGACAAATATACTGGTGTGCTTGATGCATGTGAGAAGGTAATATGAATGTCCATCCCATTAAAGTGAGTAGATTTAATATGAATGTCGGTAATATGCTCCCATTTACATGAATGCCAATGTAAATATGAAAGTGCGTAGATGTTCGCATGCCCTCTAAATAAAGTCTTCACTTGTGTTTCTGTGTAGATTTACATGCCTTTCAATTATAGAGGAGTACATTGGTTGTGCGTACAAATAGATATGGTAGACCGTGTGGCGTACCTATTTGACTCATTGGCATCCGCCACATTGGACACCAACAAGCTGAACGCAGCAAAAATGTTGGTATGTCGTGCTAAATTTCACAAATCTACTTTTACACTATGACATCTTTCACATAAACCAACCGTCTCCTTCTGCAACAGGTTCAAACAATGCATGCCTTATTGCAACTATAGTTTGGAAATTAATATGCTCAAGACGTGTGTACCTTTGACGTCCGGATGTTAGAAAAAAGACCATTACAATAGCTGAACGAGTAATCCACAAACCCTGCGTCACATTTACTTGACTCCTGAATGACTCATTTAACGAACCTGCTTATATTTATGAGAAATTTAATGTTACATTTCATTTGTAGCACTTTCGACTGTGGGATGTTTGTGATCAAGTACATGCAGCGGCCGATATACCCAGCGGTCCACACAAGGTACATTCTACCGCTTCATTTCTAATTACGAAATAAATCCTTTTATTTCCTACCGCTGTAACTGTACCTGATTTCTGTTATTCGCTTTCTCTACATAGTTTCATCCTTCTGTGCGTCATAAGTTGGTGCCTGACTTCGTTATGGATGTGAATAATTCAAAGATTGGCGAGTATCTTTCGTGCATGTGATTGATTAGAATTATAACAAATAGGGCAGTGATGGGGAATGGGCTGCCAGTACAAGAGTAATTTGGATGCCCAACCACAGTTCACTTTTTTTGTAGCAATTGTTTTGCAGAGGGGTGTAAATACGAGTCCTTCCAATGTTTACGAACAATGATGTAAAGATGGATCACTAATTTGTTTGTAGTACAAGTACAATTGGATGACTGCATTAGCTTGTCGTGACAATTTTTAGGTCGCAGCTGTGATAATACTAATTTCCCACTTATATTGATTGTACACATAATTCGGATGTTTGGGACTGGAACAAATGAGGGACAGTACTAATGTTTGTTCGCTTTTATCATGGCTTGTAAGTACTTACCAAATTGTGCATAAGTTGGATGTGGCAACTCCATCTATCAGTGGAATTATGTGTATGTGTTTGGCTGGGCTGATGTCACCCTATGTCATGAATAAATTGATGCAGTTACACTTGAATTCGTACAAATCCGATGTGACTGAACGATGTCTTTCTTTGTGGGTTTTTTTTGAATGCCATAATTTTGTCCAAAACAAAGCAAAAAAATATCCCACAGAACAAACAAATAGCAGTGACTATAATGCACCAACAGGGGTCCACCTGTCAACAGGAATTGATGTGGTCAACAAACTGCAATAATTCTCCTGTCGAACCACCTTACTATTGTGTTTCCAACTGTCCCTGCACATTGTGGGCTTCACATCGACATGTGAAGCTCTGTATTCTGCCAATGACCCTTTCTGCAATCCACCCAATTAGTCCATGCAATATCCTCGTAACTGCTGCACCATGTGGGCCCTCACATGCAGTTAAACTAAACCCCTTTCGTATGTGTAACTGATGGACTCTGATATTGACTTTGGCACATGTCATGTTGTGGTTGATCCACGTGTCGACAGGAACAAACAAGTACAAATTTTATACTGCAAACAATAACATAACACCAATTCCTAATCAATCCCAACTTAAAGCACGTAAAGGAGTTTTGTATTACAACTTAGGAGAAATATAACATTTCATGCTCAAGTCTGACTATAAATCATGCTTATTACGAATGCACAGAAAATCCACAACAATTTCAAGTAAACAATTAAACCAAAGTTACCAGCCAACTAATTCAAACTGATTGAAATGCCTAACAAGTAAAACTTGGATACTAATTCCAATGAAGAACATGCACCTGATGACAAGACCTGAAAGTCCTGCCATGGGTGAACTGCATGTACAATCCACTGCATGGACAATCCAATTATGAAACAACGATACACGTTGTTTTAATAGTACAATACGTGTACATGTACGACTATACATGTATGACTAGGAACCGATTTCAAAACAAAACAAGAAACTCGAATATGTTTGTTTGCATTTGCTTGAGTGCAATATTTATATCGTCAACTGATTATGAGTGCGAAAGTGGGCACGTGCTTAAAGCAGGTTGAACTTAATGTTGCCTATATAATCCTGTGCCACACCAATGATGGTACTCGGAAGACTTTGCTCACGATGATAGTAAGCTCAATGGTTCAATACATAAGAAGATAACTGATTTTGTTGTTGGCCTTCAAAGAACACCAAAAGGATCTTGCTTAGACATGGTTTGATTCCATAAAACATTGAAGGAACGCACAAGTTGAAGATCTGCCATACAAAATAGAAGAACATCGTGGGTTTGAATGATACGGTTTTCAGAAGAACCTGTTCGTTTAATGATAAAGCTACTCCTAAATTATGCAAGAATTATAAACTTTTTAACTTGTGTTGTTCATGATGTTGTCCTATCTTCGGCCAACGTCATCAGTTTTGATATCCGTACACTCCTTTTGTGGCCCATTATTGCATGATCCCACACTTCAACCCCATAATTAAAGTGTAACTGCCCCCTGATTTTGAATTTCCCAACTCTGTCAAATATTAAATCTACCCTGTCGACCTTCATTTCAACTCTCAAGTTGTCTCGTCTGTTACAATGTTCTAGCCAATAAACTTGGTCGCGGTTCAATTGACTAACGGACAGCGGCAAGTAAACAAAGACGGGAGGCATACTGCTTGGTTCTTTCCAGTATATCTATCGGTAAGTAAGTGTTTTAGGTCGGTTGTGTATTGTAGATGACATATTTTCTTAAATCTTTGGTTGAATGACCTTTTCACACTAAACATGCAGACTTTGATACTAAATAAAAATACTCAACCTCTGTGCATGACAAATATACTGGAGTGCTTGATGCATGTGAGAAGGTAATATGAATGTCCATTCCATTAAAGAGAGTAGATTTCATATGAATGTCCATCCCATTAATATGAATGTCAATGTAAATATGAAAGTGAGTAGATGTTCGAATGCCCTTTAAACAATGTCTTCACTTATGTTTATGTGTACATTTGCATGCCTTTCAATTATAGAGGAGTACATTGGTTGTGCATACAAATAGATATGGTCGACCATGTGGCGTACCTATTTGACTCATTGGCATCCGCCACACTAGACACCGACAAGCTTAACACAGCAAAAATGTTGGTATGTCTTGCTGAATTTCACAAAACTACTCCCAAACTGTGACATCCTTTACATAAACCAATCCTTGGAAGGGCAACCACATAGAAGATATATAAATAGAAAATATGTGAAGAAGTATTATCCAACCATGTGGGAAACTTTGAAGGGGAGTTGATTACTTCATAACAATGCACAAAGGGAGAAAAATTGCACAACAAAATAAAAAAACATACAACAGACCATTCAAAAACAGAGTATTGATATTCATTAATGAACAAGTTTGCACAATGGTTTAAAAGATTTGGGAAAGAGAATGGCTAGAAGACCCCATTCTGATTGAGCATCTGCCAGCATGGCTTGGGCTTGGTCCAACTCAACTTTAGTTGTCTAAATTGATGAAGGACCATGTCTAATCTGGGACAGCATCATCTTTGCTTCTTGATTAAGCTGGTCATGTTCCTGCTACAGATGAGACTTTCTTTGCCTGACAGAGGCGAATTCTGCCATAAGTTTGGTTTCCTCATGTTCAAGTGCTGAGTATTGCTCAAGAATGGCTGCAGAGGTTTGGTGGCTGAGTTTGAGTGAAGTAGATATGGTGTGGGCTTGGTTTAGGAAATCTTTTTTGGTTCGAATATCCTTCGAGCAAGTCTGAACCATCTCTGAAAGGGTTGGCCATTTTGTGATGATCTTGGCCAATTGCTTTAGTTGAATGGGGTTGAAAAGATTAGGGGAGAGGTTTAGAACAGCAGAAAGATAGGCCAAGGTTTCATCAGGTTTGTGGAGAATGATTTCTTCAACTGGGGTGTTAATGAGATTGATGAAGGTGGTTAAGGTATGTTGAGTTTCACCATGAAAGAAATGTAGTCTTTGAGGCAATGGAGATATTTCGTCTAGATGTTGTTGAAGAATAGAAAGTTCTACCCAAATATCCGGAGATGGAATGATGGCCTGTCAACAGTAATAGTTTGGTGAGAATATATGCTGCAAGTAATAAAGAGTAAATAGGATGAGGTTGGAAATGGTAGTACCTTTCCTGATAAAGTGAGCGCAGAAGGTTGGCCTTATTCTGCTGTGGTTGTGGCAGTAGAAGGAGTTATTTCGGGTACTGATGAAATGGCAGCATCAGGGCCTTCAGGCTCTTTTTCTGGTTCAGGTAAGAGGGGAAAAGTCATGAGGACCTTCAAGTTCTTTCTCAGACATTGGTCGTGGAGATGAGTCATGTATTATGTTCGTCCTTGTAAATTGGAGAAGAAGAGCAATTACTTAAAGAGAAGTTTTTTTTTTTTAAATGAACAGTTATATTTGTATTTCCATTTACCTTGGTTGTTGTGAGCTTCTAGTTGAGGGGATTTTGTATTGTCATCTCTTGGAGAGGATTGGCTGTTGGTTGAAATGTCAAAATCAATCCTCTCTGATTGTTTGTTTGAAGTTTGGGAATTTGAGGAGTTGGTTGGTGATGATTGGGGGCTAAAGATAGAAGGGACAATAATAGGCTCAGTGCCCCCTGGGTAAAGAACCTTCATCAGGAAAGCCCCAACTGTGACCTCCCCGAGAGCAATAGGAGGAGGTTCTACCTGTGAAGGATGTTGTGATGCAAATTGTGTAGATGGCTGTGACGAAGACTGTGAAGGAGGTTGTAATGAAGTTTGTTGAGATGCTTGATGTGGTGGTGGAATTGGTGATGGGACTAGGAATTGGATGAATGTGTTGAGGAAAAGTGGAAGGATCCTCATCATTAGCAGTAGTAATGAGTAATCTCCTTCTTTTCCTCTGCACAAAAGGAAGTGATTAGTCAGGCGTAAATGGAAATTAAGATGATGTAAATATGTAAAGTCAAGGCATACTTGGTAGAGTTGCCCTGAAGGGTTTGATGTTGTTTGGCCAACCATTTGGCTGAGAGGGATATCCCAATCACTTAGGTCTGGACTTAGAGCAGGAGCAGTGGAAGGCTCTTCTCTCTTCTTCGTCGTGACCTCTGTCTCGACAGGGGTACGAGTGGTAGTTCCTCTTTGTGCTTCTGTCTGTAAGGTTGACAAAGAGTCTCCTATTAATTTCGAAATTGAAAGGGTGTTTGTCTGAGTAATTGGATCCATTGGAGCCTTGCCTTTATGTTGGCCCCTAACCAATGGTTCAGCAGCAAGGGTAGTTTTGGCTGTCAAAGGTCAAACAAGTTAATGTTGTAGAGAAAAAAGAAGAAGGCATGAGACAGTCAGGGATATGAAGTATATGAAGGAAGGATACATGCAGCCTTAAGCTTGGAAGGCGAAGATATGGGGCCCTGATTATCAATAGAAGTATCGTGAAGGTAGGTTTCAAGTGGCTTGCAGAAAATAATGGCAGCCATAAGTCCCCACCAATGGTCAAATGCAGTGGAGCAATCCGAAGCAGGTTTGAAGAAGGGGCCAAAATCTTTGAAAAGTTTGGTGTTCTCTGTCAGAATGGATTCAGCTTGACTAGGATCTTTGAAGTAGATTCTGGACCCAATCCCCTCATGGATGTTTGGGTGGAAATAAGGATAAGGGATACCCTGGGAAAGACCTAATTACCTGGACTATTGATTGGGACAGTATGTCTCAAAACTGCAGTTAGACATCTTGGTGGAGGATATGGAACAGCCAACCAAGACATGCCTACAGGTGAGAATGTGTCTCCAAGTCTCATTTTGTGCTTGGACTTGCTCATTATCTAAATCAGAAGGGTCTATGAAGAGGAAGCGAAGTCTACTGGAGGAGAATTGAAAGTTTTGAAATGTCATGTAAAAGTTGGAAGGTCTTTTCAAAGAAAGGTTGTAAAACATGGTAAGATGATTTCTGAAAGTGAGGATGGGTTTGCTATTATAAGTAAGAAATTGCTCAGCATAGGAGTGGAAAACTGGTTTCAAGGTGTTAGGTGGTGGGGGTCGTGCCTTAGGGAAATAGGCATACAACCAAGCCTGGAAGAGCTAGAAGGGGCCACCACAGTTGCCAGAAATCTTCTTGTCGACAAAGGAAAATAGGGCCTTGTAAAGGGTGGCAAAAAGATAAGGGGCTAAAGCCATAGCTTGGCCATCTTGCATACACAAGGCAAGGGGGAGGTATTCCTTGGTGATCTTCTACCCAGGGACACAAATAGGAATGGCAACGGGGCGGGGCGGGGCCGGGGATCACCCTCCCCATCCCCGATCCCTGATGGTAAGAATGTCCCCGTCCCCAGCCCCGATCCCCAACGGGGAACCTATTACCATCCCCATCTTCGTCCCCTAACGGGGATCGGGTTTCCCCGACCCCGAAAATTTCCCGAATCTAAAAAAAAAAAAAAAAAAACTGTAGTAACAACAACATCCTCAACATCAACATCATCAACAACAATATCATCAAACAACATTAACAACACACAAATCTGAGTAGAGAGAGATAGATCTAAGTAGAGAGAGAGAGAGAGAAAAAGATCCATCTGCTCAGATCTAGCGTGGCAGAGGGAACGTCGTCGTCATCGGAGGTCTCGGAGAAGAAGGAGGTGGCCCTCATCGTCGTCGGAGGAGGAAGAGGAGTTGGCGCTCGTCGTCGTTGTCGGAGGAGGAGGGTCTGATTTGGTGGAACGTCGTCGTTGTCGTCGTCAGAGGGAACGTTGTCGTCACCTGTAGACACCTTATTTAGCAATGATTCTGTAGACACCTTATCTGCCATTGATCTTCATCACAAGAACTACACAGCAGAGAGAGAGGGAGAGAGGCTGAGAGAAGTGAGTGTGATGTGAGTGAGAGAGAGGGCCTAAACATATAATATAATATATATATATATTATAATAACTATATGGGGATCAGTCGGGGCGGGGGCGGGCCGGGGCCGGGGTTTGGGAACCTATCCCCGTCCCTGGCCCAAAAATCATCAGGGATTTAATTTTCAATACCATCCCCGGCCCTATGGGGATAATTTTCGGGGAAAAATCGTTCCAATCGGGGTTGGGGGATCGGGTCCCCATCGGGCCGGGTTTAAGTTGCCATCCCTAGACACAAAAAAGAAACTGACAAAGGCAAACTAAGTAAAATGCAGTTCTTTCTTTGTCTTCGACAGGGGAACCAGGCTCGCCTTTGTATTTTTAGGTGAAATCTGTATAGCTCATGTCAGTGTTTAAAGTAAATGTCATTTTTAGAGACTCAAGGAGAGCATGAATTTGATTGCCCAAGATTGGGAGACCAGTCAAATGAGCTACATCTAAGATGGTAGGGGAAATCATACCAAAATTATGGAGTAAGAAGTTACAAGATTGCGACCAAAAGCATGCAGCAGCAGCAATCAGCCCTTTGTCCATGTCATACTTTTTGGTCAACAGTCTAATTGCTTCACTAATGCCTTGATGCTTCCATACTTCAGAGTCATGACCTTCAATTCTCCTGGACCAGCTTTGCCAAACAGAGTCTGGTGACCTCCACGATCTGAGTGGGTTTTTGCTGACATTCCAGTTAGTCCACTTAAGTCTAGGTTCGTTGAGAAGAAGGTTATCACCATTGCCAAGGGGATAGTATGGAGCTAGCTCATCTGGGAAGTAATACGTGAAGGTATGGCCTAGCGTAGCCTTAGCGACACAGCTTGTGCTGGGCAATAGGGTAATACCTAATTTTAGAAGAGCGATAAGTGCTCTGATAGGGTCTGGGAAACGAAGTAGGTCTTCATTGTTGTCCTCAGATGGAGATGGTTAAGATTTTTTGGGCGCCATGGCTTAGGGTTTTGTGGTGCTGTGGTTTTGAATGGCAATGCTTGAGAAGAAGGAGTCCAGTCTGAGGAGTTCGAATTAGAAGGAAATGAAGTTGAAATGGTTTGAAGTTGAAAATATGGGTCTTTTATAGCTTATGATGGGGCTAGTATATTTAAATGCTCTTATATTGAGCTGTAGTTTATGTTTGTTTTGGGCTCGTATTAAGAAATTTGCTATTAGACTTATCTCTTGGGCTCAGGGGAATAAATCTCTAGGTTAAGGTCAAATTAGGCCGAACTGGCAAGTTTATTGAAGGTTAAATCATATGATATTTAACTTCAACAATGGGGCCATTGTTTGCACCATGTTTTGCTAGTCTCTGTCGACAGATGGTCCACTTAATGGAGGACACGTGGCCAAGTTTGACGGAATGTCCAGCAGTTGAAAGTGGGTTCTCTGCATGTGGGTCACCTAGAAATGATGGGGGCATTTTTTCACACCAGTCATGGAGTTAGTGGGCACACTTTCAAGAGGAAGCATGAGACAAAGCAGGAGCCTTGTTCTGTCAACAAAAGTTCCAAACAGTTGGTGGCTATGAAATAAACTGAAGAAAAGGGAGATCGACAGATAGAAGTGGAGGTTTAGTATACTTGGAAAGCCTAGAAAGGAGATCGTGGGTTTTGATATCCCTATACTATTTTTGTGGCCCATCACTGCATGATCTCACACTTATACACCATAACTGCCACTATAATTGCCTCTGACTTTGAATCTTCAAACTCTGCGAAATATTGCCAAATATTGACTTTTCCCTATCGACCTTCCTTTTGCCATTGTGGTGCATGTCCCTCATCATTATGAGACAAAAATCGACAGAATATTGTCCACTAAACACAACCACAATCCTTGCAAGCTGGGCCACTGAACCACAACACTTGGCCACTCACTGTAACTGCCCCCTGACTTTGAATCTTCAAACTCTGCCAAATATTGAATTTTCCCTGTAATTTATTCAATAAATTCAATGTCGGTAAACTTGTTAATATTTGAAATACCTTTTTCCTGGACTGTGATGACTTAAACACAATTGTTGTCCTACATTTTACATAACCACAATACACAACTTATTTATATTGAAAACAAAATATACATTTCGAGTTTATAATCATAAAAATGGAAACTACTTTTTTTTTTTTTTTTAAAGTTCACTCATATTTTCAACTAAATTATGATTGGTTATTTTTAAAAAATTGCTCTTTGCACCTATTTTTCCTACATCCTGCCAACAGGTGCGCCATTCAATTGAGGACACATGGCAAGTCCACCTAAAGACAAGGGTTATCAACTAACATTGAATCTTGCATGCCATCTGACTTACATGGTGGAGCAGTTACTAGTAATGATCATTGATTTAGTGGCCAACCTCCAAGAGGAAACATGAACGAATTGGGAGTCTGTATCTGTTGAGGAAAGGCTAAAAGGACTTGGGCACAGGTGGCAATTTCAAGGATATGCACTTTGACAGGTACAAGTAAAGGTTTTATGTGGTTTGAAGACATGGAAATGATCGTGCAGTCACAGAAGTTGCACAGAGGTAGTTGCAGATTCGGCAGATCATGGGATCGTGGGAAATAAGAGCTATAAAGGGCAGAAGGTTTGCAGAGAGAGATGACATGAACAACAACACAACAACTTACTTTCTACATTGTAACTTCTAAGCAGTTTTTTCCTTTCTCATTTGTACTTTGTCATTGGGTGAACTATGGTGATTTCAACCTCAAATCAGCAAATGTTTATCTTCTATGATTTGTTACCATCAGTTCATCGAAAAAAAGTCTTCATCCTTTTCAGGCATTCGAACCAATACCACAATTGCTTAATTTTCTTCTTTAAATTGTCAACTTTAAATTACTGCTTGGTTGCTGCCGATATAGGCCCAACATAATTTTACTAACAATAAACCTATCACTTTCATAGTTAACATGAAGTAATTTCATAACTCTTGTTCGTAACTCGTAATTCATATAGCAATTCGTATAGAGATAAACTAAACGCATTCACTGGGTTACTTTCTCCAAGTAATACCCAAAATTAACTACCACTTGGAATATATACAAAATGCATGTGCTGGGATGTAATTTTGCAAAACCACATGGACAAAATTCGTATTGTACTCTAAATATAATAGTAATTTACTGAAACAAGTCATAGCAAATCAATACGAAGCCAAACACATTGTTAGTTGATAAACCACACCGCAAGAAACCCTTCAGTTAGATCCAACCAAATATGGAACACAAACAAGCAACCCGCAATAGGAATCTTGGAATACAGACATAAGCCAATTTCTAACCCAAAACAATACACAGACAACCCATATATATCTCACCTTCAATTATTTTTCACAAGTCACTGCAAACACAAATGACAACATCACTCTAAACAATATGGGAAATTACTGTTCCTGGCCTTGTACATAAGTAACGTTGTGCCATTTCCTGGCATTGTATGTAACCAATTATTTACACGTTCCGTACAACAATCCATGCAAAATGAAAACTACAAACATATCTACCCTGTTCTTCGCAATGATGTGTTTTCAATAGCTAGTACTGTCTACCTAATAAATTAAGGGAATAAGTAAATCATACAAATTATACAATTACCTAATTCACCTCATCAATTGTGGTCGAATCATTTTTGCACACTACTACTTCGACACTACCGTATTGGCCCACAGGCTGTTAGGAATCAGGAGAAACATCGAAAAATAGTCATCGTTGCTTAATGTGCGGTGTACTTGGATCCACCAACCCAGGTTTGCAGCGAATGGGCAATGACTCCGCATTGTACTCACGGTCAGTGATGTGGGTTGTATCTGCATCTGAGTTACTACCCACTATTTGGCTAAACCGAAACTTAGGACACGTTCGCTTTGTGTGCCTAATGCATTTGCAATTCCCACATTTTCTTGGTCTTCGACAGTTGGATGAGGCCCGTCGCAAGTTCCCTTTTGTCTTCACAAGATCAGGATCTTCTACTCCAAATTGTCATGGGATTGAATGTTTCCCTTTGTCTCCATCCCCATGGTTCAGATTCCTCTCATATAACTCCTTCATCTGGCTCGTCATTGGAAGACATTCATCCCAAGCCTCTTTGAAACCTTCCGTTGATTGCGAGGCATAGAAACACATTTCATTGTAGAAAGAACTCAATATCCCATACCGGGCCGTCTATGTTGTAATGCTATCAATTGAGGATTGACGTCATTGCTGGCCATCCTTGCTTGCAGCCCTTGTCCATCTATGCAGCACACAAGTTGGGGGAATTTGTGTTAAATTTTTAGCTTTCATAACACATATCATGTGACAGCAAGGTAGCCCCAACGACTCAAACTTCATGCAAGAACATCTTATTGCAGCAACCACTAGATTGTGTGTTACTATCCATGATCTATCCTTCACCTTGTACTTATGAATATAGTAGCATTTCTGACCATCCGGCAAAGGGAACACGTCATTCACATTCAACTTCCCCTCTTCTACGATTTCATCACGGAACATTCTAAATATATTTCGGGTGAACAGCTCAGCTCCATGTCTCTCTGTATCTCGCAATGGAGTAATCAATACCAGAAAAGTGTTATTTGTTTCAGCATTATCTCTAGCCTCGTTATACCTTATCCTTGTAAGAGCCCGATCATAGTGCCTAATAAATTCATATAGCTTCAATTTGTGGTGGAGGAAGGGATTGAAATAAGCATTCATACTCTCCGAGCGTTGAGATCTCTTCATCCCAACAAAGAAATGTCCACGCATATATGCCTCAACCCACATATGACATTTCTCATATGTCTCCAACACCCAGCTGTTGGTTTGAAGTCCAAAATTTTCGACCATTCTCGTCCAGCCATACTCAAACTTTGCCTCATCCGTTTCCATGTCCATGTACTGCTTGAAAGCATGTGCAAAGCCACTTTTGTGAACATTTGAAACAGCATTTTTCCCAAGATGCCAATTACATAATTGATGTCTTGCATCTGAAAATACTCTTCTGATTGCCTCTCGCATCGCCTTATCCCCCATCTGTCAGTACGGACACAGGTGCTTTATTGCCCATTGCCTCCATAAATGTTTCCAAAACCCATGTGTATGTATCAATTGTCTCATTAGCTAACAAAACACATGCAAATATCGTGGTCGTGAAGTGGTTAGTCACACCAGCCAACATGACAAAAGGTCTCTTGTACGCATTGGTTCTGTAAGTTGAGTCAAATATCAACACATCACCAAACTTTGCGTAGTCAGCCCGCGAATTTGAATCTACCCAGAATAGATTTTGTAACTTATTATCCTTACACATATCATACTTGTAAAAAAAATGTGGGTCAACATCAAGTTTTGCACATAGGTAAACCAACGCACCCTGTGCATTACCATCCTCAACTTCTGCTCTACGTTCGGCTTGAATATGGTTGTACAGATCCGTATAGATGAAACCAACATTCTCATAAGACCCGGATTGATTTACCATATAGTCCATGATTTGGCTAGTCTTCACACTGACATTGCGCATAGCCATTGCTTGAGCTTTGTCAGCGCTGTTTAAACCGCGATGTGACCTCAAATACATCACACAGTGTTGTTCCGCCAATTCATGGTTGTGGTCTGCGACGAAGTGAGTCACAGCATACTTTCCCCCTTCACCAGCATCTGGATCGTACCATATGCGAAATTGGGCCTTGCAACCTACTCTTGTTAGTGCCTTGGGAGCTCTAATCTTCTCAGCAACACGGTCCAAGTATTTTGGTAATCTCTAACCTTCCCTTCAACACAACCACAGCCTACTAACAACCTTTCCATGTTTATTTGTGTTAAATTTGGATTTTCATATACTAAATCCCTTGGCTTTAGCATACGCGTTGTAGAAAGCTTTTCCATCTTCGACCGAATCAAATTTATGTTTCAGAAGAGCATGTTCAACATCACCAACCATCTCATTCCGATGAACATCGTCAATCATTTCTTATTTTACATCAGCTCCGCCATCTTCAACGTTCATGTTGGTTGCTTCTTCATTGCTTGGACCAGCTTCGCAACCATGATAAGGTTCCGTCCCACTTTCATTGATCAAATGAATGTCATCTGCTTCATTTGGAATGTCATAATCATCACCTTCCCTTTTCACTTCCGTTGAGGCCATACTGTACATGACATTAGTACAAACAATTACTTGATGATCGAAAAATGTTAACACAAACACAAACATGACATTTGCACACGGTTGAATTGTTCTTGCAAACACAAACACTCGATTGAGAAAGAGAGAGGTTAGTTGCCAATGGAGGGGTTTCCATTTGAGCGAAGCGTAGAGCGGTTAAAGTTAGGATGGGGGTTTAGTTGAGGGAAAATAGCTGAAGTGAAGAGGCCACAGAGAGAGAGAGAGAGAGAGACAAAGAGAGGGAAACAGCTCCATACCTCATATCTAGTTGGAGAGAACACCTTCACTTCAGCAATGGAACCAACACAACCTTCTACTTTCGTTGTTGTTGGAAATTGCCTGTTATACTGTTCCCTACAGAGCTTCGTCAATGGAACCCAACAGGGGCTTCTCGTTGTTAATGAAAATCAAGGGTTACGCACTCAACCTTACATAGAGAGGAGAATAGAGAGAGAGACACAGACGAAATAGAGAGAGTGAGTGGTATGCAATCATGTAAATACGAGCATTAACCGATTGCCCCGGTTTTAACTTTTTTACGATTAAACAATTCAATGGTCTTGATAATTATTGTAATCTAACGGCTAAAAATTGGATTGCATATGGTGTGCAACCTTAAGGGGGTTGCACACTTAAACAATGCCCAGTTTTCATTTCCTGTTTGAAACCGAGTTTTCATTAGTCAGTTTCCATTTCTTGTTAAGGGGAGTTGGTTTATGCCTTCTTTTAAGAGGAAAGCATAACCAGCTTTTGCAGTATGTTTCCCATTAGCTGTTATGCTCTATTTGTTTGGTTCTCCATTGTAAGATAATATTCATTCCATCAGAAGGTCATGAAATAATAATTCTAATTCATTCCAATAAATCAAACATTACATTAGAATTGTAGATTCTTTTTTCAAATTGGCTGAGATTGGGATAGGAATACCATAAATTTTATTTTTGAGAGTGTGAGGTTTTCATAAAAGTTCCATTCATGTAATTGTTGATGCACCTATGAAGTACGGATACTTCAAATACGGTGGTGTATTCATATCATATCCGTATCGAATATTGACATTCTTTGGATATTTATGGATACATATCGAATACTTATTAAAAGTATTGGATACTTCTTAATTAATTTTTCATTAATTTTAGAGTATCGGATATTTAATTTTGAAGTATCGGATACTCCAAGTCATGTATTACTTGTTTTATGAAATTAGAATTGTAACATTTCTTGCATAATATTATAATATAATATAAATGCATAGATAAATATAAAAATATTTTTCTAATACTTTGTTTAGTTCTTTGATATGAATAACATAGTGAGTTAAATAATGGAATTTGTCAAATTGATGTATCCTAATTGTTTCATGCATGTCCCCTATAAATATATATAAAGTAAGAATTAACAAGAGAATATAACAATATTAAATAAATAAGAAAGTAAACTTGAATATAACATTTTTTACTAGTGCCAAAGGAAAAAGGGGATAAGTTGTGGACTGTTCCATTATTGTAATATAAACATATTAGACTTGATATTGAAATGAAATATTTGTAAGTAGGGTTACAAATGAACCAAACTGTTCATGAACAAACTCGGCTTAACTCGTTAAAATCTCGACTCGACTCGGTTCGGTTCGTTTAGTAAACAAGCCAAGGTCGAGCTCGAATATTAGGCTCGTTTAGCAAACGAGCCGAGTTCGATCTCGCATAAGCTCGACTTGTCAAACTTGACTCGTTTATCTTTATTTAAATGATATAATAAATATATTATTTATATATTAAATAATATATAAATATATATAAATAATAGTATAAATACATTATTTATATATTAAATAATATAAATAATATTTAAAAAAATTATCGAGCCAAGCTCGAGTTCAATAAATGAGCTCGATAAGTAATTAAGCCAAGCTCGAGCTCAGTAAAGCTTGGCTTGGCTTGGCTTGGCTTGGTTCGTTTGCAACTCTATTTATAAGACCTATTGAAAATTTAAAAGGTAAACAAGCTACTAGCTTAAGTTAATAGCTAATTCATAAATATTAGTATTTGGCATTTTTAAATTACATTGTGATTTCTCAACATTATTTAACTTATATGTAACTCACTACTAATAATTTTAAAAAATATATTTTTCATAAACGTATCCTAACTATACCCGTATTCAATTTTTTTCGATTTTATCATATCACCGTATTTATATCTTATTTTTTTAAATTTTATCGTATCATCATATCTGTATATCATATCCATATTCATCCTTCCTAAAGCATCATGTATAATTAAGAAGAGTTCAATTTGATAAAATACCCTTGTCAACAAGGTCACATAATGGAATATTTTCATTTTTTTATTTTTTGGTAAGTGGGATATGAGAATATCATTCACTCTATTTGGTTTTAGTTTTCAAAGTTTACTTTTCATTTTTTGTATTTTTTTGTTTTTACTGAATTTTTTTAATATTGTTTTAAAAAAATTTAATATTTAGACACAGCTAACATAAATACACTTAAAAAGTATAATATTTGTAAAAACAAATCTTTAAAAAATTCACTAAGCACCAAAAATACAAAAAAAAAAAAAGAAGGAAATTTAGTATATTTTTCATATTTTTGTATATTTATTAATTTTTTAAAATATTTTTTCATAAATATTTTATTATGGGGAACTGACCCAAAGGTCCAAGCCCAACATATCATGCCCCATTTAGGCCCAAAACAAATTTAATACTCCATTAAGTCCTCAAATTATCAATCAGACGAAAATATCCACAATATATCATCCAATTTACACGCGCACAACCATCACCCACGATCATCTCAGTCTGATCAGTACACTATCACATCTCCGTCGCTCGAGATCGCATTCTCAGTCCTCCATCTGTCCTCCGTTCGACTCCATTCCCTCTGAAACCCTACCCTAACCACAAAACGAAACCGTTCATCTTCAACACAATACCAAGCCATTAATATTCTCCAATCGGCGGCTCTCAACAACACGAAGAACCATCACCACTCTGAAGAAATTTCATAGTTCCTGACTTCCGATTCATAGAAATGGGGAAAAAAAGTAACATCTCTCTTCACATATCCATTATTTTTCATTCAAATTTGTACATTATTCTTTCATATTTTGTATTAACCGTTTTAATAACATTTTCATAAAAAAACCCTTGTAAAACACATTTTACATACTTCAAAATGTATAAACCCTTTTTTATATATAATCCCCTGTTTTAAAACATTCTAATCCCCTATTTTTAAACGTTCTAATCCACTGTTTTTACACATTCAACACCTTATTCTCATTCTTATTGTTCTTGCTTCTTCTTGTTCAATATTGGCTTTTCTTCTTCATATTGTTGCTACATTTCGTTGAATACTTAATCTTCTCGTTGTTATTATTACTGTTTACAAAATACAATGGGCTGTTCTTATTGTTGATACTGTTTACAAAAACTGCAACATCATACAGTTTCATTTCATCACTCTACAAGTAACATATCTAAATTTATTCAAACTACAAATGAAACTGCAAAATTACACAGTTTAATCACTATTCAAAACAAATAGGTAACTTATTATAAAGTGCAAATCAAACTATCAAATTATACATTTTTGTAACTATTAACAACAAATAGATACAACTTCATATTAAACTGCATATAAAACTGCAAAATTATACAGTTTTGTCACTATATTATTCATGTCCCGTAACGCCCCAACTTTCAGGCCGTTAATAAATCAAATTAACCTCAAATTTATAATTGCAAATAATTCATAATCTCAAATATACAAATCGTCTCCATAAATAATTAACTCAAATGTCTCCAAAAATAATATATAGTTGTGGGCCCAAAAATCTTCAACTCAAATAATCTCTTTAGAACTTCAAATCGGATCTTCACTAAACTCCTCCGCACCCGAAAAATAAATTAATTCAGGAAGTATACAATACAACAGGAATAACAAGGCTCGGACAAAGAATAAATCAACAGGGATCCAACAATTACACAACCGATTAGATTCAATAATCAAGCAGTTTACCCAAATTGGACAAACAAGTCAACTCGACAGATGATAATTTATCCGGGCTATTGGTCCAAGCTATTGGCAAGGTCCACTCGATCCATGTACAGAGCATTTATTTAGCCAGACAAATCAACACTGACTACACAGAATAACTTCACAAAATTTATCAAATGACTAGAATAATCAAGAGGAGTACAAATGAGAAGTAATTAAACAAACACTCTTTGCAAAGAGATTTAGAAGAAGCATATTGTATACCACCCGAATTACCTCAAATCAATCTCCTCCGTCGCCAACACTCGAATCTCGATATTTCTCCATGGATCTCCAATTTCTAAGCCATAAGGTATATAAGGTTTAACAAAATCTACAATTCCCCTCTTGAATAAAATGCTAACTCTCACTTTAAACACTCTTAA
The DNA here is from genome assembly GCA_036172215.1 of Camellia granthamiana. Classification (NCBI taxonomy): domain Eukaryota; kingdom Viridiplantae; phylum Streptophyta; class Magnoliopsida; order Ericales; family Theaceae; genus Camellia; species Camellia granthamiana. The sequence continues at coordinate 11,446,604 of CM069908.1, read as the reverse complement.
TCTAAACTCTAAATCTATATAACAAATGGAGAGAGAGAGAGAGAGAGAGAGAGAGAGCAAAAACAAAAGGATGAAAGAAGAAGAAGAATGATAGAAATGGTTGAGAGGTGAGCTCAATTTATAGGCAAGGATACTTGGGACAAAAGAAAAGGAAGACTTGGGGCAAAAGAAAAGGAACTTTACTTGGTGGGCAAGAAAAAGGGATTTACTTTGAGAGAAATGAAGATTAAAGAAATTAAAAGAAAATAAAAGATTATTTGGTAAACAAGGAAATGATGAAAAAATAATAAAATAAAATTTACTTGGTGCCCAAGAATAATAATAAAAATTAGAAAACATGGGAGATGAATAATAATGAGATGGAGATAAAAAGAGATAAAATAAATAGAGAAAATAAGTTAGATTCTCATCTAAAAATTTTACCACCAAACTATCACCAATAAATATTAATACCTCAAAAATACGAGGTTTCACATGCCCTGCTGTCACTTTCATTTTTTCAGAAATAGCTATTGGAAGATATTGGAAGAAACAAACCCATATGCCCAAAAATCCAATCAGGGATTTAAGTATCTCCCCTTTTGACAGTCCTTCGCCTGTATCCACCGAAATGCCACCAACATCTCCCCCTCCACAAAAAACCCAACCACTACAACCAAAAACAACCAAACACCACAGACCCCACCAAAAAACCCACAAAACAACCACACTACCTACAAGAAAAAGCCCAAGAACTACACCACAGACCCCACCCACATAACAAACACCAACCACACCTCCAACCACAATAAAAACAAACAAAAGAAAGCCAACAAAAAAAACAAGAAGCTCCTCCAACCAAAATAAGAAAGCTCCAAGAAAGCCAATCAACTCCCAAAACAAAAATCAGGGCATCAAAAGGGAAAAAGGCAGCAATTCCTGCAAAGAGAGTCCAACAGTTTAATTACTGTTCCAACATCGGAACAGTAATCAAACTGTTGAAGGGAGTCAAATTCACAAAAGCCCAACGAACAGAGCTGGAAAAAAAATCCCTTTTTAGCCCATTATAAATGCTCTCTCCTCAACACAACTGAAGGTCTCTTGGTGCATATGCTACAATTTCATTGTAGCAGAAATGACAACACTCTACAACAAAAGAAAAAGAGCATTTATACTTGGCAAAAAGGAAATGAAACTCAAAAACAATGATGTCAAGCTCATTTTTGGTATCAACTGTGGAGAAGACAGCATCACCACCAAATCCTATGCAAGACCAAAGGATTTTGAGCTTGCATTTTACAAACGAAGATGCAAATCAGTAAAGAGATTGGATGGCAAGTCTTTGACCAAAATGTTTCAACAAACAAAAAAAGGAAAATCAACCAATGATCGTCAAGATCTTGCAAGGGTCATCACCCTTTACTTGTGCTTGAAACTTCTCATGCCTACAACAGGCCATACACTCAGTTGAAGTTTCCTCAACTATGTTGACAATCTCAACAACATCAAGAAGTACAATCAGGTTGAGGCAATAAAAGGCACACTGATGAATTCAATGGCAAATGCAAACAACAACCCAAGGCATGTCACTGGATACGTCATGTTACTCTTGGTAAACACACTACTCAACTACTTCACACAAAAATATCAAACATCCACCTATTTCTAACTATCTAACATATTTCAATTTTTTTTTTACAGTACTGGTACTGTGAGCACAGTAAACTCCTCCGACCATCCAACAAAGAACGCTTCCCAAGGTTTATGAAATGGAACCTTGGCAAAATGTACTCCAAGTGGAAACACATTAGCCTTGCTCACTTTGAAAAGATATTCAAACTCTTCTATACTATCATAGCACAAATCTATTCAATACTCCTTTCACAGTCATTATAGTAAAAATCATGTTTTGAAACTGTCAAATTCTTCAGTTTCAAACAACATATATTCAACACTTAACTCACATTATTCACAGTACAAATCATATTATGAAACTGTAAAAGTTTGCAGTTTCAAAGCACACACTTATTTAACATCACTCATGTTATGAAACTATAAAATTTTACAGTTTAAATGCACAAATCTATTTAACATCACTCATATTATGAAACTGTAAAAATTTTCAGTTTCAAACAACATATTTCGACACTTAACCCACATTACTCACAGTACAACTCATCTTATGAAACTAACCAATTTTACAGTATTACTGATATATGCCACATTGTTCCAATGCAGGTTGACCAAAGTGCTTTAACCCCAACTGAACAAGAAATACAGTTATTGCATATCAATCAAAGCACATCAATAGATTCTTCAGCAAAGAAACATGACCACAAAAAGGACAATAAGCGAAAAAAACAAACAAAAGCAACAAAAAAAAAAAAAAAAGACTTCTAGACAGTGATGAGGATGACTTTCTCGAAGAAGAACATCAATCAGAATCAGAATCAGAATCAGAATTAGAACAAGAAGAACAAAAAAAAAAAGAAGCAAAACCCACAAGAAAAACCAGAAAGTGATGAACAAGAAGAAGAGAGTGATGATGAAAAAAAAAAGCGACTGATGAAGAAGAAGCTGATAAAGAAGAAACTGAAGAAGAAGAAGAAGAAGAAGAAGAAGAAGAAGAAACTGATGAACAACAAGACAATGATGAAGCAGAAGAAAGAGAAGAAGAAAAAGGTGATCAACAAGAAGACACTGATGAAGAAGAAGGCCAACAACAAGAACAAGAAGAACAACAAACAAACCAACAACAATAAGTCAATGAACAAGAATTGACAGACAAACGACAACAACATGAAAAAAGAGAACAAAGGACAGAACAACAAGAAGAACTCCAAGAGAAATCTGACACATTTCATGCACAAGGTAAACTCTTGTCTAATACTGAAGCAAATTGCAAAATTTAATAAAACTAACCAAAACACAATCCAACATTTTTATAGGTCATGACCAAGCACAAACATCAACCAAAGAGGACGACAAGGACAAGCTCATATCAGCCATGTGAGCACAAATGCAAGAAATGGAACAAAAATTCATGGCTAAATTGCGTAAAAAAGAAGATCAATTGAAGGAAATGTCCGCCAAAAAAACTGGTAGTCCCCAACAAAGATCAATGGTCAAGAGAATCAAACAAAAGTCAAGAAAACAAGCACGTGACCCAGATTTTGAATACCAACCAATGACAAAAGCCAAAGAAGATACAAGGAACAAGACAGAAACTGCTGCTGATGTACCCAAACCAACAGAGGGTATTGATGAAGAAAAAGAGAAGAAGAATGAAAAGAAAAAAAAAGAAATCCAAATAGAGAAAGAACCTACTACTAAACCTGAGCAAAAAGAGGGTGCTCATGAAGCAAAACAACAGCAGAAAGAAAAGATGCAAGAAGATATTGGCCAAGAGAAAGAAGTTGCTACTGAAACCAACCCAAAAGAGGATGCCAATCAAGAGAAGACACAACTTCAAGTATTGGAAAGTGATAATGATTTCAAGGATGCATCAATCCAAAACAAGCCACTCGCCATTTCATGCCACAAAACAAACAAGGTTTGGCATAGCCTATCCAAAAAAGACCAAGACCAAATTCAACTCATCAACAACACACAATCAAGTGCTTGTGTCTGGTCTGGTAGCAAAGATGAAAATTGCGTATACTTTTTAGATATATGCAGATTGACCAACAGGGAACCCTTATATGGGAATGTAGGTCTCCAACTGCACAATTTTACAGTTTCTGTTCATATTCAATAACCTATTCCACAAACCTAACACATTCTCATATATAACATGTTTCAGGTCATTGATGCCTTCTCAGAAATGAAATTGGCACTCCAACAATCCATTGAAGAATTTGAGAAACATGATCTAGCCTTTGCAAGAAATCCATACGCAGGAAGATCTTACGTTTTCTCAACACTCATCAATGTAAGCAAAACTTAACATACCTTTCAATATTATTCAAACTGCAAAATTTTCTACTTTCTTAACATCTCTTACTACATTGTTTTATAACATGTTTCAAACATATATATAAATTATAGACTCCACTACAAAACCAAGATCAAGCATTGTGAGAAAAAATGATGGACATCCATTTTCCAGAAGCAATGAAAAACAGATATATCCATTTCCCAATTAACCACGACAACCATTGGACAATTGTGGTCTTTGACAATGCTGATGGGATATAGAGGCACTATGACTCTTTGAGACCAGCAAAAGATTGCCACAACAAGCACTTTGAAATTACGAAGGAAATTGTAAGTTAAATAAAATTTCCTACTTAGTTCCATTCCTTTCAAAACATCTTAACTCATCACTATAACTAACAAAAACACCCACTAACTATTTTGTAGCAACAACATCAACTAAGATGAAATAAAGCATTATTCAGTAATCAAGGAAACACGTTATCATCTCAAGAGTGCGAGACAGTAATTGCATCAATTGAGGAATGCCCACAACAAACCCCACACTCGTAAGATATAAAATCAATAAACTAATGTTCCAATATGCTAAATTTTATAGTTTTACCTAACTAATTAACTTCATCTAAAACTTTGCAGGAATGATTGTGCAGTCGCCGTCTGCAATGTTATCAACCAATATATCAACTGGCAACCTGTGCAGAAATCACCTCGACCAACTAAGTGGGTCAAATTTCGAGCAGAAATCATCAGTCAATTCCTCAATGATGAGAACCGATCTTGGAAACTCGAGCACTACCAAATGTTGACAAAACATACCAAACCATAGAAACAATGAACAAACTTCTTGACAATACAAATATTCAAGTGAACATATTTTTGTACTTTTTTTTTTTAACATGTGACATGTGACAAGTACTTTCTATGCTTTTGGAAATGATCTTCTTCTGGTTATTATGGTGAAAATGATTGCTGCCATTGATGCTGTTGTTGCTCTTCTTCTTGTTATTAATATTGTGGTTGTTCTTCTAATTGTTTGTGTACTTGTTTGTGGTTGCATATATTTTCATACAGTAAAGGTTTTTTCTAATAATTCTTCAAACTACAAAAATATGCAGTTTCATCAGGTTGTTTCTAATAATTCTTAAAACTGCAAAATTATGCAGTGTCATCAGGTTGTTTTTCATAATTCTTAAAAACTGTAAAATTATGCAGTTTCATTACTCAAACAAAAATTATGCTACACAATTATGCATCCAATTTCATGACTCAACAAATAGATGAACTGCATTTCAAAATTGCAAATAAAACTGTAAAATTTTACAGTTTCGTCACTACTTAATATGAAAGAAATAAATCATGTAATAAAACTGCATTTCAATATTATACAGTTTCAATAAGAAATTTTCAACAACCTTCTCAGTATTCCATAAAAATAAAACCAACCAAATCCAAAAAAAAATAAAAATAAAAAACAAAACAAAACTGTTACAAAACAACTTCACTAACTAAAGAACACATCAAAAAACAAAAAAACAATTCAACCAACTTTATTCATTGCTTCCATAATACCAAGTATCACATTTTTTATTATCATAATTCCTCAAATTCAAATACAAATCCAAAAGAATAGATTGTGGCCTCAAATAGTAGCCTTGCACGTCTTCTTATTGTAATTCCCATATTTCAAGCACCTCCCACATTCTCACCCCTAGAAGGTATCCTCTTCTTCTTGTTCCGCCCGGGCTGCTTCTTCGTTATAGGAGGTTTGATAATTGAGCTACCGGCACCATCAAAGTCAAATCTCTCACTTGAAGGCACTGGATAAACAAATTCCTTGTATGACTCTCTAAAACAATCTACATAAAAAATGGATCAATGAAATCATACACATCTCTACCACTACTACGCAAAGCACGCACAATATGACAACAAGGAAAACCATTCAATTGTCATTCATGGCAAGAACAAGTATGTCTACCAATATCAACATAAAAAGAAATAGAAGAATGAACCTCAAGCACAGTATCACTAGCAATAATCACATCCCAAGACTTAGCTAGTTTCAAAGAGTCCACCAACTTCTTTTCCATAACTGGACATAATTTCGTAGTCCATCTTTTAGATTCAACTTTTCTATTAGACAATTGAGTCATAATTTGAACCCTAATCATATTAACCATACAAGTAATAGGCAACTCACGGGCCCCACCAATCCAATTATTGTAAGACTCGGCAACATTAGATGACATCTCACCATATCGTTTCCCTCTAAAAAATGCATTGGCCCACTTATCATTTTGCAAACCATCCAACATACTATCAATTTTACCATTCCCAGCAATATGCCTCAATTTCTCCATATAATGTTAGAAAGAAGCAACAGTTGGTGTATAAGCACATTTAACTAATATTTTCATCAAACTCAGCTTATAGTTAGTACGAAGTCCCACCAATTTATCAATCAAATTTCTCTTCAAATGATTCAAGCAATATGCATTATGTGCATTAGGAAAAACCACTGAAAGAGCGTCTAGCAATCCATGTTGACGGTCAGACACAAAGGTCAATCTCCGGCCTGAACCAACAGCTTTTAACAATTGACTTAAGAACCACATCCAATTATCTTGATTTTCAGTATCAACAATCGCAAAAGCCAAAGGAAACAGACCTGCAAACAAAATAACATGAAACTGCAAAAATTAGCTAACTCACAATACAATAACACACTGATAAACCAAACCTATACTAACTGCAAATAAATACATACCTTGATTACCATCATTTGATATTGCTGCAAGCAAATGCCCCTTGTAACGCCCCTTCAAGAATGTACCATCAACAAACAACAACGGACGATAAAATTGAAAGCCATACAAACATCCGTGAAATGACACAAACAACCTCCGAAAACACCCACTACTTTCATCCACATCTAATTCAAACACACTTGCCGGATTCGTTCTCATAGCCATCTCAAAGTACTATCGAAGTTGGTCAAAAGAAGTTGCAAAATCACCAAACAACCCACCTATTGTCTTATCAACTCCTAACCATGCAACCCAATAAGAAACATCTATACCATATTGCTTCTTCAACTTTTTTTTAACTTCAATAGGACGAGTCAACGGATTATCACTAATATTATTATGCACAATATCAGACACAAGTCTAGAACCAACCATTTTGCTACAAGATCTACGAGCGACAACCCCACAAGTATGCACATTATCCAACTTCATTATAAAAAAAATACCGGAATTCATCAACACCCTTCCATGCACAAACCATTTACAACCCGTAGACAACTTCATCATACATTCAGCAGTTACTCTTGTTGCATCGTTCTTCAAATAATTCACTGCAAAACCACACTCAACTGCATACTTAACCAATGCAATGTGAAACGTCGGCACTCCACCTTCAAATTCTTGACCAACACTATGTATAATCCCCTTCTAACTAGCAGACAACAAAACTCTCTCTGGTTCTGGATAAAAACTAGGCAACAAACCACCAAAATCATCACAATCGTTAACCAAAGAACTCTCATAAATTACAGAATCAATCCTACAAGAATTATCATTATCAACCTTCACAATTCTCTTATCACCCACAACAACATCAACAACATGAGAACCACTACAACCTACCATTGACAGCATATTCTCCAAATCATCATCACATTCAACAATATAATTAGAATATCCAGGAATAGAGAAAAACAAACAAAAGTTACCAACACTCAACTCCTTGAACTTCGCAAATATTTTTTCAACAACTTCATGATAACTACATCCCTCACTAATCTTAATAGCAGCACAAGAATTATTGTATTTTCACATTAACATGAAACACCCCTCCATACTACAAAATCACAAACCAGCAAACAATTGTTCACAGATTCCAAACTGCAAAATTATACAGTTACAACTTACAACATATCAGTACCAACAATGCACAATTCACAATTCCAAACTGCAAAGTTATACAGTTACAACATATCAGTATCAAAACATCAGAATTCACAATTCCAAACTATAACTTCAAAACACATTACACTATACAACAAACAAAATCAACAAAATCAAAATCATTACACTATATCACATGCAAAAATCACAAAATAAGTATTAAACAAACAAAATTTATCACAAAACAAAGAACTAAAAAAACATTGCCAAACACAAACCAGATATCACACAAATTTGCTTATCTATATATACATACATATATGTATCGACAGATACATACGCAAATACAAACCAGGTACATACACACACAGAGATATATATGTATATGTATATGTATGTATCAATAGATACATATATATACATACATATACGTATCAACATATACAAACCAGATATACACACAGAGAGAGAGAGAGAGAGAGAGAGAGAGAGAGAGAGAGGACGTACGCAGAGATCGCCTATACACAGAGATTCAGATCACAAAACCAAATCCACCTGACAGCACAATGAGATCGACCACACAGCACAATGAGATCGCCATAACGAAGGGAAATCGAGATCACAGAAGCAAAGATTTGATTTTCTTTTTTGAACAGAGCAAATATTTGATTTTTCACGTATATATAGATCTCAAAACAAAGGGTAATACAGTCATTTAAAAAATAAGAAAATAAAAAACGGGACCTCTGGGTATAAAACTTAAAAAACTATGGGCCTATTAATCTATCAAAAATATATTGGGATTAGAAGGGAAATAGGTCCCCTACATAGGACTACATAGTAATTTTTCCTTTTATTATTTAGATACATCTAAATAAGGTGCATCAAAAAAAATTTAAAAAATTGTTTAAAATTTTAAAAATATTCATTAAAAATAAAAATATATAAAAAATAAAAAACTCAATTTTCAAAAAAATTGAAATTAAAAACACTGATTAGCCTTCGTTTGGCAACTTGGGTTGGGTTGAGTTTGGAACTATTTTAGTCACAAAAAGACAAAATAAATTTTTTAGCTTAATAAGACAAAATGCCACATCAAACTCATAATCATTACATTCTTTCTCTCACAAAAAGTCACAAAATCAACAAAAATTTATTCCAAATAAAATTTTTTAATCACAAACTAAAAATATTAAAAAGTTAAAAAGTGTTACGACCCAAACCTGCCCCTATAAGTTTAGCGTCATGACCGGCCAGTAATCATAGATTACCTACGGCCTCCATACAAATAAACCTTTAATGTAAAGTACGATGCTTAGCGGAAGTCTAAAATGTCATAGAATTCATCCATTGAGCCATGCATATATGAGGAGAGCAAATATGATAAGCAAGGTTTTGTTTCAAAGTTTCATCCAGCATAAGTACAAATTCATATCTTACAAAATACAACCCCAACTATGTACAAATACAAAACCATTAAACCACACAAAAGGGTTCAACATGTAGGGCTCCATCCAAGCCTGATTACTTCACTTGGAAGCTCCACAAAAGGCTAACCCGGGTAAACTCGAGGCTATCTAACTCTGATATTCAGTTTGCCCACCTACAATTCCATATATAAATAAATAGTGAGCTAGAGCCCAATGAGTAACAATAGAATAAAGATGTTAAATGAATCAAGTTCGACAATAGTACAAAAACATGTCTTACAATTTCGAAATGAATCTTAAATCATTTTCAAAGGGAGGCATTTGCCACATTAGATCAAATTCACAACAAAACATTTCGATTAGCAATAATAGCATCTCTTTACAGTAACAAAAGCCATTTATAACGTTATATGTGATACATCCATGAAGTGACAAATAATATTCCAATGATAACGAATCATATTGGCCATGGTATTGTTACCCCCAAGCAAGGGCCTAGCCATGGTAATGTTACCCCCAGGCAAGGGCTTAGCCATGGTACTGTTACCCCCAGGCAAGGGCCTAGCCATGGTATTGTTACCCCCAGGCAAGGGCCTACATTCAATGGATGCCACAATATCATTTCAAAACAGAACTTCATTCATTAGAGGACATAACATTTCAATAAGCTATGCTATCAATTATCAAATTATTTTAAGAATTCATTCAAGCAATCACATATCCATTTTGATAGCAATAACATTTTCGAAAGTAAAGATAATTTGAACAAATTTTTATAAGGTTATTACTCACAGTGGTTCGTGGTGACACTAAGCCTCGGACGTCCACCTAAACGAAGCACATAACAAAATACAAATAAAACTCTATTTCATTTTAATTCAATTCTCTTTATGCATCTCTCACTTATTGTATGATTATCGGAGTCCAAATGGTGCCTAAGAATGCTTGGAGTGGTATGAGGATGTAAATATACACTTAAAAGAGTTGGTAAAACTTTGCTGAAAACAAGATCTCCGCTCGAGCGCAGCTTATAATAAAATCTCACATATTTATTTAGAGTGTGGGTCAAATTTTGAAAATTTGGTTGCCACCTCATTTGTGGGAAATTCTTCCCCCACAATCCCTACAAATGAGATAGCAAGACAAAATATATATATATATAAAGAGAATTTTGAAAAAATATTAAAGTGTGAGTTAACTTTTTAAATTTACTTGTCATGTCATTTGAAAAGATTTAGAGGGAGGATGAATTATGTAAATGAATCATTTTTTAAATAATATATGTATACGTTATCCAAAGGAGTTAAGAAAATTTACACGTTTTATATTACTAAAAAATGAGGTTTTAAGAATAAGAGTTTCGAGAAGTTAAAATATATATATTTTAATTTTTATATATTGAAAAATAGTATAAAACATCTATTAAAATATATTCAATTTTTGTGTTAAAAAAAAAAAATTATCTTTGCCAAGTTTTTTAAATGCTCAAAATTTGCGAATAGAAACTATCGGTCTCAACTCAATTAAAAAAAATAAAAATTAAAACCTCAATTTAGAGTAAACAACCTATTTGAATAGTCTATATTTCAAAATTAAAGGTGCTATCAGTGAATAAAAAAAATGATTCATTTCCTACTTTATCTAAAATCTCAAGTTAAACTTCACATTTTATAACATTTTTAGAAAGCATATATACGTTGTTCTTAACTTTTTTTCACAACATTTCATAATATAAATTACAAAATATCATAAATTTTCTTACAATAAAATATCATGACTTTTCTGACAAAAAAATATCATAATTATTCCATTCACAACTTGAGGGTGAACACCATAAATTCATTATTTGTAATTTTACCACAAAGTGACATAGCACAGTATAAATATTTATAATTTTTACTACAAAAAATCATAACTTTCCTATGATATGCACAATTTTAGGGGTTAATGTTTAGATATTTTACTCTTTTATTCATGTCATGATAATAAAAACAATTAAAAATTTCTATGATATCAGCTCCATTTGGTGTAATTTATGATCTACTTATAGTTTCTTTTTCTTATTTTTTGATTTTTAGTTTTTAAAAAAAATTAAAAATATGTACCAAAAGATTTGGTATAATTTTTACTTATAGCTTATGATATCAAATAACTTGAAAGAAAAACTAATTATGAATAAATACTTTTGAATACTTTTAACTCATGATTTTTGATTATCTATTTTAGACCTAAGATAAGACACATTGCACTAAACAAGCCTATTATCAAATTTGTCTATTAATTTAAAAAAAATTGAAATTTTAAAATACTTAATATTACAAGTGTCAAAATCTTATTGGGTCAAACGTTTAACTATATATTTTTAAAAAAATGAAACACACATTTTTTAAAATATTACATTTTTTTTTTTTTGTACATATCCATTTATTATGTTAGAAATCATTGGCTACAAATTTAAAATATTTAAAGTAGCAATTCTTTATTAAAAAAAAATTTGAAACACATATTTTTTAAAATATTACTTTTTTTTTGTACATATACATTTATTACATTAAAGATCATTGGCAACAAATTTAAATTATCTGTTCTTTAAGAAAAAAAATTCTAAGTATTTGAAGACGATTGAAAACCCCAATTAATTTTGTTATTAAAATTTAACTTTAAGAATTAAAAATGTTAAATCAATCTTTATTATCAATAAATATTGGTAAATAATAGATAATGTAAGGAAATCAAATATCTAAACCAAGAGAAGAAGAGAAAAAGAAATATAGTTATCACAAAGAACAAAGTATAACTTCAAAAAAAGAAAAGGAAAAAATAATACTGCAAAAATTCGTTTTTTTTAACATATATATATACATATTTATGATATAGGGATGTGTATCATAAACTTTCTCAAAATAAATGTTGATAATTGTAAAACAAGGTAAAAGAATCAAGGGTAAATTACATCGACACCCTTGAGGTTTATGTTTATTACAGTTCCTCCCTCACCTTTTGAAAATTACATCCTTATCCCTGAGGTTTAAAGTTTTATTACATATTACTCCCTCCAGTAATTTAATTTTTCTAAATACCAATTTTGCCCTCACTGGGTAAATTACATTGACACCCCTCTCATTTTAGAAATTACAATCCTCTCCCCAAGGTTTTAAGTAGCATTACCAATTGCCACCTCGGTTAATATTAGTTAAAAAAAAATCATTGAAAAAAAAATTTAATTGGAAAAAAAATTATTTGAAAAAAAAATTAATTGAAAAAAATTTTGTTAGTCAAATTTTTAAATTTCTGTTTAAAAACCAACGTAAACTCATTTTTTGAATTTACGTTTTTTCCTCAAATTTATAAACTGAGACAACCATTTATAAACCAAAAAAATTATCAAACAAGTTTTTATGACATTTTTTCAAATAAATTTTTTTCCAATTAATTTTTTTTTCAATAGATTTTTTTTCAACTAATACTAACCGATGGGGCAATTGGTAATGCTACTTTAAACTTTGGGAGGGGATTGTAAATTTTAAAATGTGAGGAGTGTCAATGTAATTTACCCAATGAGGGCAAAATTGGTATTTAAAAATATTAAGGCCTTGTTTGGTTTGATTTTAGGAGAAATTTTTTGGAAATATACTCTACAAACACTTTTTTAAGAGTAATCAAACCAAACAGACTTTCCCAAAAAAATTCTCAGAAATGTGTTTAGTTATCCAATTTCCAGGATTACTTTTGAAACATGTTTGCAAAAAAGGCAAACCAAACAAGTTTTTGTACTTTCTTATCTCAAAAATAACTCTACAAAAAAAAAAAAAAAAAAAACCAAAGTTATTTTAGAGAGAATATTTGGAAAAAAGACAAACCAAATAAATTTTTGTACTTTTTATCTCAAGAATTACTCTACAAAAAAAAATCAAAAGTTTTTTAAAGAAAATATTTAGAAAAAGGCAAACCAAACAAGTTTTTGTACTTTTTTATCTCAAAAACTACTCTACAAACACAAACCAAACACACCCTAAATTGTTGGAGAGAATAATCTGTAATAAAATTTTAAACCTCAGGAAGGGGGATGTAATTTTCAAAAGGTGAAGGGAGAATTGTAATAAACATAAATCTCATAGGGTGTCAATGTAATTTACCCAAAAATGAAAATAATACAATATATAATTATATAAGGTTGTGTTTAGATCATAGCTAGATTTGGGAAGAGATTTAAAAGATAAAGAAAAAGGCGAAAAATATAGAGAAAAAATTAATTTACATTTTATTTATATTTTCATCTCATTTTTCTTTCTCTTTTTAAATTTTTACTCAATTCCAAATAGAGGTTAAATTTTATTTAACCCAGAGAAAGAGAGAAAATAGTTATTGCTTCAAAATATATATATATATATAAATAGGTTTAATTATACTTTTAACCCATTTAATTATACTTTTAACCCATTTAATTTGATTTAAGTTTCACTTTTGTCCTTATTGTTTTAAAATTGAATAATTTAGTTTATATATTTTAATATAATTTCAAGTTTGAGATTAAGATTAACAATTTTAAAACACTTGTCAATCTCTTAAAATGTACACCTAAAAAAAATTAATAGAAATTTAGACGGGATGACCTATTTTTATTATGGAGTATGGAATTATGATGGAGAAGTTAGAGAAGAAGCTGAAAGCACAAAGATGGAGAGAATTTACATTGTATATTCTGTTGGCTTCAAAGTCAATTTACAGACTACAATTTACATATATAAACAAAAAAGTCATCAAGCCTAACCGTAGGCTTTTTTGATTTTCCAAAGGCTAGAAGAGAAAAAAATCTAACATAATAAATACATTAGATATAAAAAGTCTAAGCAACAATAATGACAAAGACTTTGAAGTTCATATCTTCTACAATTTTTTACAATCATATACACTGTCTACCCTCTCCGATTTTCAAAGAGATAGACTGTGATAGATAAGCTTTGGCTGAGCTGAGTTGTCGTGTAGCGTCGGCTGAAAGGATTTGTCTGACCACTTTTCGCCTAATAATGCAGATTGCTCCACGTGTCCTGGATAAGGTTGGACTCGATCAGGAGACAGCTGCATGTGATAGTGTTGTCCATTATGCTTCCATCATGTTGATGAGATTGTAATATTCTTCATCAGTCTCTGATAGAGGGGAATTCGTATCTTGGTTATATTGCTCATTCCGAAAATGTTTTACATCATCCGCGGTCATAGGTAGTTCCAACGGAAGATCCAAATTATTTCTCTTTTGAGATTTAATAACATGTCAAGAGCCTCATTAATTTGTATAGGAGACCTTTGATATGTTATGGAAAAATGGGTTACAAATAGTATTCTTCTATCTGTGACTATCAATGGCAATTTTGTTGAGCCATGGATATTACGCTGCTTGTGAAACAGATATTAGACTATCTATCCAATATTCTGTCAAAGAAAGTTTTTGGATATTTTCCAATTACTCTCTCTGGTGATCTTCATCTAAATAATCATCTTCAAATTCAAAGTCTTCAGTTTCTTTAAGATACGAAATCTGGTATGGTTGGAAAAAATGTTCTCGTTCCCGCCAACCAACGGTGTTGGAGATCCAGAAAGCAAAATATTTGCTCCATCGGAAGCCTTTTACTACCCATGAGAGCATTGCTTTGATGATCATTGGATATTCTATTCATTGATTGGATCTAAAATTTAAAAAATAACTTGATTAGTTATTCCTCAATCTATGTCTTCAAAAAACCACATGTTATGGTTTGCCATGATGGTTATTTTGGGAATTTCATTTTTAAAATTTAATTTATCATAAAATCGTTCTAAGATTTGTCTAATCTTATCACGATGATCATCAACTCGATTTTTGATTAACATAAAAATTTCATTTGCAAGCAAAGTTCTTACTTTTTCAAAAAAACAAATTCTTTTTATTTGTTCAAAAACTAGATTAGAAAACTCATCTGATATGAGGTTTGATAACTGAAGAAAATTGTTTATTTTTTCAAAATTAAAATCTTCATTCCAATTCATTTGTTTAAGGATATTGAAACAAAAATTTTGCAGATCTTTTAATTTAGCTGTTTGCTCAGCTAATTTGTTGGCCAGAACTCACATGTTTTTTTGAAATTTCACTTTGTTGTCTACAATGTGAGTTTTCCAAACTCCATTGTGTTCTGTATAAATTTTTCTAGATATACCAGGGTTGAAAAAATCCTTTATTTCAGATTCATCTGGTCTAGATGTCTGAATATTAGTTTGAACTAGATTAGTTCTCATTTGACAAAAATTCTTTTGATAAACAGGCATAACTGGTAGACTATAAAAGGCTTTTTGAGCTTGGGTCATGCTATCATATGCTTTATGGCTTGCTCCTGAAATCCCCAAACTTGTGTTTTGCAATCATTCCATTCTGTGTAAATTCCAGGTTGACTTCTTGCAAACACAACATAAACTTTTTCTTCTCTAGGGATTGCTTTTTTAGTAATTGTCACCCAATCTCCTTGAGTGTGTTGTTTACCCTTATCCATTGTTTCCTCTTGGTCTAGAGGTCTTCTGCAAAAATTAAAATTACTTCTTTAGTAATTTAATTTTCTGAAACAATTCCTACTAAGAAAATCTACAAGAAAATTGTTAGTACCTTTAAGATGTCCTACTTCAAAAGTATATTCAGAAATTTTATTATACCAGGCTAATCTTCTTCCTTGTTCAATAAGTTTTTTTATTGATCAAGAAATCTCTTATTGTCTTATTATTAGTGCGCACAATAAAATTTTCTAGGGCTAAATAAATATGAAAACTTTTTATTGCCAATTTTATTGCAAGTAATTCTTTTTCAAAAATAATATATTTCTGTTCATTTGGTTTAAATGTTCCAAAATTATATCCACAAATTAATTCTTCTTTTTGTAATTTTATGGGTATTGAATTTTTTCTTGGTCTAATCCCATTTTCTGATAAAGGTATCTCTTTATCATGTCATAAATTACTTGGTATTGCTTTAAGAACACATACCCAGCATGCTTCTGAGGCATCTATTTCTAAAATTAATTTATCACCTGTTTTAGGAAGATAAATATCTGGTAAAGTTTTAACATTTTCTTTAATTTGTTTAATTAAAGCAACATCTTCTATTGCCCATTCAAAAATAACATTTTTCCGTAATTTGGTTAACCAAGGAATTTCTATTTTTGAAAGATTTTTAATAAAATTTCGTCCATAATTTAAAATGCCTAATAAACTCTGTAATTGTGTTTTATTTTCAAGAATATCAGAAAAATCTCGTACTTTGGACAAAATATATTCTTGTAATTTCAAACCTTTCTGGTCTAAAATTATTCCCAAAAATTCAATTATTTTTTTTCTAGTTCAATCTTTTTTGGAGACAAAATAATTGGGGGATTTGGTGATAGACCCCTCACTGTCTAATTTGTCTTTCAAAAGGATAAGAATTATATAGGTACTTTCAAAAATTCCTAATATTTTAAAATTTGTTTCTTTTACTATATTACCCTCATATCTATCAATTCTTCTATTAAACCATCTTCACAGTGTATTTTAAAGTAAAATTTTACTTTGAATCATAGTAAAATTTTATATTGTTAAGCAAATCAGCATATTTTTAACCAGAGTAAAATTTTACTCTGATTCAAAGTAAAACTTTACTCTGAAAGTACAATTTTACTCTAAATCAGAGTAAAATTTACTATAATTCAAAGTAAAATTGGTTGATTTGCTTAACGATATAAAATTTTACTTTGAATCATAGTAAACTTTACTGTGATTTAGAGTAAAATTTTACTCTGAAAGTACAATTTTACTATGATCTAAGGAGAGTATCCACTTTGAATCACACTAAGTGTCATGTATTAATAACCTTGCGTATTTGGTTACTGAGAAAATCATAGAAGCATAACAAGAAAACCAAATATAGTTTGGTTGCTGAGAAAATCAACATGTTTTTAATCAGAGTAAAATTTTACTGTTCCAAATATGTCTCATACATACATACAATCACAGATATACATACATACACTCACACACTCGCAGATATACACACATACATACACTAACTCACTCACAAATTAATATACATAGATACGCACATATGCTCATACACTCACAGATATACATACATACACTCACTCAAAGATATACATACATCTACTCATAAATATGCATACATACACTCACTTACCGATATATATACATATACACATATATGTATGAGTCATATATACATGCACACATATATATATAAATACATACATATATGTAATGACCCAGAATTTTTTTTTTTTAAATAGCCAGTGCATAATTTAATTGAGCAAATTTTCGAATTTGATTGCTGTGTAAATTCTATGCGAAAACAGTTCGGTTTTGTATTTTTTAAAAATAGTTTCCGATCTCAGAAAATTATGAAATTTTTATATGTTGTTTACATAAGAGTCTAGCACGTTGGATAAAAATTTCAGAATTTATTGATGAATATTTATTTTATGAAAATTCGCGGACTGATCGGTGTTCGGTCTAGTGTACAACAGAATTTGATATTGAGTTTTGGGCGTTTAGGCCAGATTAAATTGTTTGGTCTATTTTGGTATATAATTGGACCATGTTTGACTTATGGGTGAGACCCATGATTTAGATTTAATTTAATTTGAGTTTGTTTCATGACCCATGTTTAACTGTTTGGTCATTTTTAATTATATGATTGGTAATAACTACATTGGAAGTTGTTATTATTTATTATATAGGATTATAATAAATATTTGATAGTTGATTTTATGGTGGGCACCATATGGTGAAAAATTATATATATTTTTATAGTGAGCAAAAGATTATATTTTATGGTGTATAAAAATGTTATATTTTGTGGTAAGAAAAATTATATCATTTTATGATTTATGTTACAAAATTTTGAAATATTATGACAATGTATATATTGTCACAACCCAAGCCTGCTCCTAAAAGTTTGGTTCATGACCGGCCCGAACATAGGCCTCAAACAGAATTTAGAATAATATTTAAACACATACGGGGCCTTAAGCGGAAGCAATGTCAATAAAAGACAACATCCATTGAGCTTGTGCATACATGATAGTTTAATTAGATTCAAGTATTTAAATACATTCCCAGAGTTACACATACAATCACAGAATCTATATAGATCTCACACACACTTAAATAAGACTCCAAAAATTACACAACTCCCAGTAATCAAAATTACGGCCTCAACACGGAGGCATACCCCAGGCGGCTTGACAGACAGGTAGACCTCAATACAACTCTAGTGTCAATCCCCGATGGTTCACCTACATAAATATACACAAAAACGGAGTGAGCGAGACTCAGTAAATAATAGCAATGTAAGGAGGTGAGTTAAACGAGCATAGACTTAAAGAATGTAAATATGCATATTGAACCATACACAGATCTTATTCATAATCATGTCTTAAAATGGCCTCAGGCCCACATGTAACACAGAACGGCCTCAGGCCCAAATATAATACAGAGCGACTGTAAGCCCAGATATGATACAGGATGG
Organism: Camellia granthamiana; assembly: GCA_036172215.1. Classification (NCBI taxonomy): domain Eukaryota; kingdom Viridiplantae; phylum Streptophyta; class Magnoliopsida; order Ericales; family Theaceae; genus Camellia; species Camellia granthamiana. The sequence continues at coordinate 11,427,810 of CM069908.1, read as the reverse complement.
CTGTAAGCCCAGAGATAATACAAAACGGCTGTAAGCCTGGATATAATACAGATCGGCTATAAGTCCAGATATAATACAGATCGGCTTTAAGCCCAGATATAATACAGATCAGCTATAAGCCTAGATACAATACAGAACGGCTTAAGCCCAGATATAATACAGATTGGCTTTAAGCCCACAGATAATACAGAACGGCCTTAGGCCCAACATATTATGCGCAGCGACCTCAAGCCCAGATATCAACAGATTGGCCTCGGGCCCATTTTTAACAAAACAGAATGATTCCAGATACACAAGGATATCATTGTTCCATAATACACATATGTTCCATTTGTTCATGATGAATTCAGATAATTAACTTGCAGATAACAGAACGTCAGTATTAACTATTAACAGTAATTAAAGCGTACTGCTACAGTATCATTACTCAATAGTGCACAAGGATTTTTCCATGGTTTATTACAAGTTGACATAGTTGTCTTGCGGATAACAGAACATTAATAACAACTATTAACAGAAGGCAAATGTATCACTGCATTAATAGGGATAGAACAATTCACATCATAACGGCCTCAGGCCCACGTCTAGTACTAGGGACAGAACGACCTTAGGTCCATATCAATGCCATTATTCAAGCATATCGATTAATTGAATCAAAGCACAACAACAATGGAATAGACCATTCACAAATAACAATACATAAATCATAATCGCAGGAAGTAAGTAAAATATATTGTTACACTACTATTACTCACAATGATCGGCTCTCGGTAATAATGGGACGATGTCCTCGTCTCAGCCTACAAGTACTATAGCGATCTTGGTTTTCCCTCCATTGGTTAGTGTATTCCGGACTCGGTTCCGTAGATGTCTGTTGTTGTATATGTTTCTTTTCGTCCTTTAATTCTTTGTATTTGAGTTTAGAAATGTCTTGGGCGTGTTTTGAACAGGTTGATTGAGTTTAGGTCTCTAATCTTGTTGCCCAGATTTTTGATGATCCGCTCGAGTGGGTCTTATTGCGCTCGAGCAGAGTTTGCATCCTTTCAGCATTTTGTGCGTCTGTAAATATACTGCAAAGGTGTTTTTCACGCTCGAGCGGGTATCTTGCGCTCGAGCGGGTGTTCGAAGTCTGTAAAAGTACTGGATGAGTGTATTCTACGCTCGAGCGGGTCGGTTTGCGCTCAAGCGGGTAGTGTTTTGCTGTTGTGCCTTGGCTCTCGAGCGGGTATATTTGCGCTCGAACGGGTTTAGTTTTTGTGTCTTACGCTCGAGCGTCCTATTCTCCGCTCGAGCAGACTATACGTATATCAGATCGCGACTGTGTCATTTTAAATGACTTTTTCGACCCACTTTCTATCTCTCTAACTTTTCAAAACCCTCATTTGAGAGCTCCTCTCTCTAGAATACAACTTCTCTAGTGATCTTCTACCTTAGTTCCTTTATATAAAGTGTGGAGCTTGGCTTGATCTTCATTTGGATCCGAAAATCATTGGGTTTGGAGCACATTCGAGTTTCTCATCATCTCCTTTGGGTCTTTTCTTTTGAGGTAGGGATAACCTACTCCTTTCTATCGGTTTTGGCATAGATATTATGTATTTTGTATAAATGGTGGATTATAGTAAATTTGGGAAAGTTAGGGTTTGATTTAAAGTTATAAAAAGGAGGTTTTCAAATGTTAAAATCCATGTATATGTGGGACTGTGAAAAATGGAATTATTGTTGTTGAATTGATGGAAATGAGCCTTAGGGCTAACGTTGGAAAAATGGGGAAAAGCCCTAATTTAATGTGACTAATTAATTTGTATAATTAATTTGAGAAATTATGAGAATGTGAAATTGAGTTGGAAATTATGAAATTGGGAAATTATAAGATTGAATGGTGGAGTTGGATAAATAAATCACTCACCTATGAAAATGTTGATATTTTATCTGTTTGATAAGTTTATTATCTGTTTAGAGATAACTGCTTTGGGCTATCGGTGGAGGATAGTCTTGATTGTTGTTGACACTATATGTTGATTAGGGAAAACTGAAACTAATCACCTGGAGTATGTCATTGAATATGACGGTTGGAATAATACATCGAATATGTGTATTGGTTGATCATTGTATATGATAAATGTTTAAATACATTGTATATGTATATTGTTTGGGAGAAGATAGGGGATGTGCTCCATTGTTTGAGAGGAGATAGGGGATGTACTCTCAAACCTATTTGGGAGGAGATAGGGGATGGACTCCATTGATAACTAAGTTGGCGGGAGTGTCCAGGGTGAAAGTCCCGAAATTCTAATTATGTTTGCATAACGTAGATATTGAAGTATTGGAAGTGTTTTAATATGAGTTGTAGTCTCATTTAATTGTTGGTTAGATAATGAGCCATGTTTATATAAATTGAAAATTTGATAAGTAAAGGAAAATGGAATGAAACATGGACTATTTGTCATGAAACTGGGAAGTGTTGTAAGTTGGTTTACAAGTGTTAACCTTTTATCGAATGCTAATGTTTTAGTTATTTCTCATAATTAGTTTAGTATACTCTACTGGGCATTGGCTCACCCCATATGGGACATCATTTTCAGGTTCAGGTATATACCACCTCCAAGGACGTAGCTTGGAAGGTTTTGGGAGTTGAAGACTCTTTTAGTTGTTTTTGTTATTCTGGTATTACATGTAAATTCAAGCTGAGGGCTTAACGTGTTTTGAGTTAGTACTCTCTTTTGGTAACCAAGTGTTGGCTTGGAAAGTTGTAAGCCCGTAGGGCATTTACTTTTGTTGTCAACATGTAATACTTTTGTAATAAATACTCTGATAAATGGAAATATACTTTATTCTCCTATATCTATGGATGTCATGAATGTTGGGTTTATATGTATTATTTGAGGGCGTGACAACTTGGTATCAGAGTGTACCGGGTTTGAATACTTCGGGTACGTGGGAAGTGGTTAGTACCACAATGGGTTTGTCTCGCTTGTTAGAGACTTATGTATGATGTTGTGTGTTTATTTGATAACATGCTTATGTGACTATATGGGTATGGGATTTAATTTTTAGGATGTTGATTGGATCCTTGGGTTTCTGGGAGTCCTGTTGGAAAAGCACTTGATCAATGCTGTTTCTAACCGAAACTCTAGCAACGCCACAGGACGGTCATTATCCGAAAATGAAATTCGTAAGTGCTTATGTGATTATGTGCTTACGTAGAATGAACTACTGTTGCCCAATGCATTAGGACGCAAGTGACATAGTTTCGGCACATTTGTGAGTGTGCTAATGTTCTTGTTACCTTTATTAGGATGTCAGGACAAGGACGTGGTAGTAGGCGTGGTAGGCCTAGGAGGCAGGAGATGCCTATATCGGATGAGATTCCGGCGTAGCAGGAGGGTGTTGGTCAGGCCAATGTGGCCGAGCCAGTAGGTCAGCAGGCCATGGGCGCCTTAGCCCGCGAGATGGCAGGAGCATTGAGGGAATCCATGGACATTCTCAGAGCTGAGAATCAAGTCCAGGCCCATGTAACTGAGGCAGGGCCGTCCTTTTTGAAGAGAGAGTTCTTCCGGTCGAATCCGGATGAGTTTGTGGGGGATCCTAAAGAGCCACTGAAGGCTGATGAGTGGCTTGAGCAGATAACGAAGACGTTTGAGATGCTTGGCATCGAAGATGGGGCATTGAAGGTGACCTTGGTGTCTTTCCAGTTGAAGGGAGACATGGGTCAATGGTGGAAGTTCGTGCGAGGTCGTATTGGAGAGACTTGGGAGGCTTTCGTTGGTGCCTTTCAGGAGAAGTTTTTGTCTCCCGCTATCAGGGAGAAGTTGAGGGATTAGTTCTGTCAGCTCAAGCAGCTGAGTACACCAGTGGCCGAGTTTGAGGCCGCATTTACCAGTTTATCTAGGTTTGTACCTGAGCTAGTGGCGTTTGAGGAACGCCATTGTCTTGAGTTCGAAAAGAAGTTGAGAAACGGGCTCAAGCTTAGGGTTGCTGGGTCCATGACTCGGGAGTATGGACGCCTTGTGGATGCTGCGGCACATCTTGAGATTATTATGCACGAGGAGGAGGAGAGGATGAGGGGCTCCAAGAGGAGTCACGATGGCCAGGGAGATGGTAGGAGGCAGGGGGGTTCTAACCCTCAGCAGTCCCAGGGTGCTTTTGCGAGATCTACCTTTCTAGTTCCGAGTTGAGGCTCTAGGAGAGGCAGTCAGGGAGACTTTACTTGTTACAAATGTGGTCAGCTAGGCCACAAGTCTCCAGCTTGCCCGCATGCCCGCAGAGAAGAGGAGGATAAAGAGCAGCTTCATCTTCGGGTCGACCTCAGAGCCAGAGTCAGGACAGAGGTCAGCCGCTCTCTTGTTACCAGTGTGGTCAGGCGGGGCACCTGAAGAGGTTTTACCCGCAGTTGAGTGGCACATCTGGTGCATCTGGTTCAAGGCAAAAGATATACTTAATCAAAGTTGGTTGAACAGAGCTGTCTCCCGTACGTGCGGGAAACAGAGTCGCACATGCGGCCCTGGGCAGTTTGCAGTCCGAAAATGGCTGAAAAATTGGAACTTCTCATTTTCAAAATCAAACCTCAATTCCATGTAAATCAAAGCCCAAAACCCTTTAATACATGACAAATTTCACATTATTAATCTCCATCAAACATCATAACCTCAAAATATTACTCAATTCCCAAGTACAAGAACACAAGAGCATAATATAGCCATAGTTACGGTTCAAAGTTCACATCTTCCATATCAATCCTTGATTTCATGTAATTGATGCTTTAAACATAAGGATTCAAGATAGATGATCATACCTTAGTTCAATCTTTGTCTTCCTCTTAATTCTCCTCCATTTCCTCAAGCCACTATGGTTGATCTCCCTTCTCTTTCTTCAATTCCCTTCTATCCTCTTTAAACCCCATGATTGTTAAGCTTTTCTTCAAGAATCTTGGTCTCTCTTCTCTTTTCTCCCTCACGGTTCTCTTCTCTCTCTTTTAGATATTTTGGGCTCCCAAAAGATGAGACCAACCACTCAAAGACATATCTATATATATAAATAAACACACACACATGACTTAACAGAATAGGGAGAGCCAAACGTGGCCTTACGAATCACACGAAATCAAATTTCAATTAAAGTTCCCAGGTGACTCTAAAAATTGTGATGATCATAAATATGTCCCCTGTTCTGGTTTCTGAAGCCTCTAGGGCCTTTAATTTGCAGTACAAAGTTAACCACCCAAATATGCATTAACGAATCAGACAAATTAAATCTCCAATTACTTTTCCCAAATAGCTTTAAAAATTCCCATTAACATATCTATGTACTCAATTCCGATTTTTGAACCCACAAAGGTCGTCAATTCCAGTTTTAAAGTCATAACTTAACAGATAGTTCTTCAATTCCAACAGATATAATTAAATTAAAACACATTATCCCATAGTTAAACAAGGATGACTTCTTATACGCATTTTGGAGTCGTTACATATATTGTACCAGTTAATGGGTTGAATAATATAAAAATAAATAAATAAAATTTTGGGAAAAGTGTGTTGGGAGGTGCGTAGAGACAAAGCCCATGTGGGCTGTCTCTTTCTTTTCTATCTTTTCCTCATCTCCATTACTTCCATCTTTCTTCATCTTTTTTATATTTTTTTTTTATTTTGGTTGAGTAGAGGCTCTACGTCTCTTTTTTCTCTTTCTTGAATACTCCATAGAAGCTCAACCTTTGAGGTTTAAATGGGAATCTATAGAGTGAGATTTTACAAAAGTTTTGTAAATGAAAGTCGGAGAGCTCGTCGTGATCTTCGCAATGGTAGTCTCGGATTCATGATCGGACAAGATTTGCCTTCCAGATCTGCTCTTCTTTATTATTTGAGGTAGGGACTTTCTTCATATTCTTACATCAAAGCTATGTCAGGGTTATTTTGAGAAAATATGTCATTCTAAGAGGTATTGCATATATCTATTTTTTTTAGATTTTTGTTTGGTAATTTTTGGAAAAAAAATTAGTTTGAAGTGTTAAGAATATTGTTATTTTGAAATTGATTTGGAAAAATCATCTTGTGTTGGAAATACATGTTAAAAATTCAAAAATAAAAAAAAATTAATAGTTGTATGAGTTGTATCTACCTCATATCATGGTTAGATAATTTATTTTGGAAAAATAATGTTGAAATATTTATCTCATCTTTGAGTTTTGGAATTTATTGTTGAGAAGAAAAATAAATTAATGTTGATGAATATGGTATAAATTGTTAAGTTGATATTATAGAGTTGTTTTAGGATTAAAAACTCTAAAAGTGTTATATTCATGAAATATGATTATACTTGAAAGATGAGTTGGGTTAAGTTATGTTTGGTATTATTTCTTTCGGAAAAATGTGAATATAAGAAAATTACTAATTTAGTGGATTAAGTTAGTTTGATTAAAAGTTTATATCATTTATGGTTAAAAGTGTGTTATTGAGATTATACCATAACTTTTAATATAGTAGAATGAAAATGTTAATATTTCATAAGTATGAGATATTGGTGAAATTTATTTTGGTTATCTTGGTTGAAGTGGAACAAAATTTATTGAAAGTTTTGTGTGAGTCAAGACAATTGAGAAATGGATTTTTGATTTTAATAGTTGGAGTATGCTAATATGTTGCTTTTGAACATCAAATTTATATATGTGACATTTGAATAGTAAATTGAAGGTTTGGTTAAATTGAGAGTTGATTACCTATAATCTTACTATTTAATGTATTTTTTGTATATAAAATTACGTGCGGATATTTGGAAGTGAGAGAGCTTTAATTTGTGAAAAATCCTAAATGTTAATGTTTTGGGAGTTGTTGGATTTTTGAGAAAAGATTTTGTTTGGTTTAAAAATTGAGGTTTTGATTCGGAAAACACTTATGAAACTTTTGGAATATCGAGTTATTCCTTTGAAATGTTGAGTTTAATGGAAAGTCATATAAGTCTTGAAAGTTTGTCTTTAAAATGTGGAATATGGATTGTTCTAAATGTTGAGAATCGTGGGAGATTCCAAGTTATGGTTGTAGGTTGGATTGTATATCCATGTTGTTATCTTTTAAATTAATACATTAGAGATAACTATTTTGACTATTGGTGGAAATTTACCGTATTTGCATTAATGAGGGATTTCTTGGAAGGATGAGAAATGTTGGAACTTTGAAAGTTTGAAATATAGTGTGTTATAGATTTGTCTTAAAATGACTAATTGGAAATGCTGATTAACATGTGGAGACTACATAAATGTGGATATTGTTAGATTATTTCTTGAAATTGTATTATGATATTACATTAATAGAGATATGGAATTTGATCACAATGGAGCCTTGTGTGATGGAATTGAAATTGGAACTAATTTAATGCATTGTTACATATTGCATTGCCATCCCATTTTATTGTTATCATGGATTTTGAATTGCAATTGAAAACTATTGTTTTGAGAACGTGATTGTTTTGGGGAAACAAAATCATTTGGATTTGATTTTGATAAATACGTTGGTAAGTCTGGTTAGGGGTGTAGTTTGATATTGGTTAAGTTGGCTTGAGTGTCCATGGTGAAAGACCAGAAACCCGCGCGGATAGGTGTTGAGCCTTCTAGTTAATACTGGTAAAAATGACAGATTACAAGTGTCGAGCCTTCCAGTTAATACTGGCAAAAATGACAATTTGATAGTACTTATATAGTCTACTTGCAGACACCAGCCTAGGGATTACCTGAGTCGTATTTACTATCTTTGAATTTTATTGAAATTGTTAGATTAATATGTTTTTAAATTGGCATTGTGTGTAAAATTTTCAAAAGATGAGAAAAATATTTTGAGCATGACATGGCATGTACATTCATCTCATAAGACTGTATAAAATGGATTTGATGAATTATTTAATTATTTGATTCAATTGATAATGAGATAACTGAATAAATTTAAAAAGATGTCATGTTGCTATTGAAACATGTTTATTTATTTAAGTTAACTTGTTGTGGTTAATTAAATAAATTAGATTTAAGAGATTATGTAATAAAATCATATGGTTTTGACATAATATGATTTTACCTATATGTATGAGCATTTTAGTACCCGCATGTCTTCTAATGTTTTAATATGAGATTGTTTGGTGAGCTAGTAGTTGCTCACCCCCTGCCTGTACATGTGTATAGGGAATGCTTTTCGGATTTGAAGATCAAACAATGGGTTTTACCATTTCATAAGTATAATGTAGTGATAGATTGTATTACTTCATTTGTTGTTTGGCTGAGTGCTAGTTTTTTATAAAGAGTAGTGTTCTCTCTTTTATTATAAGCCTCAGGGCATTTCTTTTATTTGTATGTAAATGTCATTGTTGTATAACGAGAAGGAATATGCATATTTAATTATTCATCATTTCATCCAAAGATGAAATGTTATTTGTAAATGGACTTAATTAATGAATATTGATAATGTTATCCGAGTAATAAAATACGGGCGTGATAACACACATATACATAGGAAGAGCAAATCAACGGAGATGTGGCGGAGCTTAGCGTGTTCGCCGGAGGGAGCGGCGGAAGAGGATTGGATGCCAGAGGCGTTGGTGAGGTCGACGTAGGAGTTCCAGAGGCGATAGCTGAGCTTCCAGATCTGAAGCTTGAAGGAGTTAGAGAAGGGAGAGGAGGAGAGAGACAGAGAAGGTGGAGAGAGAGTGGGTGGAAAAGGTGGGAAGATTTAGTTGAGGGTATAATAGTTTGATAAAATATTTAAATAATAAATTTTGTCCTTTATTCAAGACTTTATAATTATGAGGAGGTTTAGAAAGTATAATTTTTTTCTTAGTCCTTTTAACAATGAAAGGAAGGTAAATGGGGTTTATAACCAAATTTTCCAAAATAATTCCATGTTTTTGGAATTTTTCACAAAGAAATTTTAAATGTTTCTTATGCTCCTCCTTGCTTTTAGAAAAGATAAGTATATCATCAATATAAACTACACAACAATCTTTAAGATCTTTAAAAATTGTATCCATCTACCGTTGAAATACCTGTGGTGCTATATTTAATCCAAAGGGCATAACACTCCAATGGTAATGTCCTCTAGGTGTATTGAAAGCTGGCAATTTTTTTGACTATTCAATCAATTGAATTTTTCAAAATCCACTTTTACAATCAAATTTGCTAAAGATTTTTGATCATTTGGTTAAGTTAATTAAAAACATCTTTTCTTGGAATAAAACATCCATCAAATTCTAAATTTTCATTTAGCCGTTTATAATTAAGTACTATTCGGGCTTTTCCTCTTTTAATTTCAGCATGGTTTCTTACCATAAAAGTTGGACGAGAGTGAGAGCTTCTAATTTCTTCGATTAACTTTTTGTCTAAAAGTTCATGGAGTTGAATATCAAATTCATATATATCTTGTCTAGTATAAATCATTGGCTTTACTCTAATGATAACATTAGGGTCTTTTAATTTCAAATTACAATAACGTGGACTACGTTGCCATAGTTTTAATGGATGTTCACTAAAATTTTCTTCCAAAATTTTATAAATCCAATGTGATTCATCAATGGTTTTAATGATGGGAGTTAAATCACCACACGGAACTGGCGCAAACTCTTTATCACAAATATATTTATGTTGTTCTAACAATGGAATATGAATTAAGACATTATTTATGCTTAATAAAATGGTTTTTTCCTGTATTTACATTGGAAGGTATTTATATATAAAATTATTTCTAAGAAGGAAATCTCCATGCATATAAGGAAAACATAGAATTTTTGTTATAATGAACTTGCTATCAATTTCAATAACCAAAATTGGATGTTTCATTAATGTCTATTTTTCTTTTGGTATGGCATTCCATTTACATGAGCTGACTGTAGCTCCAGTGTCTATGAGAATACTGAGACTATAAGATTTATAACCTGCAAAATTAAATATTCCAATACATATGTATATCTTCTTTTTCCTTAGCTAGGAGAAAAAATAATATCATCATTTTTTGTTTGAAAATGATACATATATGCAGACTTAATATATTCAAGTTGTTTTCTTGTTCTTGGAAAAATAGGAATCTGAACATTGTTTGAAATAATAGATTCTTGATTAGAATTATTATTTGATTCTCCAATGCTTAATTTTGAAAATGATTTGTTAGGAAAATCTTTTTCAAATACAAAAGTTGATCTTCTAATTTTTGGAACTGTATTTTCAATATATAAATTTTTTCCTAATGCTTGCATTTGTAATTGTGCAGGATTTTTTGTTTTAAAAGATTCTCCTTGTGTCACTAGGTCATAGATTAACCATTGTCGAGGGACTACTAAATCGCTCCAATTCATTAGAAGAGGTTGTATTACCATGTCAAATGGTCTTGGTTCAAAGATTTCAACGATTTTATTATCGTTTGATATTGTTTTTGTTTCAGAAAATTTAGTTAATTCGTGAATTGTTTTCCAACGAATAGCCAAATCATGCGAATTTGATTTCATTCTTAATCATTGTGTTTTAATTCTTATTCTGACTGTGTCTTCAAGATTAGGATCATTTATAAAAATAAAGAAATTTGGTCTAACATTAAACCAAACTACTCCATTAGCTAAATTAGATTGGATTCCTCCAATGATTGCTTTCATTGGGTCGGAAAATCTTTTATCAAAAATTACTGCCAAAATAGGAGTATGTATCCCTTGACGAAATAAGGCTGTTATGATTACTTGAATTAATCCAATATGAATATATTGAATTTCAGGATATTTCTTTTTCCATCTTGCAACTTTTTTCTTATCAAAAAAAAGAATATCAATATTTCCTTCTTCTAACCATTTTACTTGAGTGTTACCACTGTATTGTTTAAACACTCTTGCCGAAAAGAAGTTGAATTTTGAAAGTTTGTAAATTTCTGGAACAGTAACTTCTTGCATTTTTTCAAATTTTGATAATTCTTCGTTGGTAAAAGTTTTTTTTTCTCCGATTACATCTCCAAGTCGAATTGCCTGTAATTCTTCTTGATATATACTATTTGCTTCTTAAGATATTTCTTGACTAATAATATTAGTCATCATGAAGATTTGTGCTTCATCTAAACTTTCTTCATTACTAGAAATTTTGTATAAGATTTCTTCTTCATCAGAAATTTCTTCGCCATATAGTATTTCAAAATCTTGTTCTTCAAGAATTTTGATCATTTTTTTTGCACTTTTTCCCCTTTTTGGGCATTCTAGTGACCTTCTTCGTTACAAATATAACATTTACAAATTTTCTTTTTTGAAACACTTGTTACTTTCTTTTTTCGAATATACTTTTTCTTTTTCTTTTTCGAAAATTTTTTATTTTTTTTCCAAGGTTTCCATTTATATTTTCTTTGTTTTTTGGAAAAGAAAAATTATACAGACCACTAATTAGTGGTTGCTCTAATTATGTGGCAGACCCACTGCCACATGTATTTTGTGTTTTTGTTTTGTTTTTGTTTTTTTTGTTTTTTTTTTGCTTTCCACATCATTAGTGGTGGTGTTAGTGGTAGGAATTTAGCGGTCTGTAGCATTGTTGTTTTGGAAAATCCTTTTCGTTTAGAAAATGTATTACAACTAATTTTTCAATTTTCTTTTAAAATTTTATCACAACATTTTTTACCATATTGTGAGTTTGAAATTTGACTTTTTATTTATTTTTTCGTCTTTGCTTCTAGACACCGATCTGCTATCAATCTTAGAACATAATTAATGCGAAAACCAAGATTATCATATTCTTCCTTCCCCATTTTTTTTAGAAAATCAGGATATATTTTAATACATAACTCATCCCATGGATTAGGAAATTTATGAAAAAATTAATCTAGCCAAGGTTGATTTGCTGGTGGATCAATAAGATAATAATATTTTTTAAAAGTTTGAACATAATCTTTAAAAAGACAAATATTACATAGTTCTAATTTAGTCAAAATATAATTTGCATATGCTTGCAAATTAGTATCTCCTGCAAAATCACATAAATTTTCTTTTATGATTGTTGCAAATTTAGCTAAAATTGTGTCAAGTGTGAGAAAATTTGTCAACAAAGCCGTTTTTTGACTTTTTCCAATTTCAAATTTTTCTCACTGTCTTAACCATTGCAACACATCTCCCTGGAGAGTTGCCGCAATATAATCAAGAAATTTTTCCTTTGACCAGCTATTTTTATAATTGGTAATAATGATGGTCAAGGATTATGTCCAATCATCAATTACTTGTTCTTGATCCTTAAATGAAACATGAGACAAGTCTAAATAAAATACTTCTGATTGGAGGTACTTTCAGTGTTAGTATCATTTTTAACTTCATTTGTTTGAATAAAGTCAGAATTTTCTCTATCTCCCCATGTGCCAAATAATTCGTCATCATCATTAGTTGACATATTAATATCATAATTGAAGTGATGTAAAAGGGTTTCATGTTCTAGATAAATTTCTCTTATATGGTCTAGTAGCCTATTTCTTTCATCAATATTTAAATCTGGGTCTTTATATGATTTTTTCCCAACAATCTAATATTTCAACAATATTTTCATATTCAATCCTATTATAGGTATGGGTTTGAAGTACCAAAAAATAGCCTAGGAATGTAATTATCTCCTGCACTATTCATTCCATCATTGTTTATGAAGGATATAGTTTCTAATTTTGTCACCAAATTATTTATTTGATTTTTTGTTTCTTTGTTTAAGTCAATAATTATTATAGAACCCAAATTATCTATTTTAGATTCTATGGACTCAACTTTAGTTTCTAGATAATTTTGATTTATTTTTTTATTTTTATCTAATTTAGAAAACCAAGAACACATAATATCCGTAATATTATTTAAACTAAAACACACACTATTTATATTTGCAGACTCTTTAGTAATATGCAAATTATGATTATATTTGTTATTAACATTATTTTTTGTATTTCCAAAGCATATTATATCTTCAGGATTAATTATCATTATAGATGTTGTTAGTACCCAAGACTCTCCTAATGTATTTATCCAATACCTAAAACCTCTCTTTATGATCTTAAAGACTTAATTATGGCCAATAGTCAAAAGATCTTAATGAGTATATGAGTTTTGACATATACTAAGCACATAGGTTTTATAACAACTATAAATGAAACAAATAATTATGAAAATATAAAATATAAAGGATATACAACTAAAAACTTTGACGAAATTTTTTTTTTATTTTTTATTAACAATAAGCGCATCATACACACTTATATATATCAAAATTTATACATATATAGAAATACTTACATAGCTTAGTCTTGCTTTCAAAAACTCTTCACCAAACTCTAATACCAATTACAAAAAAAAAAAAATAGAAACGAACTTTTTACTATTTTTATTATGGAGTATGAAATTATGATGAAAAAGTTAAAGACGAAATTGTAAGCATAAAGATGGAGAGAATTTACATTGTATATTTTGTTAGCTTCAAAGTCAATTTATAGACTAATTTACATATACAAACAAAAAAATCATCAAACCTAACCGTAGACTTTTTTTATTTTCCAAAGACAAGAAGAGAAAATCTAACATAATAAATACATTAGATATAAAAAGTCTGAGCAACAATAATGACAAAGACTTTTGTAGTTCATATCTTCTACAACTTTTTACGGGTTAAATTGTTTAAATTAAAACTATAAAGATCAAAATAAAATTTGAGTAAAACTATAAAAGTAAAAAGTGTAATTAATCCAAAAACTTTAATAAATAAATCTAAAAAAGAAAAGAGTAATTTTAACAATACTTAAATGGCATGGTATGAAATGACATTGGCATGGATAAGCAATACAGTATTGTTACAATGCTACTGATTTACATTAAATTTTTTGTGAACAAATACATATCCCTTACGAGAAACACGAGTTTGTAGCAATATATTCTTTGTAACAACCGCCTTATAACAAATGCCAATCTTGAGCTGAAAATTCAAAAATTTCCAACAAGAACGCAAGAGTTTTTACAGAGCAACTGGTCTCAACTGAGCTTGAGCGCCCTAGAAGGCTCGATATCTCAGCCGAAGTGGCGCTCGCCTGGCACACCTATTAACTACTATCACAGTCAAATTTAGCACTAAAATACAAGAGAGCAAAGGAGAGAGGCTTACACTATATCAACAAGGATATATGAGCTCACTGCACTTCTACATGCCCTAAAAGGCCCGGTTAAAAACTCGGCACCTCAAAGTAGTTGCAGCAAATTTCAACGTTACATATCATTTGCACATACGTTCACTCAGTCATAAATGGCTCGGGCGCCTTTTCCCGGCATCTGTTCTCAATCGCTTTACGGGTTTTGCCCAACCCACCATCCCACTACTGCTGTTCACCGGTTGAGGAGGTGGGTTAGCCCACCCTTGTTGATGGGTAGACTGTTGACTCAATCTTGTCTCCTTTGGGATTGAACCGGGACCTGGACTTCTAGTGCTACGGCCAATGGTAGGGGGTGATACAGGCCCACCTGGTCCGTTCCCGGGCTTCACCGCTGACTTTTCCCGGTCTTTCCTCTTCTTTTTGCAAATAACAAGCTCCCCCGGATGAGTTAACAATCGAGGATCATCCTGCTGACCCTGCTCCCTCGTGCTGCTGCTGCTGCTTCCAATCCTCGAACGGGCTTCACCGCTGGAAATGGGCCCTCGAGACGATGGCTTCTGGGGAGGAGTTGCATTGGGCTCCACCTCGTTTATCAGTTTGTGACGCTTGCTTTGGCCTGCAACTGCCTGTCTTGAAGGAGGAGCAGAGGTAGAGGTAGCTACTGGGCCAGAGAAAGAGAAGGCATTTCTAGCTTCTCGGAAATCCGTGTCCGGGAATGCAATCTTTAAGATATCAAAAAAAAGATCGTGCACCTTCCTTGCTTCAGATCTCACCTGTTCATCATAATTGTAAAGTTCTTTCAAAAACTTAAAATATCTCACAAAATTGAGAGAGAGAGAGGAATGCAACTCTTGTGACTTTCTTTCTCAGGTAAACTGGGGAGTTAGTGCTAAAATCAGTCTCAGCAGAGAAATCGGGAAGTTTCATATATTGCCATAAGGGGAAACAAAACACAACAACAACAACAACAACTAGGTAAATTGGTCAATTTAGATTCAAGAGGAAAATGACTGGTTTGAAAAACAACTTTAGGGAAGACAATATTTCAAGTTAAAACTTTTCTGGGTTATAGTGCTAAACTGCACATTTTCCTAGAAAATGTGCGGCTTTACTTCACACAATGGGGGAAAACAAAGGAAATTTTGGTATCTAAAATTTGAATTTTACAACTTGTTAAAATATACAAACTAGAAAAACTTTACCTGCTGAAATCTCAGATTTCACTTCACTCATGAGGATATTCTTAATGATTTATACAAATGCCACTCTGGAGCTTAGTTGCATAAGGTGTCGATGGGGACACAGGAGCGAAGGCACATAGAAGAGTCTAAATGTCTGCATTATTCTAGTACGAGTAAATTCTCATTACAAAGGTAAACAATTCATCACCAATAACATTTTTTTAAACTCCTCAACCCTCACAAACCCAAATTGAAATATCTACAGAAAAATCTTAATCTTTTAATTCCCAAGACAAAAGCCAAAATCTGAGATTAAAATTTGTTCTCTACAGAATTAAATTTGCCTTAGTAGCT
Organism: Camellia granthamiana; assembly: GCA_036172215.1. NCBI lineage: Eukaryota > Viridiplantae > Streptophyta > Magnoliopsida > Ericales > Theaceae > Camellia > Camellia granthamiana. The sequence goes on along the minus strand of CM069908.1, from coordinate 11,412,182 downwards.
TTCATTTTATTTCTTTTGAGGTTCATATCATATGTTTGAGTGGTCCCATCCTTATTGGAACAGGAACAAGGTTCAGACAAGATCCTCACTCTAAATCGCATAATCACAGTTCTAAAGCAAAAACATCACTTCCAATAAGTGTTTTCTATGCCTAAGCTCCGGAGGTTTACTTCTTTTTTTTAAAAAAAAAAAAAAAAGAAGCTCCAGAGGTTTCAGTATATGCACATCAAATTAAATGCCTAAGCAAAAGCACATTTCATGCATTTATGTTCTCCGACGAGGTATATAAATTAACCCATTACAAAAATGACTACTAAAAGTCATTCTTCTTTGATTTTTTTCCCACCCACATCCTTAAAAACGTTATGAAGGAAAGAAGCAAAATAATCTTAAGCAATGAAGTGTAAATTAACAAAAGCAACCATACCTCATGCGAGAATCCAAAATACTGCATTGCACTCTTCAACATAAACTGCACATCAAACACAAGCTCGATCGCTCCATTATACTCAAACCTCTCAACACGCTGATCAATCTTTCGCAAATCCAAAAGACTATTTGCAGCTCCACTCAGGTGACCAGAATTTTCAATCCTCTTCCACAAATCTGTAAGCAGAGGAACAATTTGAGGACCTTCCTTATCTATTCTCCTCCGGAGCTTGCTAATTACATTCTTGCACTGCAAAAGTAAATAATTTCATGTTATTTCATGATAATCTTTTGCAGCCAATAGAAACAAAAAATTAAAAGGGAAGATAAAAGGAAAGGAAAGAAGCTAAAGGGAAGAAGTTCTGATATGCAAGTTGTGTCATATAACACACTATCATCAATACAGTACTGAGTACACAGTCAAGTTACTACAATTCAAGTTGTGTCATAAAAAGCTGTTCACATATTATGAAAGACAACATTCAAGCTTATTTTTATATAAATATGAAAACATAGTACTCAGTACATACTTTTTGGAAAAACAGTGATGCTTATAGAGATAACATGGTACAACCCAATGTTTTGGAAAATGCATTCCGAAATCATTACAAAACAGTGAATTTAACAATCACAATTTCCCCCCATAAGTTTTATTAAATTTTTCCTTCAAGGCAAAAAAATGAAATATAATTAACAAAAATCTAGAGAGTAGAGTTACTGCATGACAATGTAAAAAAGTGGGCCATTACGCTTCTAGAATTTTGTGTTACAAGATTAATTTGAAGAATACTAAACTATATTTTATTAGATGTCTAATTATTAAAAGAAAATTGCTTTCATATTTAATAGTACCTTACATTCTAGTATTGTGATCTACCCAACGTTACCCCTATCATCATGTGATATACCACATTTTGTTCCCGTTTCTAGTACCAAAACGATCCGCATTAAAGGTATCATAACAAAAAATTAGTAAGTACCAATCATTAGTCACTTTCAAATCCAGAACAACACAATATAAGGGTAGGGAGTCTAGTAATACATACCCTTCTTTGAATGACATCAGACATCTTGCTGACACCAATTGAAGTTCCACTAGTGTTCAAAACTTTACCATCCCAATTTTCCCTCGAGTGTTCAGCGGCATCTTCCAAGGGAGCAGGTGCAGAATTCAATCTGCCAGATTTCAAAGAAGCATGTACCTTTGATGTATTTGCAATTCTCCTTGACGGTAAATTTTGCCTACTTTTCGAGGATGAATCACTTTGATCATGCTTTAAGGCATTGGACTCTGCAAGCTTTTTGGGTTCAGAGTCATTCCTCAACTGTGGTTCATATTTATGGCCCACTTGGAATGGCAACTGAGATAAGTCTCCACGATGGAGAGATGGCTTTTCATTGGGGTACTTCTCTTCTGACTTTTCTGCAGTATAACGTGGCCGAAGCCGAATACTACGTTTTCGTTTTATTTTGGGTTGCAAAACCTGTTCATCTTCACCTTCTTCACGATCTTGAATCCAACTTCCTGACTGCTGGAGGTCCACATGAGAATCTCCAGACATAGCTATTTCACCTTCCTCTAATTCATCAGTCTGGCATAATTTGTCGCAAGAAAAATTAATCAGCTAGCAAAAACTGACTTCAACAATAAAGCATTAATATAGAATGAGATTAAATATACCAGTCTTTTCGAAAGAGAACTTGGCCTGGCATCTAATGCCGAAAGTGACCCAAACTTCTGAGACGATATAGAAGGCGAGGCCACCCTCTGTGTCAATCTTTGACCATCTGCGGATGATCCTGATGAACCAGCTTCTTCAACAGTAAGATTTTGTCTAGTACTTTCAGCAGCTCTGGCATACTCATACCCAACAGCGCCAACTGGACCATCTTCTTCTGACTGATCTTTATTTGCTGGAAGTGCCTCAACAGTGCCAATAAATTCTTCCTCTTCAAACTCATTAATCTCTCCCTCTTCTTCCTGGGCTGAATATCCATTCCTCTCTTCAGAACTAGCTTCAGAGAACTCCCCATATTCATCATCCACCTCCGTGTAAATAGGGAATTTTTTCCCCTTAGGTCGTCCCCTCTTTTTCTCAGTTAAATCAGAAGCCATTTCACCTGATTCAACACCAATACTGCCACCTAGCAAGGTGTTCTTTGATGGCTTTTTTGATAGATTAGCAATAGTAGCATTTACTTCTCTCGTACCGGCTCGAAGCCATTTAGGCACCTGGTCATACTTCATCATCTCCTCCGTCCAGTCAAGTTCTTCATCCATTTGATCAAAGAGCTCTACTTCTTCTTCACTTCTAGCAATCATGCGATTTACCTGTTGCAGTGAGGGGACATCATGGACTGTTTCTTGATATCTTTCCTCGTCATGCAACAATGTCTCTAGGGTCAAACGCCTCTCTTCATGTGTTGTCCTCTGGTCAAAACGTCCAGCATTAATAACCTCATCAGCCATCTCAATCTTATACTGTTGGATGTTCTTCCGTATGAGGCTCTCAATAGATCCCATATATCGATCCTTACCCGCAAGATCATCCTCTGAATCAACTACCCCACCACTTTTAAATTCATCCTCTTTCTGATGGCTTGAGATTTTATCAACCACTGCTTCCATATAGATAACTTTCACTTCTCTTTTCTGTCCGATGCGGTGGGCTCTAGCAACTGCTTGTTCCTCATTTTTTGGGTTCGGATCAGGATCATATATGATGACAGTGTCAGCAGTCTGAAGATTTAAACCCCGTCCAGCAGCACGAATGCTAAGCAAGAAGATAAAGCAGTCAGTGTCGGGGCTATTAAATTCCACAATAGCTGATTCACGGTCTTCTAAGCTAGTTGTTCCATCAATTCTTCTGTACACAAGTCGCCGCCACTGCAGATATTCCTCCAACAAGTCAAGAAGTTTTGTCATTGTACTAAAGAGCAATACTCTGTGTCCTGTTCTCTGAAGCTTTATGAGAATCCTATCCAGAACCCACAATTTCCCACACGATCTAACAAGAAAATCCTTGGACAAATCATTAAAATAAGGGTAATTAAGCAAGGGATGATTGCAAGTTTTCCGGAGCTCCATGCATCTATTATTCAGAGGTTTATATGTTTTAGCCTGGTAAATAGAACTTTTTTGAACCTTGCGCTTCTCATCTTCTGGATCCACTCGAATAGTACCAGTATATTTAATCCAATCATAAATGGCACCCTGAATAGCTGACATCCTACATCTTAAAACAATGGAAACCTACAACCAAATAGTGCTGTTAGAAACAATCCAACATTAAATGACTTGATCAAATACAACTGCTATGATAGCATACCTTGGGTGGAAGTGAGCCTTCCACATCTTCAACACGACGTCGGAGCATAAAAGGCTCCAGAATTTGATGAAGCCGGTGGATAATGATAACTTTCTTCTCAGTCTCAAGCCAGTCATCTTCTGCATTATGTGTGGGAGCTTCTTTTTGAAAGGGTTTCGAAAACCAATCATGAAATGCTTTACGGTTATCAAAAACTTCAGGAAGGAGTAGATTTAGAAGTGACCAGAGTTCTTTGAGATCATTCTGCAAAGAAAAAAAACAACAGAATTAACTAGATGGTTTTATTTGGTCTATCAGTTGTAGTTTTATGCTCAAGTTCTCGATATTGAGAATATGTTTCTTGTTATCAAATTTCAGTATGCAATAAGTCATATCCAAGAATTATAAATTCACAGACCCCTTAAAAATAATAATTTCATTTGTCCACTTTTTTTGAAAAAAATAAACACAATCTTTCAATAAATCGCCGTCCAGTCTCTATTTTAGCAGTAATAAATGTTTCCATATTAGCTTTCTCCAAATTTCAGACAAAATTCAAATCAATCCTAAAATCTTACTTTTCTTTTGGTCACATAATTGAAGGTTTATTAGTAACAAAAGACATAAATGTGACAACAGAGGCATGTCCAGATATCTGTCAGACTGTCACAATCCAACTGCTGCAACTTATGACAATTTCTCCATTTTGGAACAGATTCCTTTAATCAAATTTACTTTGATTGCTAAGATTAGGCTTAGCTCACTTCAATTTTATTGAGCTTAGCCCTTAAGACTTACTTTAGATCAGCACACTTGTATTACATACAATTTTTAGACATTAATATCAATGCATATATAATCCATCTCATGAACATACAGGAAAACTATCTAAGCATGCTTTGCTAGTCCTCAAATAAAAGTAATTGATTGTCTTCAAGCCAAACCAATTAATGACATCAAAAAGGTCACCTCTAGATTAGCCCCAGGATCAGAGCCCAACTTAGCTCAAACATTCCATCAGATAGTTTTAAGTTTAGGAAGGAAACACAACCCTTTTTTTTTGGATAAGGAATGACAATCAGGCTCAACATGTTAAGGAACTATCCCAAATTGCAGGGAAAAGCAAGCTTGGGAGGAATGAAGATAACCAAGAAGCCTGCAAACTTATAAAAGCAAAGCTAACTACTAACATTGCAGACTACATGAATTAGTTGGGCTTTTGAAAGAGATATACACGCATATGTTCATGCATACACATTTAAATGGATGCCATGTGACTGCACTGTGACGCACTCTTAACAAACCTGAAGAGGGGTCCCCGTCAGAAGAAGGCGCCTCTGGCAACGATATCTATCAAGATCTCGAGATAGAACTGATTCCCTGTCCTTCATGCGTTGTGCTTCATCAATTATAATATATTTCCAATCGACTTTTGAAAGCTTTGAACGGTCGTACATGATGAACTCGTAAGTTGTCACAAGTACATTAAATTTCATGGCACAAACCTCCTAGACAAAAGAGGGGCAAAAATCTCAGCAACATGTCAAAATCTCAAAAATGTAAAAATAAAGGACACTGAACAACTTACTTGAGAAAACAACTTTGACCGTTGATCCTTCACACCAACATAAAAAATGCAGGACGCAGATGGTAACCAATTATGTAACTCACTCTGGAAAATTAAATGTGTCAGTCATATTACAAAATGGGGGAATAATACTCATAACCGTGAAAGAAAACGTTAACTGACCTTCCAGTTCACCAAAACAGCATTTGGAACAATAATAAGATGTGGGCCATAGTTTCCTTTGAACTCCATCAGATAAGCAATCAAGGCCATCACCTGCACAAGCAAAGAAGACAGTAAAAAAAGGTGTATCATTAGGCCTTGTATCAGACAATACTTACTACTTTTTAATTATCAAAACTGATAAACCTCACATGTATGATACAACAGCCCCAAGCTAAGTTGCTCACAACCAAAAATACAAAATAGGGCCTCATCTTTGTTTTGGAGGGCAGCAAACAGACAAAAATATAAACCACTACATATGAGAGAGATTCACCTGTACAGTCTTCCCAAGACCCATCTCATCTGCCAAAATTCCATTTAATTTGTTGTTATACAAAGAGAGCATCCACTGCAATCCAACCTGCAAGATCCAGCACAATAATTAACTAAAAAGTCCTACTTGCATCAGAAGAAACAATAAAATAAATTTTTTTTAAAAAAAACAAGACTATTAATTATTTTAAATAAATGGAAATATATATATATACAACCAAAGTAATTAACCTACAAGTTGATAATCTCGCAAGGTTCCAGCCCGTAGCATTGAAGGCTGCCTTATAACCCTTTCGCTGACAGCATGTGCAAGATTGTAATACCTGGCGACAACTATGAAGAATGAAAATCTGAGGGGGGGTAATTCTTTTTTTTTTTTCTTTTTTTAAAAATAAAGATGTGACACAGATCTTCAACCCAAATTGGAGGAAGATATACATCAAGAAACACTGGTGAGATTTATTTATTTTTTGATAACCCACTCTGGTGACATATCTAGTCGTGACTACGCAAAATTATTAATACGAAAACAATTCTTGCATACACGACAAACAATTGGCATCTGTTAGCACAAAACTCCACACATGGAGCAAACAATTCCACTGACAACATACTCTCATTTTAATCTGCTTCTCAGTATCCTCTGGAATAATGAAATTAAAAGCATCTCATCAGATTAATAGAAAACTCACTTGTTAACAGATGAACTTTCCTTAGGTGCATTCATTTCAGAGAAACGGTTTCTTATCGTTACTTCCTCTCCAGCACAAGCTGCTGCGGCTCTTACTTCTTCTTCAGAGAGACCCTTTTTTCAACAAATCAAAATATAAACAAATTAATGAACGCACCAACTGCACAAGAGGCTCTGAGAAACTTGACTGGGATGTTAAATTATATGTCTAGGAGGAAAAGAAAAAGGGTGGTTTGGGGGGGGGGAATCAGAGAGAGAGAGAGAGAGAATGAATGCCTGAATTCGTGCAGCAGCAGCAGCAGCATTTGCTGCTTCCTCAACCTCCTGCTGATTCTTTGCAGCCGTTATTTTACTTCCCAGTTTATGAAGATACTCTTCTGTCTGCGTTAAAAATGATGAGAGAACGGCATATCTCTCAGCAGCATCACCTGGCATGCTAGTCTGCTGCTCCAGCAACATTTCTCTATACCTCTCAACATCATTATTCTTCAATGCTTCCATCCTTCGATTCCGATCATCATCCTTCCTTTTTGAGAACTCCCTCAGCATTTTCTCATGATATTTTGCAACTCCCCTGTTACGGGTAGTTCGTGCATCACGGATGGCCCAATGAGCCTCAAGAAGCTTCTTACGCCACTGAAAAATGGATTTCAGTTGTTTCTCTCTCACGGCTTTTTGAGAGGCTTGTACTTGCCTAGTGAGCTCCATGCGTTGACGCTCACAAAGTCGAACAAACTTCCGATATGGCCTGTCAGGCATCGCCATTATCTCCTGTTGTTGTTGATCAACTTCATCCCTCAAGCGCGCCTGAAGATCCAAAAGTCGAAGTTTCCTCTCTTCAATTTGCAGCCGCAAAACAAGATCCGGCCTAATCCTTTTCCTCTCCAAGTTCACTGCTAGTAAACCACTGATTTTCCTTAAATTTTCTGCCCTTTTCTTGGTAAGCACTTCCATGCCTTCCTCAAGAAGCAGGTCCTTGACATCATAAGCCAATGTCAAATTATTGTTGTTCATTGTCATCATAGACCCAAATGAGTCGTGTTTACGAGTGAAAAAGGGGAAATCAAATAGTGGTCCATGATACTTCCTGGTAGAGCCAACATCTTTTGGCTGCGGAACATTGTTTGCCTGTACGGGTTTTTTAGCTTGAATTGAATCAGATACAGCAACCTGTGGTGCAACTGCCTTGCCCCTATCCATTGTTAAATCACTTCTAATTGGAGTTTTCTCATTATTACGTTCAACTTCCTGTTCTGATTTAACAGGAAATATAGCAGCTTGCTGCTCTTCCTTTCCAGAAGGAAGCGCTGGTATGGGCTCTTTTGTCACACTTGTCATACCTTGTGAATGAACTGTCAAGGCAGTTGCTTTCTCATCTCCTGAAAAAGCTTCCTCTTTTGAATTCTTCAGTCCACTAGATGATGCTACAACCTGCGGATCCTTCTCACTGGACTCTAATTGTCTCACATGATCTTCTGCATTTTTTCCAGCAGATCTATCCTGATTACTTGTTCCAGCAGGGACAACCACCTGCTGCGGCTGTGTTTCAAGGGGTGGTGGAGCAATAGCTCGAAGTAGTTCTTGTGGAAGAGTTCCATCACCTTTCTGTCAATAAGAAAAAATAAAGTATCCTCCCATTAGCATTTCAACAGTAAGCCTAACAAGCTTTGTGAGCATGGTTATCAAAATCACGTTCCAGGTCGTAGAATCGTAGATCCTATGATCCTAAATTGCCAAAACGATCCAAATCATTGTAGACCCGGTGTTAAAGCAGGATTGCAAGTAGGATCATAGTAGGATCGTTAGGTTTGTGATTTTCACCTTATTTTTAATATACATCATCCTTATTTTATTCTTAGCTTATTTTTAATAGAAAATAGAATCTTATGATTCTTGATTTAATCCACGAGACCCTCTCAATGATCTTACATAGGATCTGGTTTTAACAAACATGTTGTGAGTGAGTACTTAGAACAAGTAATATAAGGTAGCCAACATGCGTTAGTGTGTGTGTGTTGTGCGTGTCTGGGAGGCTGGATGGAGCAGGATGGAGTTTGCAAACCTTCAGGCGCCTAAATGCTAGTATTTGTGCTTTAAGAACATGCAGTTGCTGTTTGGTAAACCCTGTACGCAGTTGTTGCATCTGGGCCACCGCTCCACCTCGAGACGAAAAGGGATTTCCTGGACCCCCATCAATAGGTGAAGTTGCAGATTGTAGAGAAGAACGGCTCAATTGCTTGTTATACTGCATTTGCAAATTTTCTGGACCAGTTAACATGCTTTTTGTGTGGAGTGAATGATCCACACCCTGGTTCAAGTTCACAGATGGCTGGGGGGGATGAATCGGAGGCATTCCATTACCAAGCATCATTGTTTGTCTCGGAAGCACCTGGTTCTCTCTGCCATGAGCAGAGAACTGCTGCACTGGAATGTTGTTAGCGTTGTTAGCTGTCGTAGCATTCAGATTCGTGCCAAACTGGCCAGGTGCAACTGTCTGCCTAGCTTTAGTGGCGCCAGACTGTCCAGACACATCGCTCGAAGAATTTTGACGGGGAGAACTCTCGGTTGCAACTTGTGGAGAACCAACTCGCTGCTTTGGCGTCGAGACAGGTGAAGAAGACTGTGCAACCATATTGTTTTCATTTGCCTTCTGCTGTGCAAGCATCCTAGACTGCATGAGTGGAATAAGCTGAGCCATCAAGTTGGCGTTTGCAGGAAGTGACAAATCAATATTCCGCTCAAGTGCCAAAGCCTGCATGTGTGCAGCCACTGCAAGCTGGCTATTTGCCATGCTTTGGATGTTTTGCTGAGCCTGTGGTGCTTGCATAGGTCTTACAACATTTCCCTGCATTAATTGGCCCACAGATGTCGACTGGGTTGGAGGCTTTGGATCACTCCTTTGATCAGAGACTGCCTGCTGTGCTTGCTCTGTCTGCTTCTCACCATGAGCAAAACGTTCAGGTTGTTTCTTGGATGATGATGTCTGGGCCTGATTAGCAGCTTGTATGGACATGAGCTCCTGCATCTTCAGATTACCCATCCTTGTCTCCTGATCCTTTCCCGATAGATGCCCCATCATCCCCATTTTTGCTTGCTGCTGAGATTGGATCCCCGGGTTCTGTTGGGTGGCATGGAATGCATATTGGAGGTAAGCCTGCTGCATTGGATTCAGCATTTGTTGCTCAATGCCTTGACTCCTATTTTGGCCGGCATCCCGAATGTGAGCAGCACTATGTTGTTGAGACAAATCAATTAACTTCCTGGACTGTTGAGGCAGTTGCATCATACCAGAAGATGATGCGAAATTGCCCCCTCCCAAGACTCCGTGGAGACCGCCAGATTGGTAGGCTAGAATGGCTTCATTTCCTTCAGGTTTTCTTAGCAATTGTTGTTGCAATGACTACACCAACAACATTCAAGTCTAAATCATGTGAGCACATAACTTGATGTACAACCCAAAAACATTAACACCAAGTGTTTAAATAATCTAGTAGGAAATCTTACACTCATTGCAATGACAATATATAGATTCCAAATCAATACACAACAATATAATGTAAGGTACATAAAGTAGTGGTAGACAATAACTGGCTAGAAGTTGGAACACGTCAAAATTACCAGTTCATAACCACCAAAAGAATGATCAATTGACAGAGACCTATAAAACAATGAATAGGACTTGACAGAAATTCCAGTTCTAATAGAAGAAGAGTGACCAGTATATCAAGAGTAGAGAAACACCTTCCTACAAAAAATAAAAAATAAATAGTAGAGAAACACAACTGGATCGCATCAAAATACTCTTTTTTGCCCCAATGCATCTTTAATAGAGGCCATAAAAACATAGAAAAACAAGTTTAGAATTCAAGATAACATACTGAACAACTCAAAATGCTAAATAAATAAACATGGCAGCTAAGATAAAAGAAATGTATATGATAATGTAAACAAGTATACTTGCAAATAATCTAGCCAAATGCGATGCAGTTGGAATCTATAGAAGCTCCAATGTTTCTTCAAATTTATTACTTAGCAAGGCTCATCACACCATGTTCAACCACAATTAAACTTTTGATCTTCAACAAACTAACCCCTCTAACCATATAATTAACTCCTTAAGCTCAAATATGAGATATCCCATATTCATTACTGCTAACCTCACCAAATGTTCCAACCACTACTCCTAATCTTCTTTTTTTCTTTTTCTTTTTTCTTTTTTTTTTTTTTGGATAAGCGTCCAAGTGAGAAATATATATAGTAACAAGCACAAAACAACAGGAAAAAAGCATGGTAGCCCACTATTATATAAGACAGTGAGGATAAGCCTGTCAAGAACAGGCAAAAAATTAGGAAGCTGGCATGTAAAAATAGATAACAAGTCTTGATAGCCTGAGTTAAGCAACTCAGAGTTTACGTTACTATCAATTACCTTTTTCTTCTAAACTATGCTTAGTTTAGCTACTAGAGCAGCTAAATTGATAAGTTGAAATTCACATCAAAATGTTCTAATCAAGTCCACTAATTGACAATTCCAAAAAGTAGCTAACTTGAAATATAGAAAACCAAATTAAACCAAGTGAACAACATATCAATTTATTCACTCCATTAATTACTCAATTCAGTACAACCCGCTATAGAAAACAATTCCAATTTAAAAACCCATTTGGAAATTCAATCAATAAACATGAATTAAACGATTTCTAACAACCCTAACCTGTCTCTGCTGTTGTTGCTGATGCTGTTGTTGTTGCTGCTGCTGCTGTTGTTTTGAATCAAACCCTAAATGCGGTGCCGATACGGCCGACGACGAAGACGACGGCGATGCCGAAGAAGAAGAAGGCCCCATCGCTGCTGTGTTCCGGCCACCATGTCCCTGTTGGGTCCCACCTCCCGATTGCATACAAAATTACTCTGACACAACCCACACAAAACTGGAAAAATTGATTTCTCCAACCGCCTAATCCCTCCAAAATTCACGCGGTTTCTTACAATCCGATGTCGTTTAAAGCCCTTTCGCACTCCGATCCCAACGTTCGAATAACGTCTCACTGTCTCTCTCTCCCTCTCTTTCTCTCTCCACTCTCTCTCTCTCTCTCTCTCTCTCTCTCTCTAAAAAGCGATAATTTTGCTGAACATAGAAGTGGGGGCTTGTTTTTGGCTCGACCAATGGAAGATCGGTCTTGTGACCGGCGAGCCCCGAAGTTGCCGGAATCGATTGATTCCACTCTCTCTCTTCTCTAACTCACTCTCTCTCTCTCCACTCTCAATTTCACAAAATTTGCATTACAGTCAAACCCTAAACCGATATTTTAAGAGTTTTTTTTATTTTTTCATTTTTTTCTCACACTATATTATTGTTATACTGTGCATTTCTTGAATACTATTAATTAGGAAAAACTGTATTTAAGTGGAGCAATGAAAAAATATATATATGTATAGATATATATTTTTACAGTAATGACTCAGACTCTCACAAAATATCACTCTTACAACCCCATGCACTTGTGATTGGTTCAAGTAAAAAAGAAAAAAAAAATAATACAAACACATCATTGATCCGCATCACTGTAAGAGTGATAGGGGTCTCCCAAAAGAGGATCCCAAACATTATTATATATTTTCATGATATGTAAATTTATTTTTGTATTTTGTGCAATTATTTCTGTGTGTCAAAATTACATCCAAAAACAATTAGTAATTATTTTCCACTGCTTCATATATTTATGATTTTCCCACTTAATTATCCATAAGGCCCACGTTTTTCATTTTACCACGCAATCATAAATTTGAAGGTTTTGTTTAGTTTAATTTTTTTTTAAACAATTTTTTCTTTATTTTTAGTAATTTTTCATATTTTTTTTAATTTTTAAATATATTAAAAATATATGCAAATGAAATAAATGAAATTTGTCCAATATCAATTTTTAAAAAACTAAAATAGAATATTTAGTGTAGTTTTTTTTGGAGCTAAAAACTAATAAGAAAGTTGTGCTAAAGTATTAAGGGTTGGTTTGGGATGTCCTAAAAAAGTACACTTTTTGACTTATTGGTGGGTTTGGGTTGGGTTTGATATGATGTGTTAGAGAGGTGATGTGATTTAAATAAGATGATGTGACTTAAATAAGATAGTGACTTTTTAACTTTTTAACTTATTTAGTACATGCCAAACTAGCCTTAAGTTAAAAAATATTTAGTCGCATATTTTTAAAAGAAAATAGATTATAAATAATTTTATAAGTTATACCAAATTTGACCTTCAGCCTATCAGTTAAACATACAAATGTTTCTATTTTGGATTAGGTGAAAATTATACAATTTTTATAATAATTGAAGAAGTCAATATGGATGACTTGATAAATTAGAAGATAAATTAATATTTGTCAATAATTGTCTTGACATAATTATAATTTTTTTTATATTATTTATAACTTCCAATCACTTCATGCTAACTCTGAGGTAAAGACTTCGTAACTGTGGTTAGAAATCATGACATTTGACATTGAAAGTTGTGATATTTACGATGGAGCCCCGAATTCATGTAGTGTTGAAAATCTAAAATGGGAACCAACTTTGAATCGGGAATAAAGTTACAACGGAGGCAGGCCTTTTGTACACTCCATGTGCTTCATTCCTTATTCTTCGAGTTGGATTTTTTTTCAAATTTAAGGACCTATTTAAACTTAAGGATTTTTTTTTTAGGTGTGCCTTGTATATGATATATAAGGTATTTATATTTTTTTATTTTGTATTTACACATTTGTATGTATTGGGTTATATTAAAATATTTCAAAACTTACATATTGGTGACCTGCTAAGTGGGTTACTTTCCAGGTAAATTAATAAAATAATATATTATATAGCTAAAGGTGTAAATGGTCACAAAAAATGTATAAGTTTTCACAAAAGGCGTATATTTTCACAAAAGGCGTAAGCAATTTTAAGAAAAATGCGTAACTGATTTCTAAAAACTTACGTTTTTTGTGAAAACTTACGCTTTTTGTGAAAACTTATATCTTTTCTGAAAACTTACATCTTTTTTTGAAAACTTACGCCTTCTGTGAAATTATTTACACATTTTGTGAACACTTACTCCTTTTGTGAGTTTACTTACCAAAGGTGTAAACAAACGAAAACTTATACATAATACTTACATCTTTTGTGAAACAAGTCACACATTTTCTGAAAAGTTACACCATATGTGATAAAATTTCTTTCATAAAACTTACACATTTTCATGAAAATACTTACACCGTTTTTTAAAAGTTACTCCTTTTGTGAAATAATTTTTGTCATAAGATTTATACTTTTTCTTCAAACTTACACCTTTTGTGAAAAGTCCAACTTAAACCTTTTTGTGAAGTCACTTATATCTTTTGTGGAAAAAAAAAATTCATAAAATTTATAACTTTTGCTAAAAGTTACACCTTTTCGTGGAAGTGTTTATATTTTTTCTGAAAAGTTACTCTTTTTGTGAAATAATTTTTGTCATAAGATTTATACTTTTTCTTCAAACTTACACCTTTTGTGAAAAGCCCAACTTAAACCTTTTTGTGAAGTCACTTATATCTTTTGTAAAAAAAAAATTCATCAAATTTATATCTTTTGCTAGAATTTACACCTTTTCGTGGAAGTGCTTATATTTTTTCTAAAAAATTACTCCTTTTGTGAAATAATTTTTGTCATAAGATTTATATTTTTTCTTCAAACTTACACCTTTTGTGAAAAGCCCAACTTTTCAGAAAAAGGTTTAAGGGCTTTTCAGAAAAAGGTTTAAGTTGGGCTTTTCACAAAAGGTGTAAGTTTGAAGAAAAAGTATAAATCTTATGACAAAAATTATTTCACAAAAAGAGTAACTTTTCAGAAAAAATATAAGCACTTCCACGAAAAGGTGTAAATTCTAACAAAAGATATAAATTTGATGATTTTTTTTTTTTCACAAAAGATATAAGTGACTTCACAAAAAGGTTTAAGTTGGGCTTTTCACAAAAGGTGTAAGTTTGAAGAAAAAATATAAATCTTATGACAAAAATTATTTCACAAAAGGAGTAACTTTTCAGAAAAAATATAAGCACTTCCACAAAAAGGTGTAACTTTTAGCAAAAGTTATAAATTTTATGAACTTTTTTTTTTCACAAAAAATACAAGTGACTTCACAAAAAGGTTTAAGTTGGGCTTTTCATAAAAGGTGTAAGTTTGAAGAAAAAATATAAATCTTATGACAAAAATTATTTCACAAAATGAGTAACTTTTCAGAAAAAATATAAGCACTTTCATGAAAAGGTGTAACTTTTAGCAAAAGTTATAAATTTTATGATTTTTTTTTTCACAAAAGATATAAGTGGACTTCACAAAAAGGTTTAAGTTGGGCTTTTCACAAAAGGTGTAAGTTTGAAGAAAAAGTATAAATCTTATGACAAAAATTATTTCACAAAATGAGTAACTTTTCAGAAAAAATATAAGCACTTCCACAAAAAGGTGTAACTTTTAGCAAAAGATATAAATTTTATGAATTTTTTTTTTCACAAAAGATATAAGTGACTTCAAAAAAAGGCTTAAGTTTGGTTTTTACAAAAGGTATAAGTTCCAAGAAAAAGTATAAATGTTATGACAAAAATTATTTCACAAAACGAGTAAGTTTTCAAAACAGATATAAGCACTTCCACGAAAATGTGTAAATTTTAGCAAAAGATATAAATTTTATGAATTTTTTTTCACAAAAGATATAAGTGACTTCATAAAAAGGTTTAAGTTGGCTTTATACAAAAGGTGTAAGTTCCAAGAAAAAGTATAAATGTTATGACAAAAATTATTTCACAAAACGAGTAAGTTTTCAGAAAAGATATAAGCATTTCCACGAAAAGGTGTAAATTTTAGCAAAAGATATAAATTTTATGATTTTTTTTTTCACAAAAGATGTAAGTGACTTCAAAAAAAGGTTTAAGTTTGGTTTTTACAAAAGGTGTAAGTTCCAAGAAAAAGTATAAATGTTATGACAAAAATTATTTCACAAAAGGTGTAACTTTTCAAAAATAGTGTAAGTTATTTCAAAAAAGATGTAAGTAGCTTCACAAAATGTGTAAGTTTCATTTTCACAAAACGTGTAAGTTTCAATAAAATGTGTAAAATTTATAAAAAAAAAATTATTTTACAAAAGGAGTAACTTTCTAGAAAGTTATTCCTTTTATGAACATACACCTTTTCTGAAAAAAGGTGTAACTATTTCAACGAAAATGTGTACATTTTCAAAAAGAAGTGTAAATTTTAGCAAAATGTATAAATTTTATGAAAGAAATTATTTTACAAAAGGAATAATTTTTTAAAAATTGTGTAAGTTATTTCACAATAGATATAAGTAGCTTATGTTTTGTTTTCATTGTAAGGTCCACTAAAAGTGTAAATTTTATAAAAAAAATTATTTCAGTGAAGGTGTAATTTTCAGAAAATCTGTCGATCTTGGTCTCCGGCTCTGTCGATCTTGATCTTGGTCTGTCGATCTGTCGATCTGTCGTCTCTTCTCTGTCGATCTCCGTCTCTCTCTTTGTCGATCTCTGTCGATCTCGGTCTGTCTCTCTCTGTCGATCTCCGTCTCTCTCTCTCTGTCGATGTCCGTCGATCTCGGTCTGTCTTTCTCTGTCGATCGCCCTCCCAAACGCTTCGTCTCTCTCCGGAATTCTAGAGAGAGAAACACCAAGACCTCCCAAACGCCTCTTTGCCATTATTTGAACAACAACACAAATACAGTTTGATTCGATTGTAGGAGCTCTTCGCAATTTTCGTTCCTCTCTCTCTGCTCGAAAACATCAACAGATCTGGACTTGGGTAACTTCTTGGCTCCAATTCGATCAGGTTTGATATCTTCTTCTCTCTTTTAGATCTGGGTTTGCTTCAATTCCGAATTGTGGTGATTGATCGATTGTTTCAGATTTGGGTTTGATTCGTTCTCGGGTTTTTGGGTCTCATTTTTGTTGTTTTAACACAGATTGAGCTCAGATTTAGCTATATTAATCATTTCTGTGATCATTTTCATTCATTGATCATCTCATTTTTTTGTTTGATATGTTAATATGGGAATTAGATTTGTAAAATAGGACTTGGAATTGATTTTCCCCTTGACAAATAGGACTTGGAATTGATTTTCAAGATGTTTTTCTACCTCAGCAGTTTCAATATTACAAGTCATTGATCTACTCTTTGTTTTGTCCTTCTGTTTCTTAGATAAAAAGGTGATTGTAGAACTTATGGTATTAGCTCATTGGATCTGCTAAATATATAGCATTAATGAAGAATCTTTTTCATGTTGTGTTTGGAAGCTCCAGTTGTTAATGGATTGTAATGATCACTATTTTGTTAATACCCAGCTCTGAGCACTATTTTGTTAATACCCAGCTCTAAGCTCTCCAATAATTGTTACCTTAATGTAGATAAAGGGATCAACCTTTTGTAGTCTCATAGCTAAACTGCAACATAGTGCTAGGGTTCACATTGCAGGGGGCAAATGCAAATTCAGATGGCTATCTAGAAAAATAGAGATTAGTGAACAGCTCATATATTGGCTGACTGCACTCAACCCATAGAATATACACTCAAATCTTTGGAGATATTCAAGTATGTTTCTCACAACACTCAACCCTCAAAATCTGCGATAGAGCTCCTCAAGCTGCTGCACAAGTTAGCAAACAATTAGAATAACACACATTTTTGTTGACCTTCACTCAACTCTCTTTTAGAAAACTCACATCAGATTTAGTCATGTGATATTACTTATGATAAGCATTTATGTTGGCTAAAACCACTTTGGACGTCAAGTAATCTTGATGAATTCTTCAAAGGCTTCTAATATTCTTTATGGCGTTGTGTTGCAGAATGTTTCTGAGTTTTATGGCCTTGATATCCTTGTATGCTTCTATTTACAGAGTGTGATATACGCTCGTGCTTAAACACTCTTCAGTTTCTCCACAAGAAGAAGGAAACCCTCAATATGGTATGATATTCAGCTGATCATGCTCTAGCATACTTTTTGTTAGTTAATAGTGGTTGAACATATATTGCTACGTTATATTCAATTAAGGGTTTAACTAAAATAAGATTTTTTGGAAAATTCATGTCTAATTAAAATCTTTTGTCGGACTGTCTGGCTAAGGCAACTAATTAATTTTGTTGTCTGTACTTTTAAATCTGGCATGCATATAAGCCTTTTAAAATATTTGAATTGTCTAAGCCAACGCATCACCAATATATCAAAACTAACCCAATTCCCAAACTGCCCCTGAACCACCATACAGATGTCACGGCCACCTTCCCCGTGACAAATAGGACCTGTAATAACAGATTGAATACAATTATCACGTGTAGGTTGGGACTTACAGCAAAAAATGCCTTAAATCTTAACTGAAAAAAGGCATTAAGGGGGTGAAACAACGAAACAACCCCCGAACCACCATACCAATGTCACAGCCAGCTTCCCCATAACAAATAGGACCTGTGACAACAGACGGAATGTAATTCGGGCGCGTAGGTTGGGAATTAGAGCTGAAAACGCCTTACGGTTAACCGAAAAGGGGCATTAACAGGGCGAAAAGCAAAACAGCCCCCGAACCACCATACGGATGTCACAACTAGCTTCGTCACAACAAATAGGACCTTTGACAACAGACGGAATGTAATTAGCACATGTAGGTTGGGAGTTAGAGTCAAAAAAGGCCATAAACTTAACCGAAAAAGGGCGTTAAGGGGGCGAAAATGCAAAATAGCCTCTGAACCACTGTACGGATGTCACAACCAGCTTCCCCATGGAAAATAGGACCTGTGACAACAGACGGAATGTAATTAGCATGTGGAGTTTGGGAGTTAGAGCCGAAAACGCCATAAACTTAACTGAAAAGGGGCGTTAAGGGGGCGAAAATGCGAAACAACTGTCGAACCACAGTATGGATGTCACAGCCAGCCTCTCCATGACAAATACGACCTATGACAATCGGCGAAATGTAATTAGTATGCGTAGGTGTCACGACCCAAACCCGGCCCTATGGGTTTAGTACCGTAACCGGCCAGTAATCCAAGATTACCGAAGGCCTGCTTAACACTAATACAGTAAAACAGAGTATAGGGCCTGGCGGAAGCCAATACAGTAAATAAATAATGTCCATTGAGCTGTGCCAGTCTGTATGCAAAAAGATTTTCATTCATATACATATACAGTCAGTAACAAAACAGTTTGTACATTATATACAATCATCCAAGGCAGGGACTTAATCCCTGTTTAACAGTACAGTACAGTGCCAAACGATCAGTCTATACAGTGAACAAAACAGTACAGCAGGGGGAAAACTAAAACACCCCTAAGCCTTAGCTTGACAGGCTCGGAACGTCACAGTGAGGCACAGTAGTTGGCTTGACAAAACTGGAGTTACCCCGACGCTTCTAGCATTGGTCTGGTGCCTGTACACCTACATATATATATGAGCAGTGAGCTAAAGCCCAGTGAATAACACAATGCGTAAAGAGGTTTCGAATGAATGTCCTTACAGTAATGAAAACAGTTCATTAAACAGTATTTCAGTCTTTCAGTCAGAACAGTTATTCAGTCATATGTGGTACATCCATTAGCATAACAGTACAGTAAGCAGTAGGTCTTAAAGACCGAACAGTAATGATGGCCATCAATCAGTAAACAGTAGTGGTTCCACGAGGGAACCGACAGAGATCTCTGTAACAGTAACAGTAAACAGTAGGTGCTAAGGATGCCACAGTACAGTTCAGAATATAGGACATACATTCATTCAGTAAACAATACCAGTTCAGTAAACAGTTCAGTTCAGTATTCAGAAGATAATCATTTTGAACATATCTTTACACAATTGTTACTCACAGAGTTCTAGGCTACAGTAAGCTAGAGCGTCTCCTCGGAATGCCAACCCTATACAGTACAGAATGAACACACACTAAGCTACACCTTTGGGAAAGATAATAATTAACTCCCTAATTTGCCTTGGTGTGTTCTACATCTATATCCTCATTAAGATGTCTTAAACTAGGCCTAAGAATGCCTAGGATGAAATGAGGATGCAAAGATGTATTTAGAAAGCATTTTCAGAATTTTCAGTGAAACAGAGCCCCACTCGAGCGCAGGTTTCACCGCTCGAACGGACATGCAACCAAAGGGACCCGTTCGAGCGGACCAAAAAGTACTGGATAGGTGAAATTCCCGCTTGAGCGTGTCACCCAATCCTCCGCTCCAGCGTACATTCCTCCGCTCGAGCGGACTGATGAACAGTGCAAAGTACTGGATGCTCGATTTCCCCGCTCGAGCATGCATCACTCCGCTCGAGCAGACTGTAAAACAGGTAAAAGTACTGGGAGCTTGATTTCCCCGCTCGAGCAGGATGCAAAAATCTGGAAAATCTAGGTTTGTGTTCTAAGTTCAAAACTCAAGTTTAATGCTCTCAATTCGATCCTCTTGGGCCAATTTTCTGGAAATCATTTGTAAACTCATAGGACTACATGTTTCAAAGGTCAATTTGAGAAATCAAGGCCCAAGGGTGTCTCAATTAAACTCATTTTCAAACCAAATTTTATGAACATAATCCAAATTGAACATGCATGAACTTTAAACACCTTTCATGCTAGAAAACATGCTCTAATGCACTCATTGCTTCAAGGACTAGATGAAATCATGGATTTAAACATAATTATGAACATACATGTGTCATTTGACCATGAAATCGACTTAAAACTCAACGATACCAACATGCATGCATCAATTAAGCTTCAATACAACATTACAAGCCTCAAGTTGGCTCTAGACTTCAATAATCCTCTCAATCATGCAAGAATTAGCTTAAACCATAAACAAGAAGGCAATAACTCTACCTTAAGTCTTGTAGTTCAAGCCTAGGAGCTTAATATGGCAATTCTCCAACAAATTCTCTAAGTCTCCAAGCAATCCAAGAAGAAAACACAACTCTCTCACTTCCTCTCTCTCTAAATCATCTAGAACAAGAGAAATGGCTGAGCAAATGTGCTTTGGTGATCAAGTGTAAGGCTCAAAAGTGTGTGTGAGATAGTGGGCCACTAGTGTGGCAAAATGGTAATTAAGCTTAACTCATTAATCTAATTTGATCATACCAAATCGGTTTTCAGATAATTATACTATAAAATCACATAAATTCTACTGATCATGGAACACTAATCAATTTCTGGTTTGGCCGCCGATAAGGCTTTCAATTTGCAGTTTAAACTTAAAACATAAACAGATAATTAAATAGACAACAGATAGGAAATGCATTTAAACAGATATGGTTAATCAATCAGTTTTAGATTCCAATCCGTCGGTGCTATATTTCGATCAATTCAATTATCAGTCATAATCAGTCTTAGTTTAGCAGTAATCAGTATTAATCAATGATCAGTAATGAGGGCTATTACAGTCTCCCCTCCTTATACAGAGTTTAGTCCTCTAAACTCGAGTTACCTTCATTCTGGAAGAAAACAGGATTTAGTGGGAACAAGTCAGGATATCTCTTGGCCATGTCATCTTCCCTTTCGCAAGTGGCATACACGCCACCGTGGTTTTGCCAGTCGACTTTCACTAACGGGATCTCTTTGTTTCTCAGTTTCTTGATCCGTCTATTTACAATCTGTATGGGCCGTTCCTCGTAAGTGTAGTCATCTCTCAACACTACACGAGTAGGCTCAATCACATGGAAAGGATCCCGGAGGTAGTCTCTCAACATCGAAATGTGGAAGACATTATGCATGTGCTCCATCTCAGGAGGAAGCGCAACTTGATACGCCACCGGATTGATTTTCTCAATAATCTCATACGGTCCGACATATCTTGGCGCTAACTTGCCTTTGACTCCAAAACGAGTCTGGCCTTTCATCGGTGTCACTTTCACAAAAACGTGATCACCCACTTCATACTCCCTGTCTCGCCTTCTGACATCTGCATAACTTTTCTGTCGGCTCTGTGCAGTTTTCAGTCTCTGCTGTATCAGTTTTAACTTTTCAGTCGTTTCATAAACAATCTCAGGCCCAAGCAAAGGCCCATCTCCAACTTCTGCCCAGCAAATCGGAGATCTACACTTTCTGCCATACAATGCCTCGAGAGGCGCCATACCAATACTCGAATGATAGCTGTTGTTGTAGGCGAATTCAGCTAAGGGCAAATGGCTTTCCCAGTTTCCCTAGAAATCAAGGACACACATTCTCAGTAAATCCTCCAGAGTCTGGATGGTCCTTTCTGACTGGCCATCTGTCTGAGGATGATAGGCACTACTCAGTCTCAGTTCAGTACCCAATGCAGTCTGTAGGCTTTGCCAGAATCTCGATGTAAACTTTGCATCCCTGTTAGAAACAATAGACACAGGCACTCCATGCAGTCTAACAATTTCATCAGTATAGAGTACAGCCAATTTGTCCGCATTATAAATTGTCTTGACAGGTAAGAAGTGAGCAGATTTAGTCAGTCTATCAACAATAACCCAAATTGAGTCCATACCTTTTCTGGAGCGAGGCAATCCAACGATAAAATCCATCGTGATATGCTCCCATTTCCACTCTGGTATGGATAAGGGTTGCAGTAAGCCTGCAGGTCGCTGATATTCTGCTTTGACTTGTTGGTAGTGAAGACATTTTGACACAAAGTTGGCAATTTCTTTCTTCATTCCCGGCCACCAGAAATTCAGTTTCAGATCTTGGTACATTTTCGTATTCCCCGGATGGATAGAAAATTTTGAATTGTGGCCCTCTTACAGAACTCTTCTTTTCAATTCAAAATCATTCAGTACACACAGTCTTTCTTGAAATTTCAGTACATTGTTTTCAAATTTGAAGCCCGGTCTCGATTTAGATTCTCTTTCTTCGATGATCTTCTTCAAGAAATCATCCAGTTGCTGTTTCTCTTTAATTTCTTCAATCAGTGCCGGTTGAGCAGAAATAGCAGCTAAGGTTCCACCTTGTTCTCTCAAAACAACCTCAATTTCAATTTTTTCAAGGTCACAAAGCAACTCTTTCTGTCCAGTGAGCAAACAAGCTAAATTCGCAATCGATTTCTGGCTCAGTGCATTGGCAACAGTGTTGGCTTTTCCCGGATGGTACAAAATCTGTAGGTCATAATCTTTAATCAGTTCTAGCCATCTCCGCTGCCTCATATTCAGTTCTTTCTAGGTGAAGAAATATTTTAAACTCTTGTGGTCGGTGTATACTTCACATGTCGCCCCATATAGATAGTGGCGCCAGATTTTCAGTCCAAATACTACTGCAGCAAGTTCCAAATCATGGGTCGGGTCGTTCTTTTCCTGCGGTCTCAGTTGTCGGGAAGCATAAGCAATAACTCTCCCATTCTGCATTAAAACACATCCCAAACCCTTATGAGAAGCATCACTAAATACAATATAACCATCCGTACCTGAAGGTAAGGTAAGAACCGGTGCAGTCACGAGTCGAGTTTTCAACTCTTGAAATGCTGATTCCCTTTGGTCAGTCCAGTCAAATGATGTCCCCTTCTGAGTTAACTGAGTCAATGGTAAGGCAATTTTGGAGAAATCTTTGACAAATCTTCTATAATATCCAGCCAAACCCAAAAAGCTTCGGACTTCTGTCACATTTGTTGGTCTAGGCCAGTTCACTACAGCCTTGATTTTCTGCGGATCAACAGAAATTCCATCTTTGCTAACAACATGCCCCAAAAACATAACATGATCAAGCCAAAACTCACATTTAGACAGTTTAGCGTACAGTTTCTGTTCTCTTAGGGTCTGTAGGGTAAGTCTCAGATGATGTTCATGTTCTTCTACACTTTTGGAGTAAATCAATATGTCATCAATGAATACCACAATAAAGTCATCAAGGTACGGTTTAAAGATTCTATTGATGAGGTCCATAAATGCTGCAGGTGCATTGGTAACTCCAAAAGGCATAACTAAAAATTCATAATGGCCATACCTCGTTCTAAAAGCAGTTTTGTCAATGTCCTCGGGTTTAACTTTCAGTTGATGGTATCCGGATCTGAGATCAATCTTGGAAAACACTTGAGCACCCTGTAACTGATCAAATAAGTCATCAATACGAGGCAATGGGTATTTGTTTTTCACAGTTACCTTGTTCAGTTCACGGTAGTCAATACACAGTCTCAGTGAGCCGTCTTTCTTCTTAACAAACAAAACCGGTGCGCCCCACGGTGGAGTACTGGGCCTGATAAACTTCTTGTCTAACAGTTCTTGCAGTTGCACTTTCAACTCTTTCAGTTCAGTCGGAGCCATTCTGTAGGGAGCTTTAGATATTGGCTGTGTACCCGGAATCACATCAACGGTGAACTCAATCTCCCTGTCAATCAAATCCCCTGGCAGATTGTCACGACCCCAATCCGCCCCTAGTAGGATGGTGCCGTGATGGCCAGTAATCCGTGATTACCGAAGGCCAACTTACAAGATCGACCACAATCAGAGTATAATATATGGGGCTTACAAATGCGGAAGCAATAAATCAAAATACAAGTGGTCCATAAGAGCTGTGCATAGATCAAATGGTATGGCACTCATGCTATAGTTTCACAGTCAGTCGCTGATAAACAAAATACATATTACAATCTTGATCAAAAGGCTTCTAAAGCCGACATGTGCAAGTACAATAATTACAAGCCAAAGAAGCATAATCTTCAAGATTTGCCGACGTAAATGCAAATTGCCGACATGAATACAAAACAGCCGACGTAAGTACAAATTGCCGACGTATAACAAGTTAAGCCGACATAACAAGAATCCAAAACCAAGCTTTGCCAAAACACATCTAGGCGTCGCCGCCGCCTTGCTCATCACCTACATATATATATAGAGGGTGAGCTTGGAAACTCAGTGAATGGTACTAGAAATAAAGGTTTTGCATGAATATAGCCGAAGTCTTCCAAAACGAAACAAAACATGCCAAACCATACGAATATTAGCCGAGATCCTTTTCAAAGCAAAAAACATCAAAACTTTACCAAATCAAGGGATGAACCGTATTCATCTACCAAGTCTTACAAGTCTCAAGGGATGCTTACTGGCATTGGCATAACACAATCTATAGCTTTCCAAGCAAACAAATCCACGCGGTAAACCGTCAGTGGCAAAACAAGGGACTGCATGATCCGTAATCGATTTGTCAAAGGTACTGCGAAAGTTTATAGTCCTCCAGCACAAGGGACTTGTTTTACTTAGGCCCATAGCCCTTTTTAGCAAAAATGGTGCTGCCAAAGTTTAGAGTCCTCCAGCACAAGGGACTTGTGTTACTTAGGCCCGTAGCCCTTTTTAACACAATAGCTTTTCCAAGAAAGGACCGTATCCTTTTTACGCAAGGGTGCTGACGAACTTGTGTCACTTAGGCCCGTAGCCCTTTTTGACAAAATGCTGCTGCGAAAGTTTAGAGTCCTCCAGCACAAGGGACTTGTGTTACTTAGGCCCGTAGCCCTTTTTAACACGATAGTCTTTTCGAGAAAGGACCGTATCCTTTTTAACACAAGAGTAATACATAGGTTTAGAGTCTCCAGTACAATGGACTTTTATACTTAGTGCTGCGAAAGTTTAGAGTCCTCCAGCACAAGGGACTTTCCAAAGATATCGTCGAAACAAAGCTCGTACAAGATACATCAAAATAGGCTAATCATTCATGCTTAACAAATACTTTCATCAAAACAAAGCAAAGCAAGATTTACCAAAACAATATAACATAGCTTTATTAAAAGCACCACTCACCTAGATCTTCTCGGTGTAGGCTCAAAGCAAAGATCAAAGTCCTGACAAATCACATGGCAAATCACATTCTCAAAACAAGCCTTATACACATGTAATGATCTCGGCACTCCCACCGAATCTAAATCAATAACAAAGCGAAACATGCTGAGAGTCAAAACACTGTTTTCCATCTCATGGAAACACACTGGGTACCATCCAGGTCTAGCCGAGGTCCCACACCTCCTTGCCGAGGTGTGGTCCTGATGGCCACGTACAAAAACGAAATCAGAGAAATCCTGGGTTTCCCTTTGAAGAATGCAAGGGACAAGATCATCAAGAACATCAAGAACATGCATGCTGAAATCATAACTTGCTTATATAAAATCTGAGATTTCATGCAAAGAGTTCAAAAACATGAACCTGGGTACCCACACAAGGAAATCGTGTGAAAACAAACACAAAAGCATGGTTCTTGCCATACACTTACAGATCAAAACAAGACTTTCATTCAAGAACACATGAACACTATTCTTTCTTTCAAAACAAACTTCAAATCAGTGCATGGCATGCGAAACAAATGTGATCGTGCAATGCAGCTCGGTAATCAATAAGAACAAGTAGAGTAGAGCAAGAATCTAACTTCAAAACTCAGATTCAACGGTTCGATCCTCAAAGATCAGCCCGGAACTCTACTTCTCACTCTAAAACTCTCCTTTCTTCCTCCAGAGCTTCTCTCTCTAAAAACAAAGATTTGAGACAAAAAAATGATTTGTCTCTAAGTCTGTCGGCTGACTTAAGCTTCAGCTCGGACACGTGGCATTACCGGGTTGGCTTAGCTCAAAAGGGTGACTGATAGATAAGACAAGTCAATGACAAAGCGTACTCAACAAGCTAAGGCAAAGCGCATCGGCAATCAAATACATCGGCTAAAGACAAAGCCTCGGCAAAAGGTGACAAAGACATCGGCTAAGAGGACGACACTTGACTAAGCTATGCCACACCTTGGCGTGGGTGTGCCACACCTCGGTCTAGGTCACACCTGCCCTGGAACAAAATCACTAAGTGAAAAGCATCTCGGCCTAGATAGTGACATCTCGGCAAACCCGCCGGGGTAAAGATGGAAGTCAACAGATGGTTCCAAAATGGTTCTAAGTACAAAGGTTCAAAAGTGAACTAGGCTCAAGATGACCTCGGCTATACACCGAGCAAGAAACAAAATCAAGCAAGTAACACGTAACAAAGCTAGGCAAAACAAGATAACAAGATTTACAACATATCAAGGCAAGGTCATACATGAATGTATGCAAGTATGGCTACATCAAGATGAGGGTTGTTACACAGATCATCTGGAAATACATCTGGGAATTCTCTGACTATAGGAATACAGTTCACATCAGTTTTAACATTATCATCAGTAGATGCAGTCAGTACAGAACACAGAAATCCTTTACACCCTTTTCTAATCAATTTAACAGCTTTCACAGAAGAAATCAAATACGGAGGAGGTACTACTCCAACCCCATTAAACACAAATTCGGGTAAGCCCGGTGGACGGAAAACTACTTGCTTTGTCACACAGTCAATGGTAGCATGATATTTTTGTAACCAATCCATCCCCAATATTACATCAAAGTGATCAATATTCAGCGGCAGTAAATCAATATACAGATGCATATCCCCAACAATAATGTCACAAGCAGGATACATATATGCACATGTCATGGATCCCCCAATAGGTGATGATACCGCTAACAGATAATTCATGGGTTCTAAGGGTCTATTCAATTTCCGTGAAAAAGCATGTGATACATATGAATGTGTAGACCCCGAATCAATCAGTACGTATGCATTTTGAGTACAAATAGAGAGGATACCTAACACAACGGTTTCAGTATTTTGCACGTCTCCCGGTACTAGGGCGAACACCCGGCCCTGCCTCATAGGCTCTTCCCCGGTAGCTTTGGGGTTAGGCTTTGGTGCTACAGTTGATGCTGCTGCGCTTAGTGCAGCTTTACTACTGGCCTGCGGAGCAGAGGGGCAGTCTTTAACCATGTGGCCCACCTTGCCACACCTCTAACAGGCTCCAGATATTTTGTAACAAACCCCTTTGTGCTTCCTGCCACATTCAGAACAAGATGGAATGAAACCACTCCTTTGGTTGGGGCTAGTTGTTGACCCCGTATTCTGTTTCTTATTTGATGGGTTATGCTTGCCTTTCTTGAATTGAAACCCTGCCTTTTACCACGCCATTCAGATGCTGATGACTCAGATTGTTTCACTGCTTCAATGTTCAACTCAGCCATCAATGCTCGGTCAAGAACACCTACATAAGTTGGTAGCTTTAACACACTTATTCTGTCGAGTATTGCAACATTAAGGCCACCTTCAAATTTTCTGGCCTTCTTGTAGTCAGTGTCCACCATATGTGGTGCATATCTAGCAAGCTCAGTAAACCTTGTTTCATATTCGGCAACAGACATTGTGCCCTGTCTCAGTTGTTCAAATTCAGTTACTTTTCTGTCCCTGACACACTGGGGAAAGTACTTTTCAAAGAAGGACTCCTTAAACTGAGCCCAAGTCACTATAGTGTTGGTGTCACGGATCAGCATCCACCACCTTCTGACCTCTTCTTGCAAGGTGAAGGTAACTAACAACACTTTATTTGCCTCCGAGCACGGAAACACCTCAAATAACTTTTCAGTCTCAAGCACCCAAGCTTCAGCTTTCAACGGTTCAAGGCCTTCCTGAAAAGATGGCGGTTTCATCTTGCTGAACTTATAGGTGAGAGCAATTATGTCCCCATCATTCACATTCACATTCGGTTCCGGCTGTACCAGAGGAGGAGGTGGGGGCTGTTGATTCTGTTGTTGCTCAAGTCTAGCAGTTATCAGTTCCATCATCCTTTCCATTCTTGCCATTCTTGCCTCCGTGGATGAGGACCCAGATTCATTTGCGTTATCCATTTCACTATAGCAGTTATAACAATTATAAACATAAACAGTTGCATACTTAAACAGTGTAACACATTAGCATACATTCAGTCATGTCATAATTACACACTTATCACGTTCATGTAATGCCCTAATCACTTTTCTAGGACATCCTATAGCTCATTTGGACACGTGTGTGCGGTATAACTCGTGGTTAAGTATCACTCTGATACCACTCTGTCACAACCCAAACCCGACCCTATGGGTTTAGTACCGTAACCGGCCAGTAATCCGAGATTACGGAAGGCTTGCTTAACAGTAATACAGTAAAACAGAGTACAGGGCCTGGCGGAAGCCAATACAGTAAATAAATAATGTCCATTGAGCTGTACCAGTCTGTATGCAAAAAGATTTTCATTCATATACATATACAGTCAGTAACAAAACAGTTTGTACATTATATACAATCATCCAAGGCAAGGACCTAATCCCTGTTTAACAGTACAGTACAGTGCCAAACGATCAGTGTATACAGTGAACAAAACAGTACAGCAGGGGGAAAACTAAAACACCCCTAAGCCTTAGCTTGACAGGCTCGAAACGTCGCAGTGAGGCACAGTAGTTGGCTTGACAAAACTGGAGTTACCCCGACGCTTCTAGCATTGGTTTGGTGCCTGTACACCTACATAAATATATGAGCAGTGAGCTAAAGCCCAGTGAATAACATAATGCGTAAAGAGGTTTCGAATGAATGTCCTTACGGTAATGAAAACAGTTCATTAAACAGTATTTCAGTCTTTCAGTCAGAACAGTTATTCAGTCATATGTGGTACATCCATTAGCATAACAGTACAGTAAGCAGTAGGTCTTAAAGACCGAACAGTAATGATGGCCATCAATCAGTAAACAGTAGTGGTTCCACGAGGGAACCGACAGAGATCTCTATAACAGTAACAGTAAACAGTAGGTGCTAAGGATGCCACAGTACAGTTCAGAATATAGGACATACATTCATTCAGTAAACAATACCAGTTCAGTAAACAGTTCAGTTCAGTATTCAGAAGATAATCATTTTGAACATATCTTTACACAATTGTTACTCACAGAGTTCTGGGCTACAGTAAGCTAGAGCATCTCCTCGGAATGCCAACCCTATACAGTACAGAATGAACACACACTAAGCTACATCTTTGGGAAAGATAATAATTAACTCCCTAATTTGCCTTGGTGTGTTCTACATCTATATCCTCATTAAGATGTCTTAAACTAGGCCTAAGAATGCCTAGGATGAAATGAGGATGCAAAGATGTATTCAGAAAGCATTTTCAGAATTTTCAGTGAAACAGAGCCCCGCTCGAGCGCAGGTTTCCCCGCTCGAGCGAACATGCAACCAAAGGGACCCGCTCGAGCGTCAACTTCCCCGCTTGAATGGACCAAAAAGTACTGGATAGGTGAAATTCCCGCTCGATCCCCGCTCGAGCGTGTTACCCAATCCTCCGCTCAAGCGGACTGATGAACAGTGCAAAGTACTGGATACTCGATTTCTCCGCTCGAGCGTGCATCACTCCGCTCGAGTAGACTGTAAAACAGGTAAAAGTACTGGGAGCTTGATTTCCCCGCTCGAGCGGGATGCAAAAATCTGGAAAATCCAGGTTTGTGTTCTAAGTTCAAAACTCAAGTTTAATGCTCCCAATTCGATCCTCTTGGGCCAATTTTCTGGAAATCATTTGTAAACTCATAGGACTACATGTTTCAAAGGTCAATTTGAGAAATCAAGGCCCAAGGGTGTCTCAATTAAACTCATTTTCAAACCAAATTTTATGAACATAATCCAAATTGAACATGCATGAACTTTAAACACCTTTCATGCTAGAAAACATGCTCTAATGCACTCATTGCTTCAAGGACTAGATGAAATCATGGATTTAAACATAATTATGAACATGCATGTGTCATTTGACCATGAAATCGACTTAAAACTCAACGATACCAACATGCATGCATCAATTAAGCTTCAATACAACATTACAAGCCTCAAGTTGGCTCTAGACTTCAATAATCCTCTCAATCATGCAAGAATTAGCTTAAACCATAAACAAGAAGGCAATAACTCTACCATAAGTCTTGTAGTTCAAGCCTAGGAGCTTAATATGGCAATTCTCCAACAAATTCTCTAAATCTCCAAGCAACCCAAGAAGAAAACACAACTCTCTCACTTCCTCTCTCTCTCTAAATCGTCTAGAACAAGAGAAATGGCTGAGCAAATGTGCTTTGGTGATCAAGTGTAAGGCTCAAAAGTGTGTGTGAGATAGTGGGCCACTAGTGTGGCAAAACGGTAATTAAGCTTAACTCATGTAATTTACAACATTTAATCTAATTTGATCATACCAAATCGGTTTTCAGATAATTATACTATAAAATCACATAAATTCTACTGATCATGGAACACTAATCAATTTCTGGTTTGGCCGCCGATAAGGCCTTCAATTTGCAGTTTAAACTTAAAACATAAACAGATAATTAAACAGGCAACAGATAGGAAATGCATTTAAACAGATACGGTTAATCAATCAGTTTCAGATTTCAATCCGTCGGTGCCGTATTTCGATCAATTCAATTATCAGTCATAATCAGTCTTAGTTTAGCAGTAATCAGTATTAATCAGTGATCAGTAACGAGGGTTATTATAGTAGGTTGGGAGTTAGAGCTGAAAACGCCTTAAACTTAACCGAAAAAGGGCGTTAGGTGGGTGAAAATGTGAAAATTAAAAACATTGAAATTATTCTTTCATCAATAAAACACAAACCACTCTACGGATGTCACAACCAGCTTCCCCATGACAAAAAGGACTTGTGTTATGATTCTACATTGTTTGACTCCTGTTTTTCAGGTAGCCTTTGTTTAATATATATTTTTTCTTATTTTTGTTTCACTCTGGGGCAGTCTGCAATATTTTTGTAGTAAAAGAGAGCATGCTGTGCTTGGGTTTTTAACTTATTTTCCTTACTTCACCACAAGAAGCAATAGATTATTTGATCCATGACCTCCACCATTTCTCGATTTTTCCACAGCTTCTGCAAGTTTTGCCCTTTTGGCTACTTCAACTGTGGTTATGTAAAATTTCTTTTATCTTGAATGGAGGGACCCTCAGGGAGCAATTTTTGACTAGAGTCTTAGGCATTGTCAAGAAATTGAATTAGGGTGTTGTGTGTCTTTGTACTATTTGAGATGACCGAATGGTTTTCTCAAACTGTTAAAATGATTGATGTCTATTTTCACCACATACAAGATTCCAATGAATGGTCTCATCCTCATGATATTTATTTCTATAATCAATTTGTTGGTTGCATCATTGACTACATATTCTTATCAATACAATTGACTCCATATTATTTGTTCATTTTGTGCCAAGTCTGCAAACTACCTTTGCTCTATGAGACTATGACAACTTTGGCGATGGAAAAAACTTTAAAAAATAAAAATAATGAAAGAAAAGGAAAGGGAAGATAGTATAACGCAATATTGGTTTAGTCCTTTTAGAAATTCATGTTGTATTTGATCATTAGTTTTGCCAAAAGGTATTTTCATTACTATGGACAATTGCTACATCAGCAAAATATGCTACAGGATTATGTGAGGACAGGTTATATCACTGAGCTTTGTTTTGTTGCTTCCTGATCTTGTTGAACGCCTTCTGTTTTTGTAACTAAAAATTCTTTGTTAAAAGCATATGTGCCATTGTGCTGCTGGTAAAATTCTTTGTATCTTGTCAAATTTTTGGTTTTTCCTTAATTGTAAAGAAATGCATGCCTATACTGAGTAGTTATAGATCACAAGGTGCATGTGTGACTGACATGATAAACATGCTTGTTTCAGGAACTTATTATGCTACAGTCATTGAGAATTGCACTGATTTTGTTGGTTGTGTTGTGGTTGTGGATGTTGGTGCTGGTAGTGGTATTCTGTCATTATTTGCCACTTTGGTTGTCTAAGTTTTATCTGTGTTTGCGCATGAAAATATACTGACATAATAGATTTATCTTTGTCTGTTGGTCTTCTAATAGTTTTATCTGTGTTGGTCTTGTCAAATCTTTGTCTGTTGGTCTTCGATGAGAACATTAGTGATCATTGTTGTTTGTTGACATTGCATATCTTTCAAATTCTCGTTTATATTGCCTTTGGTTACAGTTAGTAAATTTTGTGCCCCCCTTTTAAATGTAACTGTGTTCTGTGATGTTCAGGCAGCTGAGATTCTTACGAATGAAGGGATCAGTGCTGAGGTATAAAATACATTAAATGAATATGGTAGTGTTGGTGTAAGACCTAAATTCATTCAAGTATCAGTTTTAAATATGGTAGTGTTGGTTTACTGTTTAAACAGGTTATAAATCTTCGCTTAATTAGGTATAACCTGTGTTGTCTGATTCCAATTGCAGATCCAAGCCAGATCTATTCCGCCACTTTTGGAAGGCAAAGATATTCTTGGAGCTGCAAGGACAGGTTCTGGAAAGACCCTTGCTTTTCTGATACCTGTTGTGGAGAAGTTACATCAAATCCGAACAGAGGTAATTGTCATCTGCCCAACTAGGGAACTTGCCAACAGGTAAATATTCTGGTTTTTTTTTTTTTTTTTTTTTTTTTACTTATCAATATCAATCTTTTCCGAAGATAGCCTGTGATGTGATTCCAATTATTAATCCTACACTCTAATCCTCTCAATTACAACTCTTTTTGTGATATATGTACTTTCTAAACAAGCAAATTGAAATGACAAAATCATTATAGAATAAAGCCATCCCTATTGTATCCTTTTTTCTGCAAAGATAATAAATCTAGAAGGTTAATATTGATATGCATTAACAGACTCATTATTTTAAATTTCAATTCATGTGTATCCGAACAAGTAATCTTTTAAATGGTTACAATTGTGTTGGAGTTCTTCATGGTCCTTAATTTTTACTTCCACAAGATTGAGTATAGGAGATATGGAAGGCTTCTATAATGAAATATGTCTTGAGCACAAAAAGGAATAATTTGCAACTGGAAAATTAGTCTGTCACGCTGGGAGCTGTACTGTGTACTTAGTTACTATTTATCATAAGGAAATACATTGTGGATTTTTAGGAAATTTTGTGTATGTAACTTTATTCAATTCTGTGATTAGAATTTCTTTTGAATTAGGTTACCAGAAGAGAGAGAGCTTAACGATTCAGTTAAAACTGAATCTCTTAGATGACATGGGCTAGGAAACTGTTTGTAAATGCCTACTTATTTGGCTTGAAAAATGGATAAGAACTACACTGTGTCCCTCGTTTGAATAGGTGTTACGTGGAACGACAACATGTCTAATGAGATTTAATGTTGTATGAGTTGTAGTAAGTGGATGCAAGTATTGCTGTTTCCATTTTGGTGTTAGATTTGTTGCTAAATGGATTTTGGATCTGTCATTTAGCAATCCTAAGGCTGTGTAAAGAGGCCACAATTGTATTGGTGTACAAGACCACACAAAATTCTTTCAAATCCTAAACAGTAATAACGATATTTCCATACGAATTTTTGGCATTGTTATAATTGAGTAATTTGAGTGATATGTTTACCTCATATTTTGTCCTTAACTAAGAAGAAAGAAGTTTACCTTATATTTTGAGCAAGCAACAATACTTCCATTCTCTTAGAAATGTTTCCATATTTGTCACTAAGCTGTTATGTTTACTTCATTATGACCATAAATTACCCTTTTTTATTTATTTATTTATTTTTAAACTACACTTTTTGATATGTTGCATGATATTTTTCTTATTTGCTGGCTGATTGGCACATTTGCATTTCATTTTATTTCTGTGTTTCATTTTCTGGAAAGAGAAGAATATTAACATGTTGAAAAATCCAAATGCTATTTGATACAGATTAGGGGAACAATTAGAGAGAGGAGTTGAATAGATTACTTGTAGGTTGCGGAAAGAAAAGCTATTTGATCCAAATGCTATTTTAAATTTTTGCTAGGTAATGTAATGCCCAATTTTCACTCTCATTTTTACTTTCTTGCCCAATTTCAAATTGTACTATTTTATTGTCATGTTCATGATATCCTGAGTATCCTAGATTGCTTTTTCTCAACTGGGTTTTTTCCCTTCTACATTTATTGCCCCCCACACACGTTCATTAGAGTATTTTTGTATAAGTCTTAATGATTACAGTGCATCTTATTGGATATTTTAATTTGAATTAGTGACTTGCTACATGCTTACCTTAAGTCTCAATTCAACTATTTGTGTACACCGTCTTCATTGTTAAGCACCTATTTTATGTCTATGCTGGTTCTCTGATTGAAAAGCAGAAAATTTCTAATATTCTATTTATGTTTGTTTTACTTGGTTGCGATGCTCAAACTTACTTTGGAGCTTTAACTAATAGTTGAGGTTAAATAATTGGCAACCCTTTGAAAGCTCTGGAGGTCTTTAATTGAAGTTAAAGAATATCATGAAAAGATAATTGTTCTTACAAACTTTTTATTCTAATATTTCTTCTTCTTCTTGTAGTATAGTACTTACATGTATGCTTATTTATTTGTTATTTGATGTTTAAATTTGTTTGCTTTAACAGGTCCAGCTTTGTTAGTTAATGTTCCAAGGGATGAGAATATAACTGGTATCCATTTACAGTACGTTGCTTTACATTTGATTGAAAACAATTTTTCTTTTTTCTTTTTTCTTTTTTCTTTTTTCTTTTTTACTTTCCTTGTTTCCTTCTCTATAATTTGTTGATGTTTCTAAGAGACAAGAGCATAACTGGTAGCCATTTGCAGTATTTTTCTTTGCATATGATTGGAAACATGCCTTTTTTCCACCTCGTTGTTGCTTGCTCTATCATTTGAATAAGCAAGTCAATGGAGAAATTATGC
Source organism: Camellia granthamiana (assembly GCA_036172215.1). Lineage (NCBI taxonomy): Eukaryota > Viridiplantae > Streptophyta > Magnoliopsida > Ericales > Theaceae > Camellia > Camellia granthamiana. The sequence goes on along the minus strand of CM069908.1, from coordinate 11,377,148 downwards.
TTGGCATTATACGTTGCTGCCATTAAGTGAAGGCATTACATGTTCCCCTCAGAAGTATTTGTAGTGGCACAAACTGATGTGATCAAGTACATGCTGTCTAAACCCATAATGAGGGGAAGACAAGACAAATGGTTGTTGGCTTTAATAGAGTATTGTTTCAAGTATGTCCCTCAAAAAGTCGTAAAAGGCCAAACTTTGGTTGATTTCTTAGCTAAACACCCTTGTTCATCTATTAATGAGGACTTATTTGAAATTAATTGTATAGAGAACACCCCTTGTAGACTAATGTTTGATGACTCTAGAACTGAGGAAGGGGTTGGAGCTGGTGTTGTGTTTGTTGCCCCTAATGAGCAAGTACATCAATTTTCTTACTAGTTAGATGAACAATATGCCTTATCAAATAATCGAGCTAGGTATGAGGCCTTGATTATAGGTTTAGAATTGGCTATAGAATTCATAATCACTAGCTTGCAAGTTTTTGGTGATTCACATTTGGTTATCAAACAAGTTAAAGGTGAATACAAGTGCACTAACAAGGCCTTAGAAGAGTATTTAGTTGAGGTTAAATGGCTGGTGAGTTTCTTCAGCCATGTGACATTTTAGCACATGTTTCGATTGGAGAATAATGAGGCTAATGAAATGGCTCAAGTGGCTTCTTGTTTAAAGATTCCTAAAGGATTCCAATAAAGAATAATTAGGATCCAAAAGAGAAATTTCGTGACAGTAATGAATTTGGAAGTGGCAAAAGAGGATTGGAGACATCCTTTGATCAAATATTTTATAAATGCTAATGAGAAGGTTAGTAGGCAGATTAAGTATCAAACCTTGAATTATGTCATCATGGGATATGACTTATTCAATAGAGCCCATGATGGTATGACCTTATTATACATTAGCCAAAATGAACAGATGAAAGTAATGGATGAAGTGTATGAAAGCATATGTGGTGCCTATCAAGCTAGAGAAAAAATGAGGTGAATGATCAACAGGTATCGTTTATTTTGGCCTACAGTAAGGAAGGGTTGTATGGTCTATGCTAAGAGATGTCAGGCATGCCAAAAGCATGATAGCCTTCAAAGAGTCCTTGCAATTGGTTTGTATTTAGTGATAAAGCCATAGCCTTTCAAAGGATGGGCAATGGACTTGATTGGGCAAATTTTTTCTCCTTCTTCAAAACAGCATTCTTACCTTTTGGTGGTAGCTAATTACTGCACCAAGTAGGTGGAAGCAGTGCCATTGATGGTAGCAACCCAAGGGCATGTAATTGACTTGGTGAAAAAGCATATAATCCATACATTTGGTCTACTCCAATCGATTACTGTTGATCAGGAAACTATGTTTAATGGGGAAGAGATTAGTGAATCTGCCAAGGAATATGACATTTTAATCCTCAATTCATCACCTTATTATGCTCAGCCTAATGGGCAGGCTGAGTAATAGAATAATAAAGAATAATTTGGAAAGGGTGATTGAGGAGAACCCTAGATATTGGCACAATTTATTGTCTAATGTATTGTGGGCCTATTGAAATTCCAAGAGAAACAGTACTGGTACTACACCTTATGAATTGGTATACGGCCATGATGCAATGTTGCCTTTAGAGGTGATTGTCCAATCTAGTCGAGTGGCCTTACACTATGATATTCCAATTGATGAATATACTAAGGCCATGATGGTTGAGTTTCAAGATTTAGAGGAAAAAGAGTTATATATCTTGTTGCCCAAAAAAGAAGAGTGGAGAGAGTCTACAATATGAGGATAAAAGTTAAGATACTTTCAAAGGGGGATTTGGTGTGGAAGACTATCTTACCTATAGGCAGTAAGGATCCAAAATTTGGAAAGTGGTCCCCAAATTGGGAAAGACCATTTAAGGTTTTTAAGGTCCTTAGAGGAGGAGCCTATCACCTTGCATCCTTGGAAGGGGTCCCACATAGGAAAGTTATAAATAGTAAATATTTAAATAAATATTATCCAACCATGTAGGAAAATGTTAGACAAGCATAAAGTAAGAAGACATGCATAAAATTTTTTCTTTTCATTATAAAATTTAAACACAAAAAAATTTCTAATGTCTATTCTAAAAAAAAGAAAAAATAAATACAAAAATCTCAGTCCCTTTGAAGAACAATTACAAAGCTAGCCTAAGCTGAGAGAATTGCCCTTCTTTTGGCCTTCACTTGGACATCTCTAAGGGCAGTGCGGCCATCTTTTGCCAACAACTGGTCCATTTGTGGATTAATATTACTCTGCTCCTCCATTAAGAGAGTTTGCTAGGTATCAGCTACAATAAGTTCTGCTTGCAACTGTTGTATTTGTGCAATATTGGAAGCCTTCTTCTCATTGATGAAGGCACTTTCTTTTCAAAGCAGCAGCACTGGCCAATATGTGAGAAACTTTCCTTACAAAGGCAATTTGTGCATTAGCAGCCTCAATCTGAACTTTAAATTATGTCATGAAAGAAAGGTATTGGAGAAGTTGACCCATGAAGTCTTGGAGGATTTGAAGCTGGTTAAGATCTAAAATTCTTGCTGCTAGTGGTAGAAAACTTTGAAAGCTGCTAGAAAGTTCTTCAACCTTGGTGAGGGCAAGATCTTCAAAAAAATGACTAAGCAGTAGGAATAATTGGTCGACTTCTTGTTGTTTAGAAGAGGTTAGTTGGTCGAACCCTTCTTCATAGGTAGTACTGGCTATTAACAACTAAAAGGCACTGGTCTTTTTTAGCAAATATGGAGTTAAGTCCATTGGAGAACTCCTGGCTTGGTCACATTAATGTAGAGATTAATGCATAATAATGGAAGTCTAGAATTAAAAATAAAAAAAATAAAATAAAAAAAGGTTACCTCAATGGTAGTAGCAGGAAAAGAAGAGGTGCTCTTGATAAGACTTGCTTGAGAAGTCTGAATGTCAACCTCAGTGGTAGGAGTTATAATGACGGTGGTGCTAACCATGTCTATTGGAGGAGTTGATGGTCCATCCATTGTTAGGGGAATATAAATCAGTTGTAACGCTTGAGAAATATTAGAAGGCCCAAAAGATGATAACCTTAGTTCAAAAATAGAAAAATGGGAGTCTTAAGAAGCTAGTAGGGGTAGTACAAAAGAAGGGATATCACCTAAAAAGTTTCTAGGGTCATATGGAATTGAAAAATGATAAGCAAAAAAAAAAAAAGTAAATGGTACCTTCTGTGATAGGGTCACTCTCAAGGGCATGATTATGATCAGAATGTTTTGGGAGTATGTGGCCAAGATGAGGCCCAAGAAAAGTTCTATCAACTAGTTCAGAAATGGCCTTACAAATGGTTACTGCATACATGATTAGGAAAACAGAAGAATAAAAGGAGATACAGCAAGAAAATAAAACAAGAAGGAAACTTACCCTGAGGTGGCAAGGTGTGTTCTAAAGGGAGTTGGCTATCAGACACTTGATGTAACCCAGTAGGTTTTGGGTCGATCAAGGGGTTTGTTTCCTCAGCTTCAAGACTTTGCCCCTTGATATTGGAGATGGTTTCTTCAAGCCTAACACCAGGTTCTTGCTCTTTCATCCTTTGTTCTGTTGTTTTAGCAGTTTGGGTTTCAAGCTTTGAGGAAGCTATAATAACCCTGACCCTGATTAACGTTAATTGGTGCTTAATTATGCCTAATAGTAATTAAGAGGAAATCTGGAATCCATTTGCATGTGTATTGCATGATTTATGTGTTTCTATCTGTCCAGTGTCGAAATATCTCTTCATCTTTTAAACTTTAATTTGCGAATTGGAAGCCTTATCGGCGCCCGATTCCGAAATTGATTAGTGTTTTGGACTCGTTAAATTTTATGTAATTTTATGGTAGGTTCAATTAAAATTTGATTTGGAATGGTTAAATTAGATTAAATAATGTTATATTATGGAACCTAGATATTTACCCTTTTTGCCCTTGTGAGTGGGCTACATTTGTTTCATCTTGTGTGAAGTGTCTGTAATAACCCTCGTACTGATTACCGACAAATTACCGATTAATTACTGATTACTGTTAAACTAAGACTGAGTATGATTGGTAATTGAACTGACTGAATTACTGAACTGACTGATTGAAATCTGAAACTGATTAATTGACTGTATCTGTTTGAATTGCATTTTATCTGTTTGACCGACTGATTATCTGTTCATGTTTTTACGTTTAAACTGTTAATTGAAGGTCTTATCGGCGGCCGAATTTAAAATTGATTGATGCTCCATGATCAGTAGAATTTATGTGATTTTATGGTGTAATTACCTGAAAATTGATTTGGTATGATTAAATTAGATCAAAATGAGTTCAATTGCTTGAATTGGTTTATTTACCAAAATGCCACTTAGTGGGCCACTATCCTAGACACATTAGAGACTTGTATTACAATTGAACAACCTCATTTCATCAGCCATTCCTCTTGCTCTAGCCGACCAAAGAAGAGAATTAGAGAGAGAGTGAAAGATTGGAACTCAACTTGTTGATTTAGCTTGAATCTTGTAGACTTGGAGTGTAAATTGGCAAATTGAACCTCAAGACTAGTAATTGAAGATTTAGGTAAGGAATTCATCTTTTTATTGTTGTCATTGAGCAAGTTCTTGCATGATTCATGCTTCATTAGGGAGCTAAGCCATGAATTAGTTCTAGCATGTTAAATTAGAACTCATTTCATGCATGCATGTGTGTATTGATGAATTTTGAGTTGATTTCATGGCAAATTGTCACATGCATGTTCATAATTAAGCTTAAGTCCATGTTTTCAACTTGTTTTGAAAAGAATGAGCTCATTAGAGCATGTTTTGAAGCCTTGAATTGATTTAAAGTCTTGCATGTTGTGTTTGGGCATTGTTCATAAAAGATTGGTTTGAAAATGAGTTTGATTAAACACCCTTGGGCTTTGGTTTCTTAAATTGAGTTTTGAAACATGTTATTCTATGTGTTTAAAAGAGTTTCCCAGAAAATGGGCCCAAGAGGATTGAATTTGGTGTTTGGAACTTGAGTTTTGAACTTGGAGCTCAAATCTGGAATTTCCAGATTTTGGTCGTCCGCTCGAGCGGGGAAAGTGCCGCTCGAGCGGGGAAATCGAGCATCCAGTACTTTGCACTGTTCATCAGTCCGCTCGAGCGGAGGATTGTACGCTTGAGCGGAGGATTGGGTGACACGCTCGAGCTGGCGTCGAGCGTAAATTTCACATATCCAATACTTTTTGGTCCGCTCGAGCGGGTATGTTTACGCTCGAGCGGGTACCTTTGTTTGCATGTCCGCTCGAGCGGGGAAATATGCGCTCGAGCGGGGCTCTGTTTCACTAAAAATTTTGAAAATGTTTCTGAGTACATTTTTACATCCTCATCCCATTCTAGGCATTCTTAGGCCTAGTTTAAGGCATCTTAATGAGGATTTAGATGTAGAACACACCAAGACAAATTAGGGATTAAGTTATTATCTTTCCCAACTGTGAAACTTAGTGTGTGTTCAATCTGTTAACTGTTTAGGGTTGGCGACTGGGGACGCGCTCTAGCCAACTGTAGCCCAGAACTCTGTGAGTAACGACTGTGTAAAGATATGTTTAAAGATGATTATTTTCTGACTGTTAACTGAACTGTTTTTCTGAATTGATTACTGTTATTAATTGAATGTATGTCCTATACTCTGAACTGCACTGTGGCATCCTTAGCAACTACTGTTTACTGTTACTGCTACCGTTTGAGAAATCTCTGCCATCGATGGTCTGTGAACGGATGGCCCCACCGACGGTCTATGAACGGGTGGATTTGTTTAATCGATTCGGTTCCCATGTTGGAACCACTACTGTTTACTGATTGATGGCCATCATTTATTGTTTGGTCTGTTAAGACCTGGTCTTCCAAGACCTATTGTTTACTGTACAGTTATGCTAATGGATGTACCACATATGACTGTTTACTGTACTGAACAACTGATAAACTGATTGAAACGACTGTTTTCAATTTACTGTAAGGACATTCATTCTAACCTCTTTACGCATTATGTTATTCACTGGGCTTTAGCTCACTGCTCATATATATATGTAGGTGTACAGGCACCAGACCGCGGCTAAGAGCGTCAGGGTTAACTCTAGTTTTGTCAAGCCAGCCTATGTGCCTCACTGCGAGGTCCCGAGTTTGCCATGCTATGGCTTTGGGGTGTTTTATTTCCCCCGTTTGTCCCTGTTACTGTTTTGTATCACTGTATAGACTGTTATCTACTGTACTGTACTGTTATCAGGGATTAAGTCGCTGTACCGAATGACTGTAAATGTTTGTATAGACGGTACTGTTCCGAATGTATGAATGCATGAAAAGTCTTTTTGCATACAGACTGTCACAGCTCATTGGACATTATTTATTTACTGTATTGGCTTCCGCCAGGCCCTGTACTCTGTTTTACTGTATTACTGTTAAGCAGGCCTTCGGTAATCTCGGATTACTGGCCGGTTACGGTGCTAAACCCATAGGGCCGGGTTTGGGTCATGACAGAGTGGTATCAGAGCGATACTTAACCACGAGTTATACCGCACACACGCGTCCAAATGAGCTATAGGATGTCCTAGAAAAGTGATTAGGGCATTACATGAGCATGAAAGTGTATGACTATGATATGACTGAATATCTGCTAATGTGATAAACTGTTTAAGTATGCAACTGCTTATGTTTAAAATTGTTATAACTGCTTATAGTGAAATGGATAATGCAAATGAAACTGAATCCTCATCCATTGAGGCAAGAATGGCAAGAATGGAAAGGATGATGGAACTGATAACTGAAATATTAGATCAACAGCTGAATCAACAGCCCCCACCTCCTCCTCCGGTACAACCGGGACCGAATGTGAATGTGCCGGTACAGCCGGACCAGAATGTGAATATTAATGATGGGGACATAATTGCTCTCACCCATAAGTTCAGCAAGATGAAACCGCCATCCTTTCAGGGAGGCCTTGAACCGTTGAAAGCTGAAGCTTGGATACTTGAGACAGAAAAGCTATTTGAAGTGTTTCCATGCTCGGAAGCAAATAAAGTGCTGTTAGCTACCTTCACCTTGCAAGAAGAGGCTAGAAGGTGGTGGATGCTGATCCGTGACACCAACACTGTAGTAACCTGGGCTCAGTTTAAGGAGTCCTTCTTTGAGAAGTATTTCCCCCAGTGTGTCAGGGACAGAAAAGTGACTGAATTTGAACAACTGAGACAGGGCACGATGTCTGTTGCCGAATATGAAACAAAGTTCACCGAGCTTGCCAGATATGCACCACATATGGTGGACACCGACTACAAGAAGGCCAGGAAATTTGAAGGTGGCCTTAATGTGGCAATACTTGACAGAATAAGTGTTTTGAAGCTACCGACCTTTGTAGGTGTTCTTGACCGGGCATTGATGGCCGAGTCGAACATCGAAGCAGTGAAACAATCTGAATCACCAGCCTCTAAATGGCGTGGTAAAAGACAGGGTTTCAAGTTTAAGAAAGGCAAGCACAACCCATTGAATAAGAAACAGAACACAGGGTCAACAACTAGCCCCAGTCAAGGGGGTGGTTTCATTCCGTCTTGTTCTGAGTGTGGCAGGAAGCACAAAGGGGTTTGTTACAAAATATCTGGAGCCTGTTACAGGTGTGGCAAGGTGGGCCACATGGTTAAAGACTGCCCCTCTGCTCCGCAGGCCAGCAGTAAAGCTACACCAAGTGTGGCAGCATCAACTGTAGCACCAAAGCCTAACCCCAAAGCTACCGGGAAAGAGCCTATGAGGCAGGGCCGAGTGTTTGCCCTAGTACCGGGAGACGTGCAAAATACTAAGACCGTTGTGTCAGGTATCCTCTCTATTTGTGCTCAAAATGCATATGTATTGATTGATTCAGGGTCTACACATTCATATGTGTCGCATGCTTTTTCACGGAAATTGAATAGACCCTTAGAACCCATGAATTATCTATTAGCTGTATCATCACCTGTTGGGGGATCGATGACATGTGCATATATGTATCCTGCTTGTGAAATCATTGTTGGGGATATGCATCTGTATATTGATTTACTGCCACTGAATATTGATCACTTCGATGTAATATTGGGAATGGATTGGTTACAAAAATATCATGCTACCATTGATTGTGTGACAAAGCAAGTTGTTTTCCGTCCACCTGGTTTACCTGAATTTGTGTTTAATGGGGTTGGAGTAGTACCTCCTCCGTATTTGATTTCTTCTGTGAAAGCTGTTAAACTGATTAGAAAGGGGTGTAAAGGATATCTGTGTTCTGTATTGACTGTATCTACTGATGATAATGTTAAAACTGATGTGAACTGTATTCCTATAGTCAGAGAATTCCCAGATGTATTTCCAGATAATCTGCCAGGGGATTTGATAGACAGGGAGATTGAGTTCACCGTTGATGTGATTCCGGGGACACAACCAGTATCTAAAACTCTCTACAGAATGGCCCCAACTGAACTGAAAGAATTGAAAGTGCAACTGCAAGAACTGTTAGATAAAAAGTTCATCAGGCCCAGTACTTCACCGAGGGGCGCTCCTATTTTGTTTGTAAAGAAGAAAGATGGCTCACTGAGACTGTGTATTGACTACCGTGAACTGAACAAGGTAACTGTGAAAAATAAATACCCACTACCGCGTATTGATGACTTATTTGATCAGTTACAGGGTGCTCGAGTGTTTTCAAAGATTGATCTCAGATCGGGATATCACCAACTGAAAGTTAAACCAGAAGACATTGATAAAACTGCTTTTAGAACGAGGTATGGACATTACGAATTTTTAGTTATGCCTTTCGGAGTTACCAATGCACCGGCTGCATTTATAGACCTCATGAACAGAATTTTTAAACCATACCTTGATGACTTTATTGTTGTATTCATTGATGACATATTGATTTACTCCAAAAGTGTAGAAGAACATGAACATCATCTGAGACTTGCCCTACAGACCCTAAGAGAACAGAAACTGTATGCTAAACTGTCTAAATGTGAATTTTGGCTTGATCATGTTATGTTTTTGGGGCATGTTGTTAGCAAAGATGGAATTTCTGTTGATCCGCAGAAAATCGAAGCTGTAGTAAACTGGCCTAGACCAACAAATGTGGCCGAAGTCCGAAACTTTTTGGGTTTGGCTGGATATTACAGAAGATTTGTCAAAGATTTCTCCAAAATTGCCTTACCATTGACTCAGTTAACTCAGAAGGGGACATCATTTGACTGGACCGACCAAAGGGAATCCGCTTTCCAAGAATTGAAAACCCGACTTGTGACTGCACCGGTTCTTACTCTACCTTCAGGTACGGATGGTTATACTGTATTTAGTGATGCTTCTCATAAGGGTTTGGGATGTGTTTTAATGCAGAATGGGAGAGTTATTGCTTATGCTTCCCGACAACTGAGACCACATGAAAAGAACTACCCGACCCATGATCTGGAACTTGCTGCAGTAGTATTTGCACTGAAAATTTGGCGTCACTATCTATATGGGGCAACATGTGAAGTATACACCGACCACAAGAGTTTAAAGTATTTCTTCACACAGAAAGAACTGAATATGAGACAGCGGAGATGGCTAGAATTGATCAAAGACTATGACCTACAGATTCTGTACCATCCGGAAAAAGCCAACACCGTTGCCGATGCACTGAGCCGGAAATCGATTGGCAATTTAGCTTGTTTGCTTACTGGACAGAAAGAGTTGCTCTGTGACCTTGAAAGATCTGAAATTGAAGTTGTTTTGAGAGAACAAGGCGGAACAATAGCTGCTATTTCTGCTCAACTGGCCTTGATTGAAGAAATTAAAGATAAATAGCAACTGGATGACTTCTTGAAGAAGATCATCGAGGGAAGGGAAACCAAACCGAGACCGGGTTTCAAATTTGAAAACAATGTACTGAAATTTCAAGAAAGACTGTGTGTACCAAATGATACTGAACTGAAAAGAAGAGTTCTGCAAAAGGGCCACAACTCAAAATTTTCTATCCATCCGGGGAATACGAAAATGTACCAAGATCTGAAACTGAATTTCTGGTGGCCGGGAATGAAGAAAGAAATTGCTGATTTTGTATCAAAATGTCTTCATTGCCAACAAGTCAAAGCGGAACATCAGCGACCCGCAGGCTTATTGCAGCCCTTACCTATACCGAAGTGGAAATGGGAGCATATCACGATGGATTTTATCGTTGGATTGCCTAGCTCCAGAAAAGGTATGGACTCAATTTGGGTTATTGTTGACAGGCTGACTAAATCTGCACACTTCTTACCTGTCAAGACAATTTATAACGCAGACAAATTGGCTATACTCTATATTGATGAAATTGTTAGACTGCATGGAGTGCCTGTGTCTATTGTTTCTGACAGGGATTTGAAGTTCACATCGAGGTTCTGGCAAAGCCTACAGACTGCATTGGGTACCGAACTGAGACTGAGTAGTGCCTATCATCCTCAGACAGATGGCCAGTCAGAAATGACCATCCAGACTCTGGAGGATTTACTGAGAATGTGTGTCCTTGATTTTCAGGGAAACTGGGAAAGCCATTTGCCCTTAGCTGAATTCGCCTACAACAACAGCTACCATTCGAGTATTGGTATAGCGCCTTTCGAGGCATTGTATGGCAAAAAATGTAGATCTCCGATTTGCTGGGCAGAAGTTGGAGATGGGCCTTTGCTTGGGCCCGAGATTGTATATGAAACGACTGAAAAAGTGAAACTGATACAACAGAGACTGAAAACTGCACAGAGTAGATAGAAAAGTTATGCGGATGTCAGAAGGCGAGACCGAGAATATGAAGTGGGTGATCACGTGTTTGTGAAAGTGACATCGATGAAAGGCCAGACTCGCTTTGGAGTCAAAGGCAAGTTAGCGCCAAGATATGTCGGACCGTATGAAATCATTGAGAAAATCAATCCGGTGGCGTATCAAGTTGCGCTCCCTCCTGAAATGGAGCATATGCATAACGTCTTTCACATTTCTATGTTGAGAGATTATCTTCGGGATCCTTTCCATGTGATTGAGCCTACTCGTATTGTGTTGAGAGATGACTACACTTACGAGGAACGGCCTATACAGATTGTAAACAGACGGATCAAGAAACTGAGAAACAAAAAGATCCCATTAGTGAAAGTCGACTGGCAAAACCACGGTGGCGTGTATGCCACTTGGGAAAGGGAAGATGACATGGCCAAGAGATACCCTGATTTGTTCCCACTGGATCCTGTTTTCTTCCAGAATGAAGGTAACTCGAGTTTAGAGGACTAAACTCTTTATAAGGAGGGGAGACTGTAATAACCCTCGTACTGATTACCGACAAATTACCGATTAATTACTGATTACTGTTAAACTGAGACTGAGTATGATTGGTAATTGAACTGACTGAATTACTGAACTGACTGATTGAAATCTGAAACTGATTAATTGATTGTATCTGTTTGAATTGCATTTTATCTGTTTGACTGACTGATTATCTGTTCATGTTTTTACGTTTAAACTGTTAATTGAAGGCCTTATCGGTGGCCGAATTTAAAATTGATTGATGCTCCATGATCAGTAGAATTTATGTGATTTTATGGTGTAATTACCTGAAAATTGATTTGGTATGATTAAATTAGATCAAAATTAGTTCAATTGCTTGAATTGGTTTATTTACCAAAATGCCACTTAGTGGGCCACTATCCTAGACACATTAGAGACTTGTATTACACTTGAACAACCTCATTTCATCAGCCATTCCTCTTGCTCTAGCCGACCAAAGAAGAGAATTAGAGAAAGAGTGAAAGATTGGAACTCAACTTGTTGATTTAGCTTGAATCTTGTAGACTTGGAGTGTAAATTGGCAAATTGAACCTCAAGACTAGTAACTGAAGATTTAGGTAAGGAATTCATCTTTTTATTGTTGTCATTGAGCAAGTTCTTGCATGATTCATGCTTCATTAGGGAGCTAAGCCATGAATTAGTTCTAGCATGTTGAATTAGAACTCATTTCATGCATGCATGTGTGTATTGATGAATTTTGAGTTGATTTCATGGCAAATTGTCACATGCATGTTCATAATTAAGCTTAAGTCCATGTTTTCAACTTGTTTTGAAAAGAATGAGCTCATTAGAGCATGTTTTGAAGCCTTGAATTGATTTAAAGTCTTGCATGTTGTGTTTGGGCATTGTTCATAAAAGATTGGTTTGAAAATGAGTTTGATTAAACACCCTTGGGCTTTGGTTTCTTAAATTGAGTTTTGAAACATGTTATTCTATGTGTTTAAAAGAGTTTCCCAGAAAATGGGCCCAAGAGGATTGAATTTGGTGTTTGGAACTTGAGTTTTGAACTTGGAGCTCAAATCTGGAATTTCCAGATTTTGGTCGTCCCGCTCGAGCGGGGAAAGTGCCGCTCGAGCGGGGAAATCGAGCATCCAGTACTTTGCACTGTTCATCAGTCCGCTCGAGCGGAGGATTGTACGCTCGAGCGGAGGATTGGGTGACACGCTCGAGCTGGCGTCGAGCGTAAATTTCACCTATCCAGTACTTTTTGGTCCGCTCAAGCGGGTACCTTTGTTTGCATGTCCGCTCGAGCGGGGAAATATGCGCTCGAGCGGGGCTCTGTTTCACTAAAAATTCTGAAAATGTTTCTGAGTACATCTTTACATCCTCATCCCATTCTAGGCATTCTTAGGCCTAGTTTAAGGCATCTTAATGAGGATTTAGATGTAGAACACACCAAGACAAATTAGGGATTAAGTTATTATCTTTCCCAACTGTGAAACTTAGTATGTGTTCAATCTGTTAACTGTTTAGGGTTGGCGACTGGGGACGCGCTCTAGCCAACTGTAGCCCAGAACTCTGTGAGTAACGACTGTGTAAAGATATGTTCAAAGATGATTATTTTCTGACTGTTAACTGAACTGTTTTTCTGAATTAATTACTGTTATTAATTGAATGTATGTCCTATACTCTGAACTGCACTGTGGCATCCTTAGCAACTACTGTTTACTGTTACTGCTACCGTTTGAGCAATCTCTGCCATCGACGGTCTGTGAACGGATGGCCCCACCGACGGTCTATGAACGGGTGGATTTGTTTAATCGATTCGGTTCCCATGTTGGAACCACTACTGTTTACTGATTGATGGCCATCATTTACTGTTTGGTCTGTTAAGACCTGGTCTTCCAAGACCTACTGTTTACTGTACTGTTATGCTAATGGATGTACCACATATGACTGTTTACTGTACTGAACAACTGATAAACTGATTGAAACGATTGTTTTCAATTTACTGTAAGGACATTCATTCTAACCTCTTTACGCATTATGTTATTCACTGGGCTTTAGCTCACTGCTCATATATATATGTAGGTGTACAGGCACCAGACCGCGGCTTGGAGCGTCAGGGTTAACTCCAGTTTTGTCAAGCCAGCCTATGTGCCTCACTGCGAGGTCCCGAGTTTGCCATGCTATGGCTTTGGGGTGTTTTATTTCCCCCGTTTGTCCCTGTTACTGTTTTGTATCACTGTATAGACTGTTATCTACTGTACTGTACTGTTATCAGGGATTAAGTCGCTGTACCGAATGACTGTAAATGTTTGTATAGACGGTACTGTTCTGAATGTATGAATGCATGAAAAGTCTTTTTGCATACAGACTGTCACAGCTCATTGGACATTATTTATTTACTGTATTGGCTTCCGCCAGGCCCTGTACTCTGTTTTACTGTATTACTGTTAAGCAGGCCTTCGGTAATCTCGGATTACTGGCCGATTACGGTGCTAAACCCATAGGGCCGGGTTTGGGTCGTGACAGTGTCATTACACCACTTCATCATATTTTGCTGAGGAAAAACGTAGGAAAAAGGAAGAGAAGAGATAAACTTAGCTTCAACAAGAATTTCCTTGGAGAATTAGAAGAAATTGAAGGTTGATAGCATTTTTAAGCTCCTATCCTTGTATTTGAAGAACCTAGGTAAGATATTCATCCTTTCATTTATGAGTTGAGATTAACTCTTGTTTGGTTCATGGTAAATTGGTGGCTTAAGTCTAGAATTTGGTTTGAATGTTGAGATTGGGTAGAAATCCATGCATGCATGTTCATAACATAGCATTTGAGAGTGTTTTCATGAAAATTCTTTGCCTGCAAGGCCATATTCAAGTTATAGTCCGTAAGTTCATCAAAATTCTGAGTTTGATCTCACATTTGGCCATGTTTTGGAGCTTTGAAATTAAATTGGACTCATGCATGTTTGTTTAAACTTTGTTCTTGGTGATTTATGGAAATTGTGTTCAAATTGACTCACTCTTGGCCCTTGATTTTACAAATTGGCTTTTGAAACTTGTTATACTATGAGTTTTGACTGTTTTCCCAGAAATTGGGCTCAAGAGATTGAGTTTTGGGTTGGTGAATGCTTGGTTCGAACTTGGAAGGCAAATCTGGAAATTCCAGAATTTGGCTCCCTCGCTCGAGCGACCATCGTTTGTTCAGAGTTCCGCTCGAGCGAATAAATGGTGGCTCGAGCGTAAATTTCAAACTCTCAGGTTTTTGGTGCATGCAGACGCACGCTCGAGCGAAGAGACCTACGCTCGAGCGAGGAGCTGTGTCTCACGCTCGAGCGAGCATCGAGCGTAAAAAACCAGCAACCAGTACTTTTGCATTTTTACAGACCGCTCGAGCGAAGGAGCCCTCGCTCGAGCGAACCCTTTGTTTTGGCAAGCTCGCTCGAGCGAAGGAATACTCGCTCGAGCGAGACCCCTGTTTTTCTGAAAATTCTGAAAATGTTTCTAAGTCATGTTTTTGCATCCTCATTTCATTCTAGGCATTCCTAAGCCATGTTTAAGACCCCTTAATGAGAATTAAAGGTTAGAAACACATTAAGAATAAACGAAACAAGTTGTGCGTTATTCGAAGGGATATTCAAGTGTGTATGTTGTATGTGTGTTCATGTAGGTCACGCACCTCAAAACAAGTGGAGTGCCGCCTTACCATCTAGTTAGAGCTATCAACCATCTGTGAGTAGTAACTTTGTAAAGTTATGTTCAATGTTATGTATTTTCAGGATACTATGATACAAAATGATTGATTCTTTAAAATGCTATGATATGTTGGAACGAATGAATGATTGTCCAAAATTCTGAAAGTTAACCATGGCATCCTTAGCACTACATGACATGCGTCCCTTTACGGGTCATCAGGTCCCTTTATGGGTCATCAGAACGTCTCTGTGCACATGAGTCATCAGAAAGCCTTCAAGGCTGTCCCTTTATGGGTCATCAGGTCCCTTTATGGGTCATCAGATTTGTGAACGCTATTGGGTGTACCATGTATGATTATGTTAGAACTTGAATATGGAATTGATTTTGAATAAGTATATGAATCTGATTTCTAACTTTATGATGGACATCATTCATTAAACCCCTTTACTCTGTTATTATTCACTGGGCTTTAGCTCACTGTTTATATTATGTATGTAGGTGAGCAAGCTGGTGACCAGGCCCAGAATTGATGGCCTATGCCATGGTTTTTGTCAGCCAACCCTTGCGTCTCCCGAGGAGGTTCCGCTTGAAGTCAAGTCTTATGGCTATTTTGTGTTCATGCTAGCTTTGTAAATATGTTGTAAAGCTAAATCTTGAGATTTACACTTTGTAGATATTGGTACGATTGGACCAGCATGTTATGTATATAAATAAGTTTTAAATTTTCTGTCCCATGTACGTCATCACAGCTCATTGGACCCTGTTTATATTATATATTGCTTCTGCAGGCCCCTTACTATTTGTTAATGTATTCAGAGGCCTTTGGTAATTCATGGATTAGTGGCCGGTTACGACGCTAAACCTACAGGGGCAGGTTTGGGTCGTGACAGAAGCTTAAGGCCTAACATCAGGCTTTTGCTTTTCCATCCTTTGTTCTTCTGATTCAGTAGTTTGGGTTTCAGGATTTGAGGAACAAGCACCATCTTTTCAACGGAATCTCTTTCGATTGAGCTAGAGTTATGAACTACTACTACTTAAAGATTCAGAGCTAGAATAGTGATAGGCCCTGACTTCATCATTTCCAAGGAGGATAGATTGCAAAGGTGTGACAAGAACAACAATTACAACATAGTGAAGAAGCTTAGCAACTATCTCTGCTATGGATGGAACAAAGGCATTTTCTTCTGCCATGTCCTTATCAGCAGCATGTTGAGATACTTTTTGAGGATTTGTTGCGACTGTTTCCAGTTGCATCTTCACCAAAATCTGCGTCCTTAAGTTTTCCTACATCAGTATCATACTACCAGGTATGTCCTTCAGCACATAAGGTTGTCTTTCAAATTTGATACATGCTAGGTTGCATGATAAATTGGATATCTGTTTTTCTTTGAAATTCGTGGAACTTAATACAAGTTTTCTTTGTAATTCCTCTTTTGTATGTTTGAAATAGTTCTCCTTTTCTTGTCATCATGGAATTTATTAGCCATGAGTTGCTGATAAAAAATAAAAAATTTAAATAATAGCTATGACTATGAGTTGGTGCATAGTTAAAAAAATTTAAAAATAAAATAAAAAAATAAAAACCTTCTTAGTTGACCAATCAAATCATCTTAGTTGCGTTGATATCATCGTAAGTGGATAGTCTAAAGAACTAGATCTCTATCATCTTTTGTGCTGGAAGGGGTGGCTATCAATCAAATTTTGAATAAGATTACAGACACTCTATTTTCTACCGTTTACTCACAATGGGAGTGGGGCTCACATCTTCAATTGGTGTGGGCCCCAATCCACCCATTTTGCCATTTATGTTTATGAGATGTTGATTGGCATGACGATTAGTAAATTTAAACCATTAATACAGAGCGTGATGATACGGCTTCTTTATTATCGCAATTGTAGCAGCTTCAAGCACATTTTAGTTGACCACCACTTAATACAGGAGAATCTCATAGCTGGAACATTTTCTCTGAAGGACAGGATATTAACTTGGAGAAAGGGGAACCATATTTGGATTGGTTGCTAATTTACATCTCTGGTTCATTTTTTATGATGGTTTCTCGATATGTTTTATGAGTCTTTCATATGTTCTCTACACAAACACTAATAACTAATAAGAGTGCAAATTCATTGAAATTGTGTTACTGCCTGTTTATGCTATCTAAGAAGAAACTTTTAGTCCAATACCCTTTTTTTGTGTGATGATGAATAGCTTTCGAATGACAGAGGCATGTCCATATGTTCAATTTGCGATATGGTACTGTAGACACCCCATTTTTGACCGCCCTTAAGACTTGGGCGCAACTGATGGTTTACTTGGTGGAGAAAGGTGTGCAGGGCAAAGGTTCAGTTTTTTCGGCAAGGAGAGACAAATCTCAACTTCACACCCCATTCTGAACCAAAGCTATTTTGAATGGTTTTTAGACCTTAAAACCTTCTCTTTCGAAACATTTTTGAAATAAAGTTTCTACGACGTTCCGAGGCTCGCATTTTGTCAAATGTTGCGCTTTTCGGTAAATCGAGCAAGGACAAAGTGGAAATGAACGAAAGAGAGATGAAATCTTTAAAAAATCTTTCAAAACACCTTGCTTAGGGGTTTGAAGTTAAAGAAAAGAGGAGAAGAAGGAAGAAATCCAGTTGGGGGAGAAAATGGGCATGAACCGTTAAGAAAAAGTCGAGCAGCCCTCGCTGAATCGGGCCTATTCATTTGCATACTTGGAATCAAGCTATGAGGCCACCACCGTTGGAAAGATTACTCCCGGGGCTTCATTTTTCACTCAAGAATCTCCTAAATCCAATTCCGGACAGGGGAGATATGGTTGATTGAAGTAGGGCATCACTCCGGTTGGACCGAATCTGCGCGGCTTCACCAAAACAGGCATAACTTTTTCCACAGGAGGAATTTTAATGCAAGGTTTGCGCCATTGGAAAGCTAACTTCTGGGGCTTCAATTTGGACACTTTAATGGCCACCATTGGACTTCCCAATCACTAGCCGGCCACCTTTCTTTCCGGAAGAACTATTTTTTGTTCTGAAAAGTAGCAGGCCGGCCACCTAGCTGGTGGGTGACCTTTTTTGCCCTTTTGAGCTGGCCGGCCATGATCCTTGTCCCAAGTGCATTCCAGCCATGTATTTTGTTCTGCACTTCACCCATATCCGAGGGTTTGGCCTTTTGGGGGGGAAACTTGAATTTGAATTTCCTCCATTTTTCCTCCACTCTCCCTCTATAAAACCAGCAACTCCAGCTGCATTTCAAGAGGTTAGAAAAAACCCTTTGGAGCTAGGGATGTAAGAAAAACCGAAAAAATCGACTAAACCGATCGAACCGGATCGAACCGGTCATATTTGGTCGGTGTTTTAATATGAATCGGTCTGTTCGGTTTTGGAAATTAATTTTTTTTAGTTTTCGGTTCGGTGCCGGTTTTGATATACTATACACCAATTTGCACCGAAACCGACCGAATATATTTACATATATTATATATTAAATATATAATGAATATTTTAACTCTATTTGATAGACTTGTGGTTTAGACTTATGGGATGATTGTTTTAAGTTTTGGTTTTGTTTTGATGTCAAGACTTTGATTCTGAAATTATATTTTGTTTCTAATTCTAATTTAGTAAAAGCTTCAAGTCTTAGTATTTATTAATTTTTTATTTGTATTTTTGTGAATGGTTAGATTAGATATGATTAAAATTGTGTACAAATGGCTAATTTAATATTTTTATATAAATTATTTATTATACTACAAATTTAAGAAATGACTTAATTTTGAAAGTATTTAAACCGATTAAACCGCATTGAACCGAACCGTTCCGTTTGAATCGGTGCGGTTTGATAAAAAATTTGGTCTATATTGGTTTTCAATATAATAAAACCGACATTATCGGTTCGGTGCAAAATTTCACCTAAACACCGATCGTCCCGAACCGATTACATCCCTATTTGGAGCTCTTGCATTAATTCTCTCTCTCTCTCTCTACTTCAACCCTCAAAACCCCTCAAGCCTTGCACCATTTCTACACCAACCCATAGCACAACACTTTCACACCTCATTCCAGCACCTTGGAGGACATTTGAAGAGGTTGAAAGTCCAGAAATTTGGACCAAAGGCTGCTGGAAAGATTAGGCTACAAGGGTGAGTCCCTATTCCCTCTTTTCTTCCTTATTTTGCATGCTTTCTTAGCTCCTTGTGCTTACTTTTTTGGGCTCCGACCCCAACTGGAGATAGGCTTATTTTGAGCTCTTTTTCATGTTTGATTAAGGGTCGTTCTCTGTTTGAGGCCTCCTTCTCACCCTTTGTGTTTAAACTCCCTTTTAGGCCTATTTTTGCATGGTATTTTAGGCTTATTTGTGAACTGTTTTGGGCTTGGTCATAAACTGTAAAGTGGCTTTTTTTGAGCCCTTCTTCAACTTTGTTGAAGGGCTCCCCTCTGTTTGAGGCCATCTTCTACCACTTGTCTCTTTAACCCTCTTTTAGGCCCTTTTCTTGCATGCTTGTTTAGCCCCACTTTTGATTGTTTTCGTGGCTTGATATAAACTGTGAAGTGCCATATTTTGAGCCCCTCTTCAACTTTTTTGAAGGGCTCTTTTCCATTTGGGGCCAGCTGCTGTCCCTTGTCTCTATTCTCTCCTTTGGTGGTCATTTTGGCCTTCCAAAGAGGCCCTATCTTGCATGCCTTGTTGACTGATTTCAGGGCTGATTTGGTGAGTTTTGGGACTACCATATTTGATTTCTAGAGTTTCTTATTCCATGCTTCATGTCTATCTCGCATATGCTTAATAACTCCTTGTATGTCCCTCTAAAGTAACTCATCATTTTTGCATGCCATGGTTGCATATCAGTGGTTATTTGGGCCTATTTCTACATGTTTTATTCACTGATTTTTGATGATTTGATGAGATTCCACTTGCTTCATGTACATGCCATGTAATCCATGTTTGCTAGTCAAAATTGCATGCTATTTTAGTCCATCTTGCTAGCATCTTTTGGCCATGCTTTGAACTGGAAATATGTATGTTTTGGGACTGCCTTGCTTCTGTCTTCATGCTTCATGATCAAATAATGCATGCTTTGTATAGCTATAAGTCATTCCATGTGCATAGTTTTGTGTTTCGGGTTCGTCTCATGCATCGGGTGCCATGTTTCCATGTTTCGGGGCTGTTTAGCATCACATTTTAGTGCTGAAGTTTGCATGCTTGTATGCCATACTCCACGTCTCGCCATGCCTTGTTAGAGTGGCATTCGTGCCCTAGGATCGGTCCTCGGTTTGCGTGCATGTGTGCACGCATCTCAAGTGTCTCATTCTCATCTTATGGCCTCCTATGTGAGTGTGGCTGAGGTCCACTTGTATTGGTGTAAGCCCATTATGCATTGTGTAAGTCATTTCATTTCATAGCATTGCATATGCTAGGTTGTATGTTAGTGCATTGTGTATGCCATGTTACCTCGTGCATCGTGTACGCCATTTCATAGCATTATGCATGTTAGGATATATCTTAGTTGCATTCATGCATGCCATGCATATTGCATTGTGCTTGGGATAGGAGTTAGCCCGAGCACGGGAAACGAGGGACGTTCGTACTTCAAGTGACGGAACGTGTCTCAATTCCCCAGTCACCGACACTCCGGATTACCCATGATGGAGTTTAGGTCTTGTCGTGTTTTCATGTGCATTCATCTCATATTGAGTCGTGCAAATCGACTCCTCGGCCATCATGCATCGAGATGCGTGATTGGTGGCACGAGGATCGAGGTATGCATACATATGTGAAAATACATTGCCATGCCCCTTTCCTGCTCTCTGTTGCAGCAAATCAAGAATCAGCAGCCTTCCGGAGCCTGGCACGCATTCCAAGAATAATTGCAAACAAGAGGTTAATCGGGGCATCGCAGTGGATTTCCGCGCAAGGCAACTCAAAACATGCATCTTTCATCATCCAGAGCAGAGTTGAGGCAGTCCCTAGCTTGCATGCTAGTCTATTGCTTTTCTTAGTTAATTTGTTAATTAATTAGGATTTTGTACTTATTCGGACTGTAATTATTTATTTGGGACTGTATATTATTTATTCGGACCCTCCGAGTGAGGGCAATGTTGTAATAAGTGTGCGTGTGTGTGATGTATGTCTTCCAACCCCACGTCTTTCTCCCTTTTATTTACCAGCTTATGATGGTTAGATTAGGGCATATTTCAATTAGCATACAGTATGATAGCATGTTTGCATTCATTCATCTGTTTTGCATGCACCGGGCTCAGCGCATCATACTAACTGCATTGTATTTCAATTCCAAGTTGAATACTTGTTAGTTGTAACATTTCATATGCCATGTTTAGAATAGCCGAGCCTGCTATAGTTGCATTTTGCATGTGTTGCATTAGGCATTTCTGTATATTTAGGATCATGCATGGATTTCTCATTAGCTTCTGTTTTGGTTCGGAGTACTCGGTAAGTTTTATGCTTTAGCATCCTTGCATGAGTGTGAGTGACTACCATGATAGCATGCTTACCATGAGGCTAATTACTTATGTGATATAACTGCCTGAATGCCTGTGGGTGAAGGTTGGGTTATTTGGATTGGAACAATGCGTTGATTGTTTGCTTTAAGCCCACTAGATAGTGGCAAAATCATGTTTTCTTAAGCCCACCCGAGGGTGGCAAATCCACGTCTTAGCCTACTTGCGAGTAGCACCATCAAAACCATTTTCAAATAAACAAACATGAAATGTTTTGTTCCAATTCAGACGACCCGGTCTATACTTGTATGCTGTGCGCATCACATAGTAAATCTAGGCTAATAACCGGAATAAGAACGCACAATGTTTTCAAAACTAGATATCATGGTTAGTAGAGGCCGATCTTTGATCGGGCGAGCGGGGGTGCTCACGAAGTGACCTTCCCCAATCATACCCAAGTTCCCGAGCTGAGGCAACTTTGGTGATGACGGACACGTGGCCTTAGGCAAACGAGTCAGGGTTTCCTAAATTTCCCCAAAAATAAAATATTTAGGTGGCGACTCTGTATCTGGCAAAGCAGTCCATGTTTGGCACTTCTTTCAAAAAAATCTATTTTCTCAAAACGATTTGCCGGATTTGGACTCTTTGGTTCAGATTGAGAACCGTGACACAAACCGAGTCCGAACTGTAGCGAGGTCCCCCGTAGACATGTTACAGGTACAAGATTAGATTTTATCATAATTGTGCCTTGGTGATGCCTGCCTAGTAATTTATGTTTAGCCCCTACAAGTAAATTGCTCTTAACAGTTTTCTTTTCCTCTATAGGAAGCTTCTGAGGCTGTCACAACTTATAAAACACATGAACAAAGGCTTGTTGATTACATCTCTTTCAGAATACCCGAGGATTCATTCTCAAATATCAGAAATTGCATAGGCATCGCTAGGGGTTTTATGCATGATTTGAGCAATGTAAAGAAGGAAAATGCCTCACTGGAAGCTGTCTTGTTATCCGTTCCTGATGGCTACCACTGCGTGGATCTCTGTCTATATAAAGTAATGATCTTAAGAGTTTCCATGTTTATGCCGTTAATTTTCATAACTGGTTGTCTATATGACCTTTTGTTGTCGAGAATAGGAAAGTCAAATCGTACTATTATTAAACGAATCAACTACCAGTTCTGAAAGCTCCAATAATGGTTGTATGATGATTGTACAAACTGACCTTCCCTTTGTATCTATTTCAAGAGCCACTGGTCTAAACCGTTGGAATCTGCATGAACTGAAGGTATATTCTTGTTGAGTTTGATAGAGCAACCTGATATACATGGGTTTATTGTGCTTGCAAAATCTATCAGTTTTGTTGTGTTGGCATGTCTCTGAAATTCTACTATTTGTGAAATTGAACTTCTGCTTCTCCTCACATGTAATTTTGTTTGTGTTGGTACCACTCCAACATTTGGGCAATCAACTTCAGCTTCCAACCGCAGCTTTTTTGTTGTGGGTTTATTCTGCTAGCAGCATCTTTTTTGGAACTGCTCTGTCTTCTTTTGGGGATTAGAATTCCTTCATAGGTGGGTATTTAAAATAGTTATTGCTGGTTACTCTATAATATGGTTACATATTTATTTTGCTACCAATATGAATCATTATTATTTTCTCAATCTATTTTGCAGGATCCTAGTCCACGACACCAACATTTGGAACTACAGGCTTTGCACAGTCAATTTTTTGCAGTCAACATGGACGAAGTAGAGTAGCAGCTTACACTGCTACTGCTGAAGTAGATGACGGAAGTAAACTAGAGTCCATTTCTGCCATGACCATTAACAAAGACAAAAGCCATGAAGAATTGAGTTGGGAGAGCATTTGGAAATTACTGGTGTTGGTGATCCATCTGGAAAGAGTCTAGGTTGGAGATTGCTGTGGCTATGGCTGCCTACTATTGGAGCCTTCCTTCAGGTTGGAGACTTCCTTCAGGATGATCTGTGTGACAGGTAGAACAACAATAATTTATGCCATGGTCTTGGTAGATAATCTGCAAGAATCTGGTCTGAGAAGGTCTGTGCATCACTATGCTGCTGTTGCTTCTGGTTTGGGTGGATGGCTGCTGTGTTCTGCAGATGGTGGAGCTGTATGGCCAAATGTTCTGCAGAGGGTGAGCTACTGTGATCTAGTTTGCACTAGTTGACCAAATGAGTATTGTTGTAGAAGGTTTTAAAACAAGTGCAAGTCTCCAGTATTAATTCTTTATGTATCTGTGTCTTTTATGAACTTCCATGTTCATACTATTCGACAAATCTGGTAGTCTTAATTTTGTACAGAGTTAACTTTGTTTGCAAGAACATGTATTGTATATAAAATGGCATTTTCTGAAATATTCTCGGTTGCCTATGCTTTGCCAATTCCTTAACATCTGTTTGTGTGGTGATTTTTGAAGCAAAAATCATCTTTTGATTTTGAACTTATTTGTTTTTATTCTATGATGAAAGAATACCAAATGGCAAAATCTGTGAAACTGTAAAACTGTTTACACAATTTTTTTACACACCAATTCGTTACACACTATTTTTTTACACACCAACTGCCAAAATGTGTAAAATCTGTAAAACTGTTTACACAATTTCTGATCACACTTTGTAAAACTTCTACCTCATGCATAATATGTTGTGATGTTTTGCTTCTCTCTCTCAAAAAAAAAAAAAAAATGCCTAGTGCCTAATAGATTCACTATGATTTGATTGTAAACAATATTGAAGCAAATTATACAAGGAGGCCAAACTTTGGCATGTTTTTTTTTTTTTTTGTTTGTCATGGCCATGAGCTCCAAAATGATTGGCTGATTAATTGGTGTTTTCACTTTTTTCGCAAGAATTGATTGACTAATAGGTCCCCAATCAATTTTCAAAAAATGAGGTTATAATATTCGTCAAGCATGTCATTCATTAAAAAAATGAGGTTAATTAGACATGTGTGGTCGTCCATGATTAGGCCCTTGCTATTTTTAAAAAAATTATTGACTATTTATTTTTTAAAAAAAAATAAATGTGATCTTATTATGGGTTACAAATATTCAATTAATTTGATTTTTTTATGAATAATTTACTCAACGAATCCTACAATACGAATGGTTCATATTGTCGAAATAGATTTGGGACACACCCCCACAGAACACCTGTAAAGCACAACACCAACCCCACTTCAAGGTCACCCCCCTGACTTGTATCCCATAATTACTTGTGTAACAAGGAGAATGTACAACAATGATAGAGACCACTAATTTTGGAACTCTAAAAAGATCACTAATGACATGGCACTCAATAAAAAAAGGAAAAAAATACAACACCAAGGCCAAAACATCAAATCATTCATGATGGGACCCACTGCCACATCATTAGTGGTAGCACTAATTAGTGCTCTCACTCATTTTCCGGAGAATGTATGAACCAAAAAAAACCGAGGACTTGTATCCAATAATTACTTGTGTAACAAAGAGATTGTATAAACCAAAAAAAACTAGTTGAGAGGACAAAGCTCTGTATATACTGCGTTATTAAAAAATTAAAAATTAAAAATTCCTAAGCTATTCAGTTGCACTACAATTGAACTCTATCCCAGATGATGGGTAGGGCTGACCCTTGAATTAGGCCTAGGCCAGCTTAAAATATGGCAATGCAAACCCTTGTATTGACGTAGAAAGAAAAGAGAGGTCTAATGGAGATGTTAAACTACTTTGTGTTACTAACCCAAAGAAACTACATAGAGGCACTAAGAGGATAATAAACACGCATGAATGAAAAGACAAGAAGATTAAATTTGCAACTTAAGCACTAATGTTCATATGATCAACAAACTCTTTTGCAAAACCAGGTTAAGGGTAGATAACAACAGGCACTTCATATTCCAATGAGAATGGTGTGAATAAGCATCAAAACTAGATTTTGCTAGGAGACAACTAGTAACCAAACACAAATGCACCTAGTAATTCAAATTTTCCATTCTAAAACAGCAGATTATCTCATTTCCAAATATATAATTTCATATTTTCTCTATAATCATAATTCATCTAAAAAAAGATGTGGAAAAAATTATTATCAAATATCAATCAATCTAAACCCGATTTGTTTCTCTGCATACACCTAATCGTACAAACAAAGCCACCACCCAGAATAGAAAGAGGGGAAAATCAAAAGATGAGGAAAATGAAAATAGGAGAGGAAAAAAAAAAAAACCACCACCTCCTCTACAAATAGTTTACAACCTCCAATGCAAAAAGTAACCTCCAAAATGCTAGCTTTCCTGAAATATATTCATTTGGCATGCTTTAGCTGAAAAGCCAGAGTCGCTTTCCCAGTGGCATCTCAGGATTTTGAGAAGAACCCTTGTGTTAATGAAGATAAATCATACTCTTTCGCTGACTGTGTAGGAGGAGCTGCAGATGGGATAGGGGATGCTGATGGCATTGTTCTGCTTGTTCCAGCAGGTGCCGCGCTGCTAATGGAAGCATTTTGCCCCATAGTATAAATGCTGCATTAGTGAAATGAAAAGGATAATAAATGTGAAGATTTGAAGGATATGGTAATCTTTCTTCCTCAATATGGTTTCTAAATTGCAGATCTATAGTCATATATAAACATTGCAGGGAAATTACAGAAACTCGACTTATCATCCTACTTTTATACAAAAAAAGAACAAGAAAAAAGCGATAGTTATATTGTAAGCATATTGGAGCTTAAAGAACTTTACGCAAATCCACGGGTGTCTACATGATAAACTTCATCCAGTGTTCTCTCCTTGCTATGCATTGTCGAGTAGAAAACAAGCATTTTTTTTAAAAAAAATTTTAATTTCTGGTAGTAATTTTCCATTGGTGTCTTCATAGAAACTCTCTGTGGGTGTTTATACAGTCAGTGCCACAAAAAAATGAGCCATTGAAAATGCATTCTTGCATTCTCTTCACTAAAAGTAATTGAGTTTGATACTGCAAAGGAAGGGGCTGAGTGTGTTGGTTGCTTATGAGCCACAAGAATTCATTTTGATCAAACTGGCTAATTTCGTTTGTTTACTGTAGGCATGTTTCGTTTCAAGCTTCATTGACTGGAATTCTATTTATATTAAAATTATTTCTTCCGATATAATTTTATTTCTATATAGTGAGTATAAATAGATATTACTCTTAGGCTTGGTTTGGGGTACACTAAATAATACAAAAAATCCAAAAGTCACTATCCTATTTAAGTCACATCATCTTATTTAAATCACATCACCTCTCTAACACATCACATCAAACCCAACTCAAACCCAACCCATATAAGCCAATAAGTCAAAAAGTGCATTTTTTTAGAACATCCCAAACCAACCGTTAAGCCTTGTTTGATTAATAAGATTACTAGTGAAATGATTAATAATCCCATGAGTTAGTGTATGATTAGTTATCCAATTAAATTAGTAAGACAACCATTTATTAAGTATTTATTTTGTTTTTTTTTTCTTTTCATACTTGAAATTATGATCCCAACCCCTCTCAATATTAAAATGAGAATTGTTAGCATATCCATGACCACTCCTATCACTAGGTCTCTGCCATTGCATAGAAGCCTTTCTTCTATTACTCTAGAAGGTGACATTGGCTTGCCATCCTTAGGAACCCATCTCTTCTCTTCATACCTTTAAAATATAAAAAATATGCATACTTAAGACTACGAGCAATTGACGAACCAGACAACAATGGTGCACTGTGCTTTACAAAGGAGAATGGTTAATAAAAGTAAAGAAATGCATACTTTGCGCGTATGAAATTCTCAATCCCAACTCTGTCGTAATTAGGGGGTAACTCAGCTTCCCAATAACTATTTGACTTCTCATTTCCCATAGCTGTATAGGGGGAAGAAAAACCACATTCAAATTCTCTTTTTATAGCATTGGAACAAAATCAAGCAAAAAAAAAAAAATTTTGAACTGGGATTCTTGAAGGCAAGCTTACATTGAATAAATGCAACCTGTTCAGGAAGCCATGTGTCCAGAGTAGCAGACCTCACCTGCAGAAAGACCCAGAGAGAATCCATTGATAAATATGCAAATAATAATTGGCGTTTGGTCAACCACATGTTTGTTGTGGAAAGGAAATGAAGAATATCTATTAGTATCACAAGGAATAGTTTTACAGGTCTGGTGTTGGCAAGTATACCCCAATGGCTGTGGATTAGTAAATTTGGTCCCAAAGAATAGAGCAAAATGATGACACATAAGAAGCACGGACACTTCTAAAAGCATCATATTCAACAGTTCTTCAATATGTCTTAATTAAAATTTTAACTTCATAAAATTGACCACTTCACAAACACCTCTGGACACTTCGGCTGTGACACTTCATAGACCATGCGAAGAATCTCTTCATAGTATCAATGTTATGCATTATTCGAAATACAACTTATGCACTTTAAATATGTTTTGAAACATTTATAAAATAAATAAATACATCATGTATATTTCAATTTCTATTGTTGATTTACAACAACCAATGAACAAAATATCACCTTTAATATGTGCACTCCAAGACTTCTGTGGATTCCAGAACATTGCATGCATATAAAGATGCCCAGATTCACACTAGCCCATCGAGGACCTCTGCATGAAAAATGAGTCACTAACAGCAACTTAAATAAATAAAAATTATTAATAACTGATAACATGTAGCTACTTTATGCTATAATGCACAAAGATCCATTGCTTTCGAATCTGGTTCTGTGACTCTATCCATGTCATTATTTTTTCACAATTTCAATCAATGTCATCAACATTGACAATTTCCAGATAACATACTTGCATTTGCAGTCAGCGCACTCCCTGTTCTCTGGCAATTTAAGAAGCCCTTCCAGCATCTGCAAATAACAAAATCAAAACACATTAGATCAAGGTTTACTAATAGAAGAAAAGAAGGCAACAAAATGTGTATCTTTCTTTTGGTGTATGTGTGTGGGGGGGCTGTGTGGTCTCAACCAGAATGCCCATTACATATTATCAAAGATTGAGCTAGAAAAAAAATAAAAAGGAAGAAGAAACTACAAAAAGTATCATATAACCAACACAATAGCATGTGCCAACCAACATATATAGTAATACTGTGACCTTTCTTTCAGCAACATAAACGTTAGTAGTTAGAGTTTTCAAACAAACAAAGTATTCAAAATTCAAAGACTTTAGCAAAAGACTGCTTTTTTTTGTCCGAACAAAATACTCAAATTCATACGTCAGACTTTTAACATTGGAACAATCACGTTAGTGTGACTTCTTCACAATACATAATGGTGCTATGGCACCAGCTAACCATAAGGAGGCTGCCCCGGCAATGTAGTCATGCACAGGCACTCCTTTATAGAGAAAAAACAAAAGTTACAGTCAAACTCTTTTTTTTTTTTTTTTAAATCAAAAAATCAATACCATAAAAGATGTTACTGGTTCGTACCATAAAAGATGTTATGACTAAACTTAGTTACTGGTTCGTAAAAACAAAATAAAAAAATGCAGCCATAGTCAACTAATAAATTTACCTTTTATAGCTATAACTCATTCATCAACCTCAAAGTGCTCACACCACGCCTGTAAATCAAAAATCACAAAATGGCAAACAATTCTAATTGTAAAAACCTTAAAAAAATAAATAAATACAAAAAGAGAAAAGAGGAAAGCAAAATGCAATGCCTTTACATGTAGAGATATAAGATGAAGAAAGATGATGTTATCAGCCAAAATTACTTTGAAGAGTCCAAACACTTGCAAGAATTTGTTCATTGTGAATTAAACTACTCCACCTAAATTAAACTATAAACCTTCCCCAAACTATGAACTTTTAAATCAATGGAAAGCAGGCTTACCGGTGGGATTGGCTGGCAAGAGCGATGGGTCGTGCGAATGTGGGGGTTCCGCTGTATGCAGAGAGACGGTGCCAACGGTGGCGTGCTGCGGTAGTGATTACAGGGCGGTGAAAGTGTGTTAGGTAGACATTGCTAAGAGAGGGAGTTGATTTGTAAGCAATTAGGGCAGAGAATAAGATCCAGAGAGAGAAAAATAAATCAACTTACCTGGTCAGAATGAAATAGTCTAAGTTCGTGAATCGGCAGTATTGACTTTCGATTCAGGCGGTACAACGGTGGAATGGGACCAACAAAATCATCCATAAGGGAGGAGGAATGAGAGGAAGTAGTTGTATGAGAGAGCAGGAGAGAGTGACATGAGAAATGTAGGAGAGGGATTGGGAGCAAAAATTTGAGGTCCTAAATTTTGAGAGGGAATTTTAAATTAAAATAAAATTTTGTGAAAAAATTTGTTCCTAATTTTTTTTGTTTTTGTAACTGTTCAAAATATATTATGCTTGTTAAATTAATATTTTTAAATTATTATTCATTGTTTATAATTTTTATTTTATTTGAGTTTTATGACTCAGTTTGAGGGGGAAAAAGTATAAAATTTAGATACATTTAAAAGTATAAATCTCATTAGAAAAATTAAAATTACACCAAATATAAAAATACAAAAAATTCAATTTTTTTTTTATTTTTTGTATTCATAGTTTTTTTTATAGAAAAAATTGGTCTAGCATCCCCCTCTAACTTTTAGTAATGGGAGAGGTCCACAATAAATTTTTTTGCAGCCCATTTTTTTTTGTTACTATAAATCAAAAACTAATGAAATTGTAGTAGAGGAGAAGGTGCGGTAGTAGTGGTGAAGGTGGTGGATAAGAGGTGATGACGAAAGAAATTAGTAGTGAAGTTGTGGTAGTGGTAGAGGAGATGGAGTAGCAGTGGTGGAGGAGAGGTAATGGTAGTAGCAGTGGCAGTAGTGGTGGTGGTGGTAGTGGAGTGGTGGTGATGGTGGTAGTAATGGTAGTCGTAGAGGTGGAGTGTCAACAGTGGTAGTAGTGGTGGTAGTGGAATGACATTTGCAGTAGTGGTGAAGATGGTAGAGGAGATGTGTGATGAGGGAGAGATGGGTCGTGCGAATGTGGGGACTGTGGCGATGGAGGGGGTTCCGCTGTATTCAGAGAGACGGTGCCAACGGTGGCATGGCCCCGTAGTGATTACAGGGCGATGAAGGTGTGTAAGGTATAGATTGCTAAGAGAGGGAGTCGATTTGTGAGAAATTAGGGCAAATAATAAGATGTAGAGAAAGAAACAGAAATCAACTTACCTGCTCAGAATGAAATACTCTAAGTTCATGAATCGGCGGTGTCGACTTTGGATTTCGGGCAGTACAACGGTGGAATGGGAGCAATAAAATCGTCCGTGAGGGAGGAAGAATGAGAAGTAGTCGTGTGAGAGAGAGGAAGAGAAAGAGACATGAGAAACATAGGAGGGCTAAGGAGCAAAACTTGGAGGGTCCTAAATTTTGAGAGGGAATTTCAAATTAACGTAAAATTTTGGTAATTACACACATTATAGGATTAATTAGACAACAAATTAAATTAAGAAAATTAAATTATAGTTAAATGATAGTGACAATCACTTGTTTTCCAACGAATCCATTGATGACATCTCTCTTTAACTCATAAGTTTCCCATTTACTCGCTAGTTCATCTTTGCCTTTACTTTTGTAATTTTTATTTCTTTAGTAGAAATTTTACTTTTTTAATAATTTCACCTAAAATAAAAAGAAAGTTGGAACTGTGAAACAGACTATATGAAATGTGACTAAAATAAAACAAAACAAAGCTGAAACTGTTATACCACAATGGAGAAATCACTGACTTGAACTAATTTACTGGCTACAAAAAAGTAAAAGACAGAATGACGATTGTTCAAAGCCTCCACATCTATAAACATTGTATTAAGTTTATCTTAACCTAGAACAAAACAATGTAGACAAAATTATATTGCAAATTTTAATTGATTGGGCTTTTCAGGGCATAATTATATCATGCCAATTTTATGATTCACAAGACCAAAAAGAAAAGGGGGGAGGGAGACGGAAGGTAATACTTTAACAAATATGAGCTTCAAAGTTGCACCTCAGTCTCTTGTGTGCTTCTCTAAGTTGAGCTCGCATCATCCTCAATTGGTTGGATAATTCCTGTCCATAACAATTTAAATAAAAGATGTCAAAAAAGAAGTTCACTGGGATTCCAGCAATGAATAAGAACTCAAATTCAAAACATTACGGTGACAACAGTGACAAAGGGCTAACCTCAATTGATTGAGTGCTGTGAAAGGCGGGGGAAAAAAAATAAAAATAACATTAGTTCTTTCACGAGGGTTAATCCCTTAAGATTTAAAAGATTCATCAAAATAAACACAAACCTTGAACCCAAAAAGTCTTGTATATTTACATCATGGTCCAACTTCTTAAAGGTTTTCTTCAGTGCCTATATTCTCAAATAGAACACCAAAAGGCTTGAATGAATATGATATGTTTATCATTTCATATGTAATGAAAACAGAGAAAGACTAGTACCAGTAACCCAAGAAACCCACATTGAGGACGACTATGGCCCTGTTTGTTAGAGATTATTTTCAGCTTTCAGCTTA
The DNA here is from genome assembly GCA_036172215.1 of Camellia granthamiana. Classification (NCBI taxonomy): domain Eukaryota; kingdom Viridiplantae; phylum Streptophyta; class Magnoliopsida; order Ericales; family Theaceae; genus Camellia; species Camellia granthamiana. The sequence goes on along the minus strand of CM069908.1, from coordinate 11,345,244 downwards.
ATTTAAGCTGTTTTGATATATTTGGTTTAGCTTATGCTTATAGCTTATAGCTTTGTGGAAGTCAGAAATCAGCTTATTCTTTGAGTGGGGCAGGAGATGCTTTGAGAATAAGCTGGAAATTAGCTTAAGCTAAAAGTTATAAGCTATAAGCTGTTTGGGCATAAGCTATAAGCAGTTTCCCACAGCTCTACCAAACAGGGCCTATATCATACTTACATTTGAGCAGAAATAGAGAGAAAATTTAGGGCAAAGATGAACTGTCCATCTTCTGATTTCGTTTCTGACGCGTTAATGTGCCTCGCCACCTGGTCTTTCTCATCACAATCCCGTTCGAGATTGCCGTTCTGACGAGTCCAACGATAGTCCTTTGTAGACAAAGGTTCTGAAACAGTTGAGGGGAGTGTAGGGTCTGGATTTGAACATATGGCTTGTGGAGGGATTGGAGAAGATCGAAGGTAGGGTTAGGGTTTTGGATCCGACGACGAGAGTGGAGAAGACGAAGTACACGACCGATGAAGAGAATAGGAGAAGAAAGAGAGGGCGGTGAGGGAGAAGGTGTGGCGGCAGCGGTGGTGGTCGCCGGTGGCGGTACCAGAGGCAACGACGTAGGAGGCGGAAGAGATAAAAGAGAGAGGAGAGTGAGAGGAAGTGTTAGGTTAGTGATTGGGGATTTGAGATGGTGACAAACAAAAGGAGGGGGGGAATTCATGCGCGGGAAAACAAAAAGAAATTTTTTTTGTTATTTACTTCTTCTTTTTTTTTTTTTTTTTGTAGTTAATGATTTTTTTTTTTTTTTTTTTAGGTTACTAAGGTTGAAAATTTATTTGTTTTATTTTTATTTTGCTAAAAAAAATTTATTATTGTTTTTATTTGGTAGAAATAAGGGTAAAAGTATAAATCTAGATACATTTAAAAGTATAAAATTTAGATACATTTAAAAAGTATAAATCTCATTAAAAAAAAATAAAGTTACACCAAATATAAAAATATAAAAAAAAAACATTTATTTTTTTATTTTTTGTATTCATAGATTTTTTTATATGAAAATTTGATCTAACATCCCTCTCTAACTTTTAGTAATGGGAGAGGTCCACAATAATTTTTTTTTTGTAATCTAAGATCCCTCACTCACACCTATATTTATAACACACTCTCTCATTCTCTCTCCTCTCTTTTCTTGCACCAAACAACTCCTCTCTCTTTACTCTTCGTTTGCAACATTGTTCAGAGCTTCATTAGCATTAACTACGACGGAGGAATTCGCATAAGTAACATTTATAAAGCTTTGCCGATGAAGATCATCGATTTATATGAAGATTCCTGATAGTGCTTTATACAGCAAGATTTATATGAAGTAGAGCACTAGTCCTCATTGTTGTTCCTCCGATTACTAGTCCTCCGATGAAGATTCCTCCGTCGACAAATATCACTATCCTCAGGAGGCACAACAGTTGGCTGACAAAACAGAACAGAAGGCCGTCAACTCTGGCCTGGGTCATGTGCCGTCTCACCTACATACATAATATAAACTGTGAGCGAAAGCCCAATGAATAATAAACAGAGTAAAGGGGTTTCAATGAATGAGTTCGTACAGATTTCAAAAATCAATTCATATTGTATCAAATTCATACTTGTTCAAATCATATACAGACATAAATCATAAGTCATGATTAAGTTTACGTGATACATCCATTAGCATAACAGAACAGAACAAAACAGAACGCATAAGCGTAAGGTTATGAATAACCTAGTTCCAAGAAGGAACCTTCGGATCCGGGAACAGAACAGAAGCTGAGCCCCCGTGACGAGGCCTCCGGTACGGGTAACAGAGTGCAGACAGATATAAGTTCCATAAATGAACCTCCGATACCGGGCAGCTAACATATATCACATGGTGCTAAGGATGTCACGAATACATATCAGAAATTAAACATTCATTCATTGTACAGAACATTTCATTTCGGAAAACAGATATTGTTTTATCACACAGAAAGTAGATACAGTTGAACATAACTTTACTAAGTTATTACTCACAGTGGGTCTTGAATCAGACAGACGGAGCCAAAAGGTCAAACAGAACGCGGCATGTGATAGTTCCAATTCGCAGTTCGCAATTCGAAGTTTAAAGCATGAACAGATAGTTCCACACTGGACAGATAGAAACATATAAATCATGCAATACACATGCAAATTAAGCCCAAATCCCTCCTAAGGTATTATTAGGCATACTTAAGTACCAATTAACGTTAATCAGAGTCGGGGTTATTACAAATGTGTTCAGAGAAATTTGGAATTTTCTCTATGATTTGTCAATCGAAATTCTCTGGATCGAATTTTCTCTGGATCGATGTCTCTTTGTCTCTATTTTGTCGATAGAAAAATTAAAATTTGTAGAGGCTATTGTCAAAGGGTTCAAAACATACTTTTCTCTCATTGAACTTGTGATTCTTTTACAATTGTACGTCATTATATGTCTCTCTTCTGCTATACAAAAATGTCCCACACCCCTTGTATTATTTAAGGGTGAGCATGGTTCGGATTGGGGTAAAATTAGGACCAATATGTTTTCTACGATTTTTTGAAAAATTGGAACCAATCTAATCCATTTAAACCGTGTAACCAATCCGAACCAATCAATTTAAACACGGATTTGATCGATTTAGGACCACTCATTCACATAATTAAATAATAAAAAAAATATATAGAACATTTTAATTTCATTAAAATATGAACATAACATCATATTAGTTCTATAATAGCAACATGTCTTTTCATAATTGCGACGTACTGTTTTAGAATTTAAACAATCATAGGAAAACTGGTTTTACCATAAGTATTTAGACCATTACAAATTAAAACTAAAAACCAACAAACAAAAGCAACAAAAGAAGATACTATGCGGGTTTAGGTTTTATATGGAATAAGAGAAGATATTTTATGTAGGAGAGTGTATAATATAGATGTAGGTTATTTGTATACGGTACGAATCGGTTTCGAATGAAATTAATCCGTGGAATACGACTTTTTAATTTTTCAATCCGGAACCGAACCACTGATTCAAAAAACCAATCCAAACCTACCGGATCAAGCTGGGTCGGATCAGATTATAGATTTTACGCATTTCTTACCTCAGCCCTAGTATTATTTGACCTTCCTAAAGCTATCATGGTGGTGATGATGACAATGACAATGATGACGGTTGCAACAATGTTAGTGATGATTTTTGTGATTATAAGATTATAATTGTGTATGTTGATATTTGTGTATAAAAATTTATAAATTCAATTAGTATTAAATAATTATGTAATTTTATGTGAGTAATTAATTATAATTTAAATGACTTTTATCGTACAAACTCAACTATAGTTAGCTTCAAATGGATTGGAAAAAAAGTACCGCCTCTTATACGAACACCACCAAATTATGAAAATGACTTTTAAATGGCGTATACATTGCAAAAAAAATATAAAAACCATAAAAACCATGTTTAGTCACCAAATAATCATCAACGATTTTTTTGACAACTAAATTTTTTGTAGGTAAAAACTTCAAATATTTCGGACTACTAAATATTTAATCACCAGATAAAATTTATTTTTCATTTATTTTTTTTGGGCTACTAACTATTTAGTCACCAAAAATCTTTTATTTCGTTTGGCTACCAAATATTTAGTCGTGAAAAAACCTCGATTTCCTTTTGGCTATCAATTGATTAGTTGCCAACAACTTCACTTCTTTTTGGCTACTACATGTTTAGTCGCCAAAAACTTTATTTAGTGTTTTTTTTATTAATTTCGCCACAACCTGTATTTATTCTAAGCAACCTGTACCCTGTATATAAACATAATAATAACAATCCAAGAAAATTCAACTTTTAACGTCAAATTTGAAATATAATAGAAATTCCATACAAACCAAGCATAATCCAACTTAAAATAATAATTCTATACAAAACCGAGGATTATACAAAAACCATGTCTTCCGTACACAAGAAAGAAATATCCACAATACCATGTCAAAAGTAATTTGTACCACGCCAATAGTTATCTGTACAAACAATAGTAATCCACAAAAAAAAAAACAAAAGACAACATAATAATGGATTATAAAAAAACAACGTCCTCCGCACACAAATAAGGAATATCCACATTTCCATGCCAAAAGCCATCTGTAAAAATAAATTAACCATTAGTATTGATTGAATAACATTATCATTTCCAATTATAAAAGAAAATTACATAAAACTCAAATGTATATAATCTTTTCAAAATTGTATAATTATAGTCGTAATCATATGTTGCATACCGAACAAGTTTCTCCTAAGTTTCCCTCTCCTGAAATGCGATTTTTCAATTAAGTTGAAGGCATTTTCGCTCTAATTCCCAACCTATGTGTCTCACTCACAGTTCATATGTCCCCATATGTTCTATTAGGCATGAGGAAGCTACCCGCGCAATCCCCAGAGTGGTTTGAGATTGTCTTGCATTTTCAGCCCCCCAATGCACTAAAATTGTTTTGTTGACACACCTCATGATTGATTTAAACACTAGAACGTTATTCTAAACAAATATTTCAAATTCAAGTACCTCCTCCATATTCATATCAGGTACAAAACAATTATCCTAAAGTAGGACTTCAAAATCAAGCTAAAAAATAAAAAATAGAAATCATGCAGTTTCACGACAGTCCTTTAAAGCATTCAATGAATATTTTAATAGAATGTGCAAAGTTTAGAAATCGAATCGCATTCAAACAATTGAGCCCAATTCATTTTCTCCCCGTTTTATGTTCTTTAATGAACACTATGATGGTCTGGCACTATACAAAGCATGGGCCTTTTTTTCTGTTCGTTCGGCCAATTACTTACGCCGAGATATTGTTAATGTAGCCCAATCAATGGAGTCTTCTGTGGGTCGATCATGTTGGGACAAGCTATGGCAGAAAGTTTGGTAGCTTAAACTACCAAACAAAATTAAGGTGTTTGCATGGAAGGCGTGCAATGATATTCTCCCGGTAAAGACATTGTTACGAAGGCGTCAAATTCCTATTGATGACATGTGTTCAAGTTGTGGGATTGATCGGGAATCATCGATGCATTGTCTTTGTTATTGTGATGTTACGGTGCAGGTGTGGAATTTAAGTACATTGAGGAATCTGGTACAATGGGCCCATAATCAGGACTTTAAATAGTGGTTTTGGCAGGTAATGTTCCATGGGGATGAGTCTAATCTCGGTTTGTTTGTTACTCTATGTTGGGGTATTTGGCAGCGGCGCAACCAAGTAATCTTTTGTGAAACCCATGTTTCGGTTGAGGCAACGGTGGCTATGTTTTGCAATTTGGTAAGTGATTTTGGTCAACTGCAACAAAGAATTCAAGGGCCAATGCTGCGGGATAGAGTGGTTCGTTGGTGCGCTCCGGCGGAAGGTTGGTTCAAGATTAATTTTGATGGGGCATGGTTCAAAGAATTGCAAACAGTTGGGGTTGGTGTCGTTATTCGAAATTCGATGGGTGAAGTTATGGGTGCAATGTCAGAGCAATTACCATTCTGGGTAGATGCCGACTGTGCTGAAGCATTTGCTGCAGCCAAGGCAATAGAGCTAGCAAAATATTTGGGCTTTTCTGATATTATTCTAGAGGGGGATTCTTTAAATATTGTCAAAGCTTTGTGGGAGGATGTCGAGCTCTTACCAAAATATGGTCATCTTGTGTCATAAGTGGTGGGTGCTAGTCGACTGTTTCGGAGCTTTCAAGTTTGCCATGTGGGGAGAATGGGCAATATGTTGGCGCATGGCCTAGCTTGGATGGCTAGAGATTTGGACCACCAGCTTGTGTGGATGGAGGAGGTCCCACAGGCCTTGATTGAAGTTGTTGCTGCTGATGCTGTTTGTAAGTGTCTTTTGTTTCTGTTTGGTTTTCCATCTAAAAAAAAAAAAGTGACAAAATATTAGAGTTCTCATATTGTCAACATTTTAAATCATGCATTAGGATTGGAGATGCTCTATCCAACAGGGAATAAAGTTCTTTAACCAATCAATTTGTAACCACAAACAAAACCTAGCATTTATATTCAATTTAAACTAGAGTTTATATACAGAACATAGCAAAACATTTTTCTTTTCAATCAAAACAGTCACTCAAGTTTGGTATACATTGTGCATGCTACGGTACTCTTCAGTTAATTTCATATCCAAACCAGACTATTCTATCGGCTTCATGTAATTCGATGTGTGTGATGCTTCATGTTAGGATGTTAATGCAAAGCCTCTCATAAACTGCCAGTGCATCTGATCATAGATGGTGGGATTTAAAAGGTGAAAGTTTAGGCCATTTTAAGAAAAGAATCAATAATGAAAACAAGGGAAGAAAGATCAGGGGAGCAAGATACAACCGATCTTCCGAGACCGGGATTTGGGTTGTCTAAAATGGACTTCCAATGAGAAAACAAATTATGTGCAGTGTGAGACACAATCCAAAGAAACTTCTTGGTGGAATGAAGAGGTTCAAAAAGCGATCAAAACAAAAGGAGAGTGTCATAGAACTTTCTATATATATATAGGAATAACAAAAAAATTAAAAGATAAATTAGCAAAAAACAAAGTTAAGAAAGCAGTTAGTAAGGCTAAGTTGAAGGCTTTTGATGATCTTTAAAACAAAAGAGCCATTAGCTTCTAAGTCAAAAGAAATTCAAAATGATAAAAATAAATAAATAAATAAATAAATTAACACTTAAAACAAAACCTTCCTCATTACACATTCCTGTCTCTCCTTCAAAAAAAATTTAAGCTGGAGTTGGCGATGGATTCCTTTAAAGTCCAAAAAGTCTATCAACATAAACCAATTGCCCCCAGACCATTAAAAAGATCAACCATAAATTAGTGACAAAAATGTTAGGTATTTTTCTATAGAGAACAATTTATTTTGGTTCAAGTCAATGGGATGCAATAGCCATGCCAGGTCTCAGTTAAACAAATCAGATCAACAGGTTAAACTAGGCCGTTTAAGCTCTACACAAAATCTTGCATTTTTCTTTCTCTGATAATGCTATTAGACAGTTGCACATTACCTGAACAATTTGAAAAAAGTCCCTCAGGAATAACTCGTGTTGTCTTCAATTGATGGCCACAGGCCAGGACTTCCAATATATGATTAATTGCCACATCAAACATCCCACGAAATGCATACCATCTGTTTACATGTCAAGTATGCTAAATATCTTTGCACATTACTAATACCACAACTGCTAATGTGTTTATTATGCAAACTACTAGCAAATGCTTTAGAACTTACTTTCCAATATGGAAATGAACATGATCCCTGATATGGCTCCATTTAGTTCCTTTAAAAACAGTTAAAGCACCTCTGTATGTGCGAATTGCATGCTTCATCTGATGACAAACAAGGGAGATATTTTCAGAAAATTACAGCATTTACGCACAAAGAAACTTTTGCATGATTTGTGATATAGTTACCTGATCACATTTCTTATACAGATCACCTGAAAGAACAAGATGGAATCCATATTTGCGTAACATTGGTGGTTTTGCAAACAAGTAGCAATAAGATGCTTGCTCCAGCATGACAGCCGAATGTAGGGGTTCCTAAAAGAAGTTGCATTTCAGGAGCAGAGCATAGATATTATTATTCAGTGTTGTTAAAAAAAAACGTGGGTATTACCTCACCAAAAATACGAAAGTAAACAGTAGCAGCCTCTTTAAACTGATCCCTTGTCTTCAACATTTCTACCCACCAAAGACCACACCTTGTAACATTTCGCTGACCAGATGACCCAAGTTTCTGAATAATAATAAATTACGTAATTCAGTAAAAATGTGAATGCATAAAGTCCAACGAAAAGGCAAGAGTTCATTCCAACTGCAGGTATTAACCAAAATGATAGAATTGCAGCTCTAGAAAAGGTTAGTTAAAAGTAATGCAGTCCCTCACAAGGTCATAAATCTGGCGAACTAAAATCACTTACGGACACAAGAAATCGCCTCCTAATGTAAAACCAGATCAGTAACAGCTAATTGGTTGCCAGTTTCCTTTTTTCAATGAGTATATACAACATGCTATTATGCTCTTTCAAAAGCCTGTGCTTTAATACTCCCAACAAGACAACTAAAATTCACCGGAAGATGTAATTTGGAGTTGTTAGGAAGGCAAGGCCCAAGAATTAATCAAAAGAAAAGGTGGAAGCTTGAGAAAGGAGCACTTTTCAAGGACTATTGCAGTCCTGAGGATGCCTCAATTAATTGTAATTGAGGACTCTACGCTATAACAAGATCAAAATTTTGTGTACTTCATCGTTTAGTTTAATAAGAATTAGATGTAGCAAAAAAAAATTCACACAAATTGTAATAACCCTCATCACTGATTACTGATTAAACACTGATTAATGCTAAACTGAGACTGATTATGATGGATAATTGAACTGATTGAGTTACTGAACTGACTGACTGGAATCTGAAACTGAATGACTGAGAATATCTGTTTGAATTGCATTTCTATCTGTTGCCTGGTTAATTATCTGTCCATGTCTTTGTGTTTAAACTGCAAATTGAAGGCCTTATCGACGGCCGAATCCAAAATTGATTGATGCTTTATGATCATTGGAATTTACGTGATTTTATGGTATACTTAATTGAAAATTGATTTGATATAATTAAACTGGATTAAATTAGATTAATTAAGGTTGAATTGCATTGTTGGCTTAAATTACCATATTGCCATCCGTAGTGGCCCACTACCTCAACATATTGAGCCTTGCATACACTTAGACAAACATTTCTTTAGCCTCATTTCCTTGTTATTGCCGACTAGAGAGAGAGAGAGGCTTGGAAGAGTGATTTCATCTTGAGTTCATGAGAATTGGTTTGGAAATTGAAGACAGTATTGCAAATTGAGCCTCTAGACTTGTAATTGAGGAACCTAGGTATGATTTTCATCCTCTTAATCGTGTATTTAAGTTCCTTCTAGCATGGATCATGGTAGTTTAAAGAGTTAAGGCATGAATTGGTTCAATAGTGTTGAATTGTAGCTTAATTGTTGCATGCATGTGCATATCTCTCATTTTTGGAGGTTGTCCTTCATAAATTCCCACATGCATGTTCATGTTAATGTTAAGGACCATGATTTTATCTTGAATTTGGAAGAATGAGCTCATTTGAGCAAGCATTGAAGCTTTAAATTGGTTTGAATTCATGCATGTCATGTTTGAAGATTGTTCATGAAAAATTGGTTTGAAAATGAGTTGAATTAAACTACCATTGGGCTTTGATTTTACAAATGATCTTTGGAATCATGTTGTTCTATGAGTTTATAAATGTTTTCCAGAAAATTGGCCCAAGAGAATCGAATTTAGAGCATCAAAACTTGATTTTGAATTTGGAACTCAAATCTGGATTTTCCAGATTTTTTACTCCCGCTCGAGCGGGGGAAGTTGCGCTTGAGCGGAGAATTCGTGCTCCCAACACTTTGCACTGTTTTGAAGTACGCTCGAGCGGGGTAATTGGCGCTTGAGTGGGACCTTGTGTCTTACGCTCGAGCGGCCATCGAGCGCCCATCGAGCGTGATTTTTGAACATCCAGCACTTTTGACTATTTTTACAGTCCGCTCGAGCGGGGTAACCTATGCTCGAGCGGGACCCTGTTTCACTGAAAATTCTGAAAATGTTTTCTGAATACATCTTTGCATCCTCATCCCATCCTAGGCATTCTTAGGCCTAGTTTAAGGCATCTTAATGAGGATATAGATGTAGAACCACACCGAGTCTAAGTAGGGATTAAGTCTTTGATTCCCGAATGTGAAACTTAGTGTGTGTTCATCATGTAAACTGTGTAGGGTTGGCGACTGGAGACGCGCTCTAGCTAACTGTAGCCCAGAACTCTGTGAGTAACAACTGTGTAAAGATATGTTCAAAAATGATTATCTTCTGAACAATTGAACTGTACTGTTTTCTAAACTGATACTGTTAATTGAATGAATGTATGTCCTCTATTCTGAACTGTATTGTGGCATCCTTAGTAACTACTGTTAGTGACTGTTACTGTTACAGAGATCTCTGTCGGTTCCCTCGTTGGAACTACTACTGTTTACTGATTGATGGCTATCATTGACTGTTCGGTCTTTTAAGACCTACTGTTTACTGTACTGCTATGCTAATGGATGTACCACATATGACTGAATGACTGATTGTCTGAAATACTGATCCAATGAACTGTTTTCATTACTGTAAGGACATTCATTCGTAACCTCATTACGCATTATGTTATTCACTGGGCTTTAGCTCACTGCTTATATATATATGTAGGTGTACAGGCACCAGATCAATGCTAGAAGCGTCGGGGTAACCTCCAGTTTTGTCAAGACAACCACTGTGCCTCACTGCGAGGTTCCGAGCCTGCCAAGTTTTGGCTTAGGGGTGTTTTAACTTCCCCCGTCTGTCTCTGTATCTATTATGTACTACTGTATAGACTGAATGTTTTGCACTGTACTGTACTGTTAATAGGGATTAGGTCCCTGTCTTCTGAATGATTGTACATGTATGTATATACTGTTCTGTACCGAATGTAAATATGTATGGAAGGACTTTTTGCATGCAGACTGTCACAGCTCATTGGACATTATTTATTTACTGTTTTGGCTTCCGCCATGCCCCTGTACTCTGTATTACTGTATTACTGTTAAGCAGACCTTCGGTAATCTCGGATTACTGGCCGGTTACGGTGCTAAACCCATAAGGGCGGGTTTGGGTCGTGACACAAATGAAGAAACTTTCTCTAGCAAGGGTCTATTTTCAAATATTATTCATTAGAAGTTTAGAGCATGTAAGTAAATCATTCATAAATTATAAAGCTAGATCTTTAAACATAAAAACGAAGAACCAAAATATAGAGGTAGTGGACAACAGATGAGAGCATCATCTGGAACAACTAAGAACAAAAGGTGGAGCCAGTGTACTAATTGAATGTCTAATATTGCTTTTTGATGGTTTTGAATACGTGATGAGCAAGACCGTTCTGTTTCCATCATCAAGTTTGAATAATATGTCAAAAAAATTCATGAAAATTCTTGAAATTGGCATAAGACAACCATTTTATTCTGGGGATTTAAGGGGGTAGGAAGTTGAGAACATCATGAAAGATTTATTGCTAATGAAATTTTAAATAAAAAAAGTCATGAGGCATCAATAATTATCATAAAGCCAAACACAATCATTCATATGGGAACACTTAGTGGCTACATTTATATGTTCAGTAGCTTTACAATGTTGCTAATTTACCAGTTTCTCAATTTTCTTCGTAACTTTTTTTTGTAGGTATGAAGCTACTGATTTTCTCTCTATTGGATTTTCTTTGACTAATTTGCTCCATTTTCTTTTTGATTTAGGGCACAAGGTCTACACGCACATACTTTTATGGAGGATGGACTATAAAGGACAAGGAAGCAATTGAAATATTTCATGATGGGGTTAAATTATGTGGACAGGATTTTGCTGTCATTGAAATTGGTACTCATCACAGGCACAAAAAGCAGATGAAACCCCATCAAGTTGAGGGCTTCAATTTTCTACTGAGTAACTTGGTTGCAGAGAATCCAGGTGGCTGCATCATGGCCCACGCTCCAAGCTCTGGAAAAACTTTCATGATAATTAGTTTTATGCAGAGTTTTCTGGCCAAGTATCCCCATGCTAGACCACTGGTGGTGCTGCCAAGAGGCATTCTAGCTACATGGAAGAAAGAGTTTTTGAGATGGCAAGTTGAGGACATTCCGCTATATGACTTCTACTATGTAAAAGCGGATAATCAAGCACAGCAGCTTGAGGTGAGGTTTGGTGGTGACTGTTCTATGTGTGTGTGAGAGAGAACAGAGAAGAAAGTGTTTGTGTGAAACAGAGAAGAGGGGCACGCGGTAATAAATCCTACGCAAGGCCTAAGCTAGAATCTTGCCAACTAACATGCTTGCTTTTGAATTGAGTTTCTTCCATCTCTCATAGAATTTCCCATATGTTCCATGCATGATATTTGCACCATAACATAAGCAGAAAAGTCAAAGCACACAAGTTCACAGAGGGAAGTCAAGCTAGTAACTGAAAGCCTTCGAATTTAATACAGGAGATTAAGAGAGTATGACAATGAGAACCATTAAACATTTTTCCATTGTATTGTGTAGGTACAAAAATCATTAAGATCATAGAAAATAAGACATGTACAATCACCTTCCAATTGTAGGAAACATCTTTCCCAATGTGTCACTTTCCAATCGTAAGACATGCACAATGTGTCACTTTTTTAATAGTTAGTCTTTCCCAATTTTCAATTGTGTCCAAGCATATACTAATTTCATGCTAATTCTATAATGTTACGAAAGTGTCTCCATATACTAATTTCATGCTAATTCTATAATGGTGTGACTAAATTGCATAGTAATAATTCAAAATAAAATAAAAAATGGCATTATATGTTTAATATCACAGAAAATGCCATAGTTAACTAGAATTTATCAATAGCACACAAGCCATGATAAGCGTACCCATTGGCTCTGAGATCAAATATCTACTTTCTTAGGCAATTAAAGTTCTTCAACTTTACCCTTGACTACCTATGATTTAGGTGAAAACTTGCCACAAAAAGAACAAGAAACAGTGTACTAACTCCATTAACATTTAAACTTTAAACTGAAATGTAAGAAAACAAAAAACTTGCACCGTAATTCTTTGAGCCAACAATGGGTTCCCAGCAATAAGTTTGCGGGCATATTATTCTGCAATTTCAGATGCTTCCACTACATAAACATGTTTAGCACCAACCTGCTGAGAAAAAAAAGTGAGGCAAAGAAAAAGAGAGGGTGAAGTTGGGATAGAATTCTAGAAGACCAACAAACAAAGATAAATCCATTATGTCAGTATATTTTCATGCACAAACACAGATAAAACTTAGGCAACCTGAGTGGCAAATAATCTCACATATGCACCCTGTGATCTATAACTATTCAGTATAGACATGCTTTTCTTTATAATTAAGGAAAAAACAAAAAGTTTGACAAGATACAAAGCATTTTACCAGCACCAAACTCATCCTATGTCAATTTATACCAAACACAGATAGATGCATCGAATTCAAAACCTGCGATTTACCTAGATGAGATTGGTGATGATACTTGAGAGAAAAAGGAGAATGCCCAAACAAACAATAACAGGTCCCGCTGCAAAGGCAAAGTTGTTAGGCTAAATAATGGAGTACTTTTGGGAGGATAGAACACATACATTGAATGAAATTCAAATTTCAGTGGTCATTTGAACACTTTGTGAAAGAAGTTTAAAACCAAAAACGTAGCATGGCGTAGAAATGTATAACATTAAGGCGCCAGGAATGAAAAAGTCATCAAGAGGTACGAACTATAAAATAATTAAAGAAAAATACCTCAATGCCCTTGCAGCAGTAACCCAACTACCCTCACTAGTAGGCAAGAGACTAAGACCCGATCAGCCACTCCCTGCAATTCCACAAACATATGAATCTCAAAGAAAAAAAAAAAAAAAAAAACCAAGTACAATAACTTCAATAATTACAACAATATGTATGCCTTCAAAAAGTTCAACAATGGATACATAGAACCAAACCTAGAAACCACCATTACAAACTGCCTCACCAAACATAGCAAATAATTGTCCAATCCATACCAAATAAAGCTCTAAAAAAAGTTTACAAGATAACATTCAAAAGAGTAATTTTCTTCAACAAAGCATTTTAGTCTTTTCAGTTTGTTCTGTTTTGTTTCCTATTCAAACAAACCAGCTTAAAAAAAATTTCAAGTCGAGGCTCCAATTAAATAGCAACTCAACCAAACAATTTACTAGTTCAAGAAATTATGACCAGAATAATACAATTTAAAAAAGATCAGGGCAGAATATAGACAAGTAAACCCAATAACATGACTTCTGACAATTTGAGCTACTTTACAATATAAATTAACTCATTAAACACTAAAGTGAAACTTGGGGGTGAAAGTGTTATCCACTCATATGCTTACACCTCGTCAAAGTTGATGGCAGATATTTGATAGAGGGTTGACATTGAAACTTGACCAAAACTTTGTAAACTGTTGATTGTCACAATTGAAACTAAAAACAAGGTGAAACTTAGGTCAAAGTGCATGAAATTGTATTTCATAGAAGGTAAGGCCTACTATAAGTTGTAGCTTTACAATGACATGGCATATAAAAGGCCCTTGGTTATTATTATTAGTAAGATAGATTCCTAGAGCATCTTGCCCTTTTTTCTATTAGTAAGGTTGTCAAAAGGTATCGACTGAGCCAAAACTTGAGTTTGATTGCAGGGGCACACATTAGCATGCCAAACCAGCTACAGCAACAGAGCAGCAAACCAGACCTGCCCAGCCTAAACACAGCAGCAGCAAATACACAGGATACAGCAGCAGGTAGCTCCAACCAACTACAGCTACAGCATGAACTCACTACACTCAACAGAGCAACAAACCAGACCTGCCCAGCCTAAACACAGCAGCAGCAAATACACATGATACAGCAGTAGGTAGCTCCAACCAATGAATAACTGAGCAGCATAACTACTAGAAATTATTCTATAATAGGAGATGGACAGCTTGTTCTGCCATACCTTTCTTCTTCTTCCCTCCACATTTCTTCTTTGTTTTTGTCCCCAAAGCTAACCAGGCTTTAATTTCAGGGTCATCTAATGTTTTAGTAGGTTGGAGCTCCTGTAAAGAATGGGACGTAATGCAATCTGACCCTTTTGGCATTAGCAGAACAGTGAATTTTATATGGGCAACATAATCATCTACACAACAAACCAAAATTTTCAACACCAGAAGAAAATATAGATATTCCAAGATTGATAAGCCAACTCACATATAGCCAGTGTTTGAATCCTTACTAGAATTTTAAAATTTCTTACCAAGCTTCTCATGAAGAACACGATATGGTTGCAACAAATCATGATTGACACATTCTACCAATCCCAACGGAGCACACTTCTCTTCAAAAGCCCAGTCATTTTATACATTTTGACCGTATAATTAGGCCAACCGAGAAAGCACCAATGGCCAATCTAAGTTTTTTCTAACACAAAAACTGTGATGGATAGTAATTTTTCCATCATAGTTTTTAACCATGATAAAAAAAAAAATTAAAAAAAAAAAAACTGAGATCAAATGTTAAATATGGCAGTGCAAAAATAATTTTTTAAAAAATAAAAAAATAGCGCTCCTAGTAAAGATAAATTGCATCCACTAGATATTATTCCGAGAAACCTAAAATTGCATCAGTGACGGTACTCGATAATTCGTGAAAACGAAAACAACATCAATAAATAATTTGAGACTCAAAGAGAAAGTTAGAGTGACTATACTTTTTGTGATCTTAACAAATCAATTCCCAAAACCTTGAGTCTGAAATAGACATGAATCTATCATTCAAGAACCACTACTTCCTTAGAAAATTTTGTTGGTAATAGACATCCCTCATTCATACCTTTTCATTTATTGGAAACACGTCAAACCCATTTCATAAACAAACCACATAGCAATACAAGAGATGAAACTTTGAATACATTTGTTTGAACTATCAATAGCCATTACGTAAAGACTTAGACTAATGTACCAAAACCAACCCTTCAAGCAACTAAAATAAATAAATAAAAAGAGCCAATAGTTCGGGAGAATATTATATGCAACCCTTACAGGGTTGCATAATGAAACGGATTCTTTTTTCTCATGGATTTTTCAAAACGTGAATGGATACAACTCTTGAGCCTAGCCATTAGTGTGGAAACTTAAGTCGAAGTGGGCCACATAAGCTCTAAGTCTCAAGCAATTTTTGTATGGATTTTTATGCACAAGTCAAAACATTTAGATACCAAATAATCAATCTTGACAAAGCTCACATTCTTTATCATTTTACACTTGTTGGTTCAACCATTTAATAATTTATAGAAATACATAACACAAACATTCTCTCTTTTATTCTTTGTTTTTAAAAGTTTGATACATATTCCTTCATGATTTTTTCTTCTTATTTTTTTGGTCACCAAAGTTTCAGGCCTTGCTCAGACTAATTTCTTGGGTACATATAATTCTCCCACTCAATACATATCATGTAATTATCAGGCCAAAACATTGGGAGTAGATCATCACCACCTTGCATAGTTTGGACTTGTATCTTTTAACAATAGTGAAGAGAGAGATGGTGCAGAGTAGAGACGGGGAGGGACCGGAAGAGTTTGGGGGGTTCCAATGGTTTGGGTTGATTAGGGTGTTAGGTTGGGTGGGGTTGGAAGGGGCTTGTGCAGAAAAGGTAGACGAGAGTAGCGTGAGGAAGTGATGGAAATGGGTAGGACTAAACTCTGGCCCAACCAAGTGCGACTAAGGATTAAAAGAATTCACAATGTGATCTTATGGGGCCTTAAACCTCAGAGAACAACTAAGAATGTCCATTACAATTATTTAAACACTATCCATTTTGCATTAAACTCATATAATTTCACAAGTGACCTAAAGAAAAACACTAAAACAAACAATATTACAGACTAGTGGCCTCAAAATTAGAAATGGTTCTCAAATGGACCAATTAAAAAACATAGAATGTTGTATAATACTGATATCAGATTTACAGATAGTTTTCATCTAATCCTATGACTGCAAAAGGGGAATATTATAGTTAGCAAAAACCTAAATCCACCATGGACCAAAAGCACTATATCATACAAAAACATAGTAACAAATGGAAAAATGAGAAACATAAATAGATGTCCCTATACAAGTTATAGAAAATGAAAAAACTTCAGTGTCAGCTCTCTCAAATCACAAGTTAAGCCCACATATCATGCACATCATAAATAATGCAATAATAACGCCAATTCCTATGTTAACTTAAAGTTTTCTTTTTAAAATATAAAATTAGTGCCCTAATACATTTAGCATAGGGGCACATGTTTGCTCTTGTTTTTCGGTTTCACTTCTAGATTCCTCTATTATTTCTTCCAAACTTATCACAATATGGATGATTTTTGCATTATGAAAAAGTTAAGATCATGGCAAAAGCAAGCAAAATAAAGCACAAACACGTGTCTACTTTAATAAGAAAATAAACTTACATAATCAGTTCTTAACAAATGAGGAAGAAGCAAAAGACACATGTACACAAACACAAACACAAACATGTCGAGAGCTACTTTATATATATATATATATAGAGAGAGAGAGAGAGAGAGAGAGAGAGAGAGAGAAAGAGGGTAACAAAATAAAAAATAGTAATTTATACTTACAAGGGAAAATAAATAATTGGAATAGGGACACATTCGTTTTCCTAAATTTATGTATGCCATATCAGGATTTAATTCATTGTTTAAATTAGTTTGTTCCATGGAAAGATTGAGTGTAGTTGAGGCTTCTAGTCTGAATATGGTTGTAAGATCCTCCAAAATTGTTCAATAAATTTGTTGAATTAGACCATAAATAGAAGGATGTTCCTAAAACCATTTACAATTGACATAAAAAAAAAAAAAAAAATCAAAACTATCAAATCCATGATTTGCAAGACTTCACAAGTTTAAGTTCTTAACACTTAACAGTGAAAATGTGAACCGAAGCTAGAAATAATAAGGAAGCATAATTTACAGCTAACACTTAACTGGAAGTTGGTTGCTCAAGATCTTTGATTCATTTCATCTAATGTTTTAAAACATGAACAATTCAATAAACCATGTAATAGACAGTATTAAAACTATGCTATTAAAATTGTGTATTCTATCCCATATTTGGATTGATTTAAGATTATGATGAGAGATTCACAAAATTTTATCAATTTTGTAATTTAACTAATTAGTCCAAATTTTACCCCTTTTTTTTCTTTTTTTCTTTTTTCAACAAAAAACTTTTACTAACATCTATTTCCTTAGTCTAGAAATCAGGCCAAAATTTATCTTCTTTTTTATATCTTCCCAACAAAAAACTAATTAGTCCAGAAATCTATTGAGAAATAGATAGACGTTATTGTTGCAGATGGAGGGGCTTTGGGTTTAGGGAATCGTAGAGGGGTTGAAGTTAGGATGAGGGTTTAGGGCAAATAGCTGAAGTGAAGAGGGCGAATATATACATATATATAGAGAGAGACAGACAGAGAGAGAGACAGAGCTCCATACCTGATATCTGGTTGGAGAGAATGCCTTATTATCCCGTCGATGGAAATCAAGGGTATAGTGCAGAGATTCAACAATGAAACCCAACAGAGGCTGGAAATCAAGCGTTACACAAATGGCGAGAGCAGTAGAGAGGAATAGAAGAAAAGCGAGAGAAGAAAAAGAGAGTCGCTGAGGGAAGAGAGAGAGAGTCGAAAGGGTTAACCGGTTGCCCAGGTTTCCATTTTCCACAATTAAACAATTCAATGGTGCTGATCATTTCTTTTTAATCCAAGGGTTAATACTTAGGGTGCATATGGTGTGCAACCTTAAGAGGGTTGCACACTTAAACAGAGCCCTTGGAGGGAACTCTACTTCCAACTTGTATTTCAATATTTTCATACCATTGGATTTATATGTGCTTGTTCATATGGCATTTGTCAATGAATGGCTTCATTTGACATTATAAGTTGGGTTAAAATAGTCACAAAATGACAAAATGAATTAAAATGTCAACAAGACAAAATGTTATATCCAAACCATAATTATTTCAATTTTTCTCTCACAAAAGTCAAAAAAATAAAATAAAAACTCATCCCAAATAAGACTTTTTAACCCAGCCTAAAACAGGTAGAAAACTAAAAAATCAACCCACTTTCCAAAGAAAGACAATATTATAAATTGTAGTGATTTGTAAAATAGAATTTCTGATTAATTTAACAGTGATGCTTCCGACCCCCAGTGGCACCCCCAGTGACCTGGCAGCCTCTCATTGGCTGGAAAAAAAAAAAAAAAAAAAAAAAACACTATTTTTTTTGGCCAATAACAGCCGACCCCCAGCACCCCCACTGGGGGTCCGAAGCTTTATTCTTAATTTAAATAACTCACTTTGCCAAAAAAGGGGCACAATATCAAAAAACACTTCCACAACACACCCCGCCTTCTCCCATTTGTTTGATCTACTTATTTTTTGAAAAAATGTCAAAATTCACAACTCAAATCAAGAATATTTTCCACGAATTTGGTCTCGGGTCAAGACCATAAAAATCAAAGTTAACAGAGTCTTAAAATCCTTTTCTTCTCCCCTAATACCCAACAAGACATTTACATTGTGTTTGGTTAGGAGATTTGGGGAGGGATTTAAATAAAGAAAGGGATAAAGTGTGTGAAACTAGGTGAAATATAAATATATTTTATTCACATTTCACTTACCTTTTCTGTTTTCCTTTCCAAATCCCTATTCAAATCTCCCAACCAAACACAACATTAGAGAACCCCTCACTAGTAGTCCGTCTACTATCTTCAGGTGAAAAATAAACAAAGACAAAACAGAAGGTATGAATGAGTGACTAGAGCATAGTAATTCTCCCTCATCGTCGTGAAATTAAAAGGTAAAAAATAACGGTCTAGTTCCACATGCACATAAGCTTTAAAACCGCAAATGCTTCATTAATCTATTTGCCGATAGAAAATTATTTCACAATGAGATCACTTTTGCAATTTCTGTAATTACAAATAATGAATTCAATAAGGAAAAAAAAATGATACAAGGATATGTGAGAGGGGAGATTGAGTTCTGTACCAGGGGATTATTTGAAGAGCTCACTACCTAGAGTAACAATGCCAATATCTTCGCCCATACCAGAATGCAAATTACCAAAATCGCTCACTTGAATCCGCTCTAGCTCTTCAACGACACTCTTCATTGCAGGTCTTCTTATACTCATATCTATGCAAAGCAAAGCTAGGTCCATCATTTGTTTCACTGCGTGCATTGTGTGGTCTCTTACTATCTTGTCCACAAAATCGTTGAGATCATGAATACCCTTAGCCTGCATGATTCAATGGATTTATTAGCACCTAATGGTAGCTAAACGAATAACTAGAGCTTCCACAACCTTTTTAGCATTTTTTTTTTCCAAAATGAAATTTAAGTTTACTATTCTTAGAAAGTACACTGGAAAAATTATGAAATCAAGAAAAACAAGTTTGGATTGTGATCAAGTGCACGGATAAGACATGATAATGATTGCACATAGATAAAGTGAATGGATTGCAGAAAACAAAAACAAAAACAATAAAGGAAGGAACAAATCCAATGCTTCAAGGATTTAGTTTTTGAAAAAAGTATTCTTGTTTCCAACACTTGATGGTTGGAATATTGTTTTTGCAATTACTTTCTCTACTTCCCACAAAATTGCAATTCTGCTGTGGTAATACTAAGAAGCAAGAAGCGGGGGAGGAGTGATTATGCATTTTAGAAAAGAAAAACAAATTTATGGCGAATGTGCAAACAAAGACCAAGGGCAAAAATACATAACAACAATTATAAAGCAACAATAAACATATAAAAAGAATTGGGCGATTTACCTGCAATACCAGGTTTTCTTGCATGTCTGATTGATTTCTACCAAGTGCGTCACGTCCACTGATCAATTCGAGCAAGAAGACCCCAAAACTGTACACATCGCGTCTGTCTGAAAAATCCTTTGACAATCTTAACCTTGAAGAAAAAGAAAAAGAGGTTTAACTCAAATATAAGTAAACGAGTATCAACTCCAAAACTTGAACTAAGTAATTTATGATCAACAACAAAAAGAAAATACAGAGACGATAACCAAATTGGCTCGAAATAATTGAACTATTGTAATGCTACTGCAGCTTTAAGAACTAAAGCAGATGTCTCAACAGCCCCATAAGTTTGAGCTGCATGAGCTACTTAACCAAGCACTTCATAATACTTGACTTTTAGGGCGTACTTGATTCCAGGATAACTACATAGGATTGGACTGTTAATCCTATTAGATTCATATTCCTATGTTTGGGTCACACAAATAGCATCCGGCTTAGTAATACATAGGATTCTTAATCCTACAAAACTGGAGTATATTTAATACCAAAGGAGGGTAGGTATTAACAATCCCACACATAATTATCCCATGAGATTATTAATCCCATGAGATTGTTAATCCCATCACTAATACTCCACCTAATTAAACAGGGCCCTAAGTCACAATAGATTTCTACATTTTGAGGATGAGGGGCTCTGATCAGCCCCAGTTAAACTGATATTCCTATCAATAAATCTCAAGCGAAAATTGTCCTTTATACTGACTATTATTGTACAAAATATCATGGTAAATACTTCTCTTTTTACTCTAGTCTATCTTTCTCTTTAGTTTCGTAATCTATCCATAATAGTTAACTCTACTGTATTTTTATAAACTTTCAACTTCAAATCCCATTCATTTGAAATCGGTCCATCCAAATGGAACCTAAAACTTTATGAATTTTATGTCAGAAGTCTAAAGAATCAATTTGGTATCCATCTCAAAGTACACTATCTTCGAGTTCAAAAAAAAAAAAGGTACAGATGCATTACTTTTTTATATCTTCCCAACAAAAAACTAATTAGTCCAGAAATCTATTGAGAAATAGATAGACGTTATTGTTGCAGATGGAGGGCTTTGGGTTTAGGGGAATCGTAGAGGGGTTGAAGTTAGGATGAGGGTTTAGGGAAAATAGCTGAAGTGAAGAGGGCGAATAGATACATATATAGAGAGAGAGACAGACAAAGAGAGAGACAGAGCTCCATACCTGATATCTGGTTGGAGAGAATGCCTTATTATCCCGTCGATGGAAATCAAGGGTATGGTGCAGAGATTCAACAATGAAACCCAAAAGAGGCTGGAAATCAAGCGTTACACAAATGGCGAGAGCAGTAGAGAGGGAATAGAAGAAAAGCGAGAGAAGAAAAAGAGAGTCGCTGAGGGGAATAGAGAGAGAGTCAAAAGGGTTAACCGGTTGCCCTTAAGAGGGTTAATACTTAGGGTGCATGTGGTGTGAGGGTTTCACACTTAAACAGAGCCCTAAACTTAAATATGAATTGTCATGTTTGTGTGACTTTTCACGAGTTTTATTTTAATTATTCATATTTTTTTTAAAAAATTTTGGGGGCAAAAAAAAAAAACTTCCATAGCTCCCCTTTTGTCTTTTCCTTCCTCTCTCTCTCTCTCTCTCCAAGGATCACCTTTTTTCTGATCACCTTCGTCTGTCGCTTCTCATTCTTTCGTACCATCGCTACCCATTACTCTTCTTTTCTTCTCTATCTCTCTTGATCTTACACCTTTGTTCTCTGCAAAAGTAAAGAATGGTCACACAGATTGGCGTATTTATGAGAGTGGTTTGTACCAAAAGGTGGCAACAATGGCGATTGGGTAATGGAATGGCATTGAGCTGAGAAAAGGGCAAATGTAAGTAGGGATGGATTGGGGAGGAATTTTTGGGATCGGCAAGAAATGTGTCCACCAAAGCTAGTGGGGATAAGATGAGCTTTTCGTCGAAAGTTTTAAGTCATTAGAAGAGAAAAGGAAGACAAAAGGGAAGCACTGAAATAAAATTTTTATTTTTCATTTTTTTGGATCCCAAAATAATGTTGTTTTGGGACACTACGGGATGCATTATAAGAGCATCTCCAACCATGCTCTCTAAAATGCCTCTTCAAAGTACACTAAAAACTACCTTCTTTATTTTGCCTAACTAGTTTAGTTAGTGTACATTCCAACCATACTCTTTATTTTAGCTAACCAATTCAAACTAACCTAACTAATTTTTAAAAGAAAACTATTATAAACATTAATAAATAAATAAATAAATAATCTTTTTGTGCTTTCAATAATATATCACTAGTGATTTATTTTTAATCTATAATATATCAGAAAAATGAAATAGAATGCATAGACAGACGAAATGTGATATAAATACAAAATAGACATATTTCGAATGCCAAATGAAGCAAAATGTGATGCTTCATTCAAATGCTCCCTCTATAAATCCAGATGAAATATAATGCAGTTAAAAATAACATTTTATAATTTACAGATTCAGCAATATTTTCACTAACTTGATACTTAAATTGAGGAGATTTTTAATTTAGCAATTTTTTGTTTACCAATATGAAAACTCGTTTTATTGCTTTCTTGAGTAAAAAAAAAAAACACACACACACACAGAGTGAGAGAGAATCACATAAAATTTCACCTTTTGAAAACAGGATTAGCAGCAATTTGTAAACAATACAAAACCAAGACAATACCCATATCAAAGAAGAATGAGAATGGGTAAAATACACAACATGATTAGAGAGCATAAAGTAGTTTGAGGAAAATAATATGTACTTTTCAACAGCTGAAAGTACTTCCTTCTTCTCAATCTTTCCACCAACACCAGTAGCCAGATCTAATGCTCTAGACCTGGACATCTTCCAACCAAATAAAAAACAGAAAATGTAACAAAGAAAAAAAAAATTAAAATCACAAATAGAAGTGAACCCATTTGAACAATTAATTATAAATTGATAAAAAAAAAAAATGTAGTAATAATTTGATTTGATTCCCACAATTAGTAAAAAAGAATCAGATTATTTGCAGCAGCAAATGCTGAGTGTTTACAAAGGAGTTGACCTTGAGAGAGATTTTGAAATTCAGGACTTGAATGGACATCCAAAATATAAAGAGCAAAAATATAAATAGCTGTAAATAGTACTAAATCCAAGTCAAAGCACTAAAATCCAACAAGAATTAAAACCCAACAAGTCTGTCTCCATTTCAGATTTCAACCAGCAAAATTTGAAACAAACCCAACTCTAAATCCAAGTCAAAGCACTAAAATTCTGAAGATCAATGAAGTTAATAAGGCATAAATGATGATGCTGATATTGAGCTAATAATCATAACAATAATGAGCCAGTGACGAGCACAAACCAGCCAGTCAAGAACAAAAAGCACATCCAGCAAATACTTTTCCACAACAAAGCAATCTATAGGTTGCAGATCCTGTCATACACATGGACACAGGTCCAACATAAGATGCTTTCAAAATTAAATCTTCAAATTTGGCATCAATATATATATATATATCTAGCCCATCAAATGAAAAAGAAAATCAAGAAGCAATGCAATTTTTCTTAGTATATTAATCAAATCTTCCTTCATGGTAATTAAAAATGAGTCGCAACTTTAACCAAAGGATGAGTACAAGAAAGAGTTATGTTGAGACTTATCTCAAAGCAATACCATTCCTCCTCTCATTCACATTTCTTTTGTTGGCAAAACCCTTATTTCTAAGTAGCAGCACCAGACTGGGTTGCCCGGTAACTCTTTTAGGAGGTCACATGCACAAAAATATGACACAATAATTGATCTAGAGATCAGTGCCAATAAAATACTATGAAGCAATAAAAATCAAATTTAAATTGAGTTAGAAATAACTTTTCATATTTAAATTACCCCCCCACGCATCTCTAACCTTAACAACAGTGTCAGAGCCAGATATTTTTTCAAGTGGGAAATTATGGAAGTAATATCAGCTTTTAATTATACATAATTAACAACAGAATACTTTCTTGTTATATACTGAAACTGTATATTTATGTTATAGATACTAAGATATTTATTTTAATTTTACAACTTATGAAAAGAAAAACCTTAAAAAATGAACCTGCGCAATTTGTTTCAAAAGTAATTGCATATAGATATGATAATTAGTTTGAGTAATAAAAAGCGATGCTAAATCAATTCCAACTCAGAAACTAATGAAAAGTAAAACCCAAATTGCAAATCAATCTGACACTAACAAAAACTAAACAACAGATTCCACAAATGTGTGCATATATATGTATGCTTTTTGTGATTTAATGGTATACAATGGGGGTTAGCCTTTCCCTATCCATACCTTCCTGAATTTAGATGAAAATGGGACTGAACCTTAGATCTTTAATACTATTGCGAAAATATTTTACCAGTTATTTCAGCAAATTTCTGCTGCCTCAATTTTCCTTGGACTGGAGTGTAATTTCTAATCTTGTGAGGTTGGATAAGCAAACCCCCGCCGTCTCAAAATATAAGAAAAAGAAAACCCACAAAATCACGCATCAAGAAAATGTGACTCTAAATAAACCGTTGATGATTGAATAGTTTTACTTCTCCTTTGGATATTTGATACATTCCCTGTCAGGAGCCGCTCCCCACGCAAAGTACTCACACATCTTTTCTGCACACTTGAAATACAGTCACCCTCGAAATTGTTACTTGGAAACATTAAGAGAAGTTAAGTAAGAACGAAATTGAAATCTCAACAACTCAACATGATAATCAAAGCGCCGAAAGTAAAACAAACCATCTGACTACGCAATATCAGTTAAGTCCAGGATCTGGGACACCACAAATCCCAATTGCTCTTTTAGGGCAATCCATTTGAAAAAATTGGGTTTGTGTACTGAAATTGTTCATTGGGAAATTGATGATAGCCACTGGGTATAAACCGTTGATGATTTATTTGAAGCTATCAGATTTGAGTGCGCATGATTGTCAAAAGTTTCGATTTTTGTTTGTTGGTCTGTATTTTTATGCTATTTTTGTATATTTAAAGCTGCATTTGATGCATTTTTTTGGATAAAAAATTGGGTTTGGGGTTTTATATTCAGTATTTATGCGATGTGCCTGGTAGATTGAGTGATTCACTTTTATATTTTGTTGTATTTGCTTTTATAGATTGCTTGATGATAGGTTTTTCAATGTGTAGAGGGTTTTCTCCAATGTCCTCTACATGTTCGATAAATTGCCTCAAAGAATTGACCCCACAATTCCACCCAAGAATCTATACATGTTTTATATGAAAACTCCCATCCAACCATGAAACAATCCCTCTGTTTTGCAGACCAAGGGACTTGTGTGCTCTATGGAGAATCACCCAATGGTTTTGTTAAATTTATTTAGAGTCACATTTTCTTGATGCATGATTTTGTGGGTTTTCTTTTTCTTATATTTTGAGACGGCGGGGGTTTGCTTATCCAACCTCACAAGATTAGAGATTACACTCAGTCCAAGGAAAATTGAGGCAGCAGAAATTTGCTGAAATAACTGGTAAAATATTTTCGCAATAGTATTAAAGATCTAAGGTTCAGTCCCATTTTCATCTAAATTCAGGAAGGTATGGATAGGGAAAGGCTAACCCCCATTGTATACCATTAAATCACAAAAAGCATACATATATATGCACACATTTGTGGAATCTGTTGTTTAGTTTTTGTTAGTGTCAGATTGATTTGCAATTTGGGTTTTACTTTCATTAGTTTCTGAGTTGGAATTGATTTAGCATCGCTTTTTATTACTCAAACTATTATCATATCTATATGCAATTACTTTTGAAACAAATTGCGCAGGTTCATTTTTTAAGGTTTTTCTTTTCATAAGTTGTAAAATTAAAATAAATATCTTAGTATCTATAACATAAATATACAGTTTCAGTATATAACAAGAAAGTATTCTGTTGTTAATTATGTATAATTAAAAGCTGATATTACTTCCATAATTTCCCACTTGAAAAAATATCTGGCTCTGTCACTGTTGTTAAGGTTAGAGATGCGTGGGGGGTAATTTAAATATTAAAAGTTATTTCTAACTCAATTTAAATTTGATTTTTATTGCTTCATAGTATTTTATTGGCACTGATCTCTAGATCAATTATTGTGTCATATTTTTGTGCATGTGACCTCCTAAAAGAGTTGCCGGGCACCCAGTCTGGTGCTGCTACTTAGAAATAAGGTTTTGCCAACAAAAAGAAATGTGAATGAGAGGAGGAATGGTATTGCTTTGAGATAAGTCTCAACATAACTCTTTCTGTACTCATCCTTTGGTTAAAGTTGCGACTCATTTTTAATTACCATGAAGGAAGATTTGATTAATATACTAAGAAAAATTGCATTGCTTCTTGATTTTCTTTTTCATTTGATGGGCTAGATATATATATATATATTGATGCCAAATTTGAAAATTTAATTTTGAAAGCATCTTATGTTGGACCTGTGTCCATGTGTATGACAGGATCTGCAACCTATAGATTGCTTTGTTGTGGAAAAGTATTTGCTGGATGTGCTTTTGTTCTTGATTGGCTGGTTTGTGCTCGTCACTGGCTCATTATTGTTATGATTATTAGCTCAATATCAGCATCATCATTTATGCCTTATTAACTTCATTGATCTTCAGAATTTTAGTGCTTTGACTTGGATTTAGAGTTGGGTTTGTTTCAAATTTTGCTGGTTGAAATCTGAAATGGAGACAGACTTGTTGGGTTTTAATTCTTGTTGCATTTTAGTGCTTTGACTTGGATTTAGTACTATTTACAGCTATTTATATTTTTGCTCTTTATATTTTGGATGTCCATTCAAGTCCTGAATTTCAAAATCTCTCTCAAGTCAACTCCTTTGTAAACACTCAGCATTTGCTGCTGCAAATAATCTGATTCTTTTTTACTAATTGTGGGAATCAAATCAAATTATTACTACATTTTTTTTTATCAATTTATAATTAATTGTTCAAATGGGTTCACTTCTGTTTGTGATTTTAATTTTTTTTTTCTTTGTTACATTTTCTGTTTTTTATTTGGTTGGAAGATGTCCAGGTCTGGAGCATTAGATCTGGCTACTGGTGTTGGTGGAAAGATTGAGAAGAAGGAAGTACTTTCAGCTGTTGAAAAGTACATATTATTTTCCTCAAACTACTTTATGCTCTCTAATCATGTTGTGTATTTTACCCATTCTCATTCTTCTTGATATGGGTATTGTCTTGGTTTTGTATTGTTTACAAATTGCTGCTAATCCTGTTTTCAAAAGGTGAAATTTTATGTGATTCTCTCTCACTCTGTGTGTGTGTGTTTTTTTTTTTTACTCAAGAAAGCAATAAAACGAGTTTCATATTGGTAAACAAAAAATTGCTAAATTAAAAATCTCCTCAATTTAAGTATCAAGTTAGTGAAAATATTGCTGAATCTTTAAATTATAAAATGTTATTTTTAACTGCATTATATTTCATCTGGATTTATAGAGGGAGCATTTGAATGAAGCATCACATTTTGCTTCATTTGGCATTCGAAATATGTCTATTTTGTATTTATATCACATTTCGTTTCTATGCATTCTATTTCATTTCTCTGATATATTATAGATTAAAAATAAATCACTAGTGATATATTATTGAAAGCACAAAAAGATTATTTATTTATTTATTTATTAATGTTTATAATAGTTTTCTTTTAAAAATTAGTTAAGTTAGTTTGATTGGTTAGCTAAAATAAAGAGTATGGTTGGAATGTACACTAACTAAACTAGTTAGGCAAAATAAAGAAGATAGTTTTTAGTGTACTTTGAAGAGGCATTTTAGAGAGCGTGGTTGGAGATGCTCACAGGATCCGGATTCACAGAGACAACAAATGATTGAAATTAATTTTCTGGTTAAATAAAAAATAATAATTATTATTGTATATCATTTTATTTAAAATCATATATTGTAATTATAAAATTATTTTATTTTTATCCCTTCAATTGGTTGAGTTTTTAAAAAAAAATTAAAAACCATTTTTTATGAAAAAAATTATGCTTTTCTCTTTTGAGTAGAAAATAATTTTTTAAAATTTTAAATGCATATATTTTAGTGTTCATTTTTTTCAAATAAGTTTTTAATTTTGTAAAATAATATTTGAAAACTCAACAACCAGAATGTTTATATGAATTTTTGTAATTTAAAAAGATAAATTGATAGTGATAATTAAAGGTATACGTAACCTTAATTTTACTTTCTTTCTTTTTGAAGAAAATTTAAAAAAGAAAAAAATCCGACCTGCCGGATTCGAACCAGCGACCTAAGGATTACAGCAGATAGCAAACTACAGTCCTCCGCTCTACCAACTGAGCTAAGGTCGGTTTCTTGCCTATTTCTCTCAATATATAAATATTAATAAGTAAGTTACACTTTCAATCTTTTTAGCTTGATCTAAATTTCACTTTAATTTTGATGAAAATACACTGTTTGGATATATTAATCTATTGCTATACTTCATTGTATTATCCCCTTGTTTTTATTTTATTGAAGTTTCTTCCTATCATTACTCCAAAATTAAGGAGGTGGGCAAAGCGGGGTTGAGGCAAAGAAACTCATTTCCCACAAGGAGCGGGAATGATAGAATAACAAAATATTTCATTATGGATTGGGGTAAGGATAGGTGAGATATTGATATTCAAGGATCGTTTTATGATGAGGATATATAAAGTATTGATATTCGAGGATCACTAAAGTAAGGACGAACGGAATACTTATAGTCAATAATTGATAATAAGAATCAAGTTGAGAAGTGAAGACATGTTTGATTTGACGAACTGGATAGAAGAGATTAAAATCCATCGAACTTGAATCTTGAGACTGTGAATCCTTTGGACTATTTGGTTGGATTGGATGTGTATCCCGTATTTATTTTTTTATGGGATTAGATGTCTAAAAATGATTATTTTTACTGAATCTAATGTTTGGTGGGACAGACTGGGTAGAATAAATGAGTAAAGACTATTTTACTCTTTTTTCAATTGTTTATTAAGTAATAGCAATATTAAACACATCTTTAATATTTTAATTATTTTTAGCTAGATTAAATAAAAATTTATTTTATTTTATTTTTTACACAATTAAATAAATTTATTTTTTAAAAATAAAATAAATAAAATATCAATAAAAATACATGTTAGTTTTTTAATTAAAATTTTAAATAAATTTATTTTTTAAAAATAATAATTAAATAATGAAATTAAATAAAACATCTATTAAATTTAAAATAATGAAATTAAATAAAATATAAACAAAATTTTAAAATAAAATATCTATAAAAAATTATTTAAAAAATTTAAATAAATAAAACGTCAATAAAAAGTTAAATAAAATTATTTTATTTTTAAATTGAGACATTTAAATTTGATTGAATTTTACTAAATATAATACATAATTAAATAGTAGAGGGTCAAAATGGTCATTTCACTAACTAATCTCAACAATAAATAATCCCATAAAAATTGTCCCACACCCCCAGATAGTATAATCCTACATATGGGGGATACATATCCGGCGGACTAAAAATAAAAAACAAACGCCGGATAAAAACATTCTCCCGAATTACAATCTGAACAGTAAATAATCCCCCCAATCAAGGATCGGAGATGGGAACTGAGGTGATAATTAAGGATCCAGAATGAAGTTCGCAAAATTCAGTACCCCCAAAACACACACGTTGCCATCCCTATTGAAAAGTCATTTTGTTCATTGTTTTGATAGTATCATTTTTCTAATGTATTTCTTCATGCAATTTTTTTTTTCTCTAGCAAATTATTTTCCTGTGTTTGAAGCTAATATTTTGCTCTATCCATGTTCAAAACAATAGCTTGTGATATGGTTTTGTTGGTAAAGCTGAAGTGTTTTTGGGAATCAGTTTTCATGCTTTGATGCTTTTCTAGGTGGAAAATAAATAAATAAAACTGAAATTATATCAGTAGGACAAGTAAATTCCGAGACAACAAATTACCGATGCAATTAACATTATCCAACAACATTACTCTCCCAATCTAAAAAATAAAAATAAAAAACAACATAACTCCCAAAACATGAAAGCATTTTACAAGTGAAACTGAAAACTTCGTGTAAGTTCAACACATTTAATCACATCATTACAAGATATGTGACGTGGGCATTTTTCAGATGTTAGATTGGTGCTTAATCGACGGAAACTGGTTGCATGTTTTCGGCCTCTTTCCTCAGCTCTTGAAACAGGACAGACGACAAGTATCGCTCTCCGAAGCTTGGATGAACAGTCTGATCACATTCAAAAAAAATTACAAATTTTGCCAAGGATTAGTAGTCAAACCAAATTATTCATCAAAGAAAATGAACCGGTATGCTTTTTGCTTCTACAATCAGTACCAGTAAATGATTCTAGACATTACCAAATGTTTTTTTTCCCCCCTTCTCTTTTTGAATTCTAATTCCTACTAGATATAATTAAAGGCTTTTATTAACAAGTCATATTTAATTATAGCATAAGGGAGCAAAGTTGGACTAAATAATCCCTCATTTTTTTCAAACTTCCTTACTCGGTATAACTAATCTCAAGGGAGCCTTTTATCCCGTATACAAGCGATTATTTTGTGCCAAGGGAGGGGTAGGACAGCTAATCCCAGGATAATATTTTTTCACCAAATTACTAAAACGCCTCCGTGGAGAAGTTGTTCCGGAACAACTTATTCAGCTTAATCATATCAGTGGATCAAACATAGCTAAGGGTATCAGTAAACAAAGTAGTAAATGATTGTACATTTGTCAAAAATAGCTAGAGCCAAGATGTTCATACCACAATAAGTTTGCCTTTGTTCTCTGGCCTTCTTGCAAGTCTAAGTGCTGCAACTGTGTTAGCCCCTGATGATATCCCCACCTACATGATCAAGTTCATGACATGTATTCACCCAAAAGTTCATGACATGTAGTTAAAAATTACATCAAACAAGAAAATTGTAGCCATTTCTGCAACAAATTTAATTTCAATTTCTGCTCAGAACGCCAACAATTTCATTAAATCTATCATCGTCAGGTTTAACATGAAAAACAAAAAAATAAAAAATAAAAAAATTGGTTCATTTAATGAACGACAACTAACAAAGTCAAATCCTTCTATGTCCATGTCTAAAACAATCTAAGCTATGATTGTCATATCATTTGGGTTTTCTGTTATTTTTTTGAAACACATAACACTTGTTTAGCAAACTTTTTTTGAAAACACCAAAAAATAATTTTCAGAAATAGTTTGCCAAACAAGTTTTTTCTATTTTTTTAAAAAAATTAAAACATGACCAAACAGCCTAGAGTTTAGAGCATCGTTTGAATTGTTACCATAAGTCCCTCCTTCAATGCTAACTGCCTAGCCATATTCACAGAATCTTCACTAGAAACCTACAACATAAAATAAAAAATAAAAAAAACCAAATTGATCAATAGAGTTGTTGTAGTACAAGATAAACACAAAATGGGTCTGATCCTTTTACATTTTTTACGCCAACAAAGATCCAAATATATTGAAAAAATGATTACCATAAGAACTTCTTCCATCACATCCATGTCCAATATATCTGGTTTGAATCCAACCCCATTGCCAGTTATATGATGAGGACCTGTATGCAACAATATTAGTCCTTGGTAATGATTGTTTGGTTGCTGAGATAGTGGAGGAAAGGAAAAGAAAGTTTTTATTTATTCATTTTTATGGAGCAAGCAAAAACTGCATACAAGAACATGAAAATTAACAAGGAATAGGATGCTTTACCTGGTTTACCTCCATTCAGTACGTTGCTTTCCTCAGGTTCAAGTCCATATATCTGTGCAATTATAAACAAATTTAAGGATATCTTATTTTATTATATAAAGCACACACTTTGTCAAAATTTTTTTTTTTTTTTTCCCCCTTCCAAAATACCCATAAAATTGGTAACTGCAAAACTCTACATCTCATAACTGCTAAACCGCCCAAATGTTCAGATGTACAATTGCAAACGCATCTTGTCTGCACCCACTAGTAGTACATATATTTATAATCATCATAGCTTAAGAAGATGAAAGAGCATATCTTATTTCACCTTAACATTAGGATTTTGGGATTTGAGATATTGTCCAACTCCAGATACAGTGCCACCACTTCCAATTCCCATTATAAAGATGTCTACTTTCCCGCAAGTATCTTCCCATATCTCAGGACCAGTTGTCTCGAAATGCACCTGTTTTCCAACATATGATTACTTCATTGACTTATCTAATTGAGATGTGTTCATGAACAACATGATTGATTGGATCCCTGGGATTACAATCCAATCGAACTATTTATAAACAACGCGATTTGTTTGCAGCCTTGGGATTACAAAGGCATATAAATGGTTACCTGTGTATTAGCGGGATTTGAAAATTGTTGAAGCATGAAAGCGTCTGGTGTGGATTCAAGAAGCTCATAAGCTTTCTTAACAGTTCCTCCCATCCCCTTGGTTGGGTCGGTGACGATTAGATCAGCTCCAAATGCTCTCATAGTCACTCTTCTTTCCAAGCTCGTGTAAGAGGGCATGGTCAAAACCATCTTGTATCCTTTCATGGCCGCCATAAATGCCATGCTAATCCCCATGTTTCCCGATGTTGGCTCAATCAACACCGTCTAAAATAACCCAATTTCAAAAAAGTTAATTTTTTGAACTTATTTGGAGTTTTCTGAGTTGAAAAAGCAAATAAGCTGAAAAAAATGGAATTGGAAAAAAAATGCTCACCTTTCCAGGAGTGATTAACCCTTTCTTTTCTGCATCATTGATCATGGCAAATGCCGGTCTGGTGACATAACAAATGATCATGAATTCAATATTATATTTATCAAAACAAACACGAGAGGACAGAGCTACTAACAAATTACCGATCTTTGATGCTTGCAGTGGGCTGCATCATCTCTTGCTTGACGGCAACATAGGCTCCACAACCTTCGGTAACTTTATTAAGAAATACAAGGGGAGTTCTCCCAATGAGCTGAAATGAGAGAAATGTTTCAGATCAATAAGAACAACACTCACTAAACTATCAGGCATGTTAATAAGATCTGACAATCCAATAAGTAATTTTAAATGTTTAATATACGACGATGAAACTAGTTAATGAGTATATGAAACCTATAAATGGAAGTACACCACAAGATGGTACACAAAACAATTTGAACATAAGTTACACATGTACATAGACAAAATGTAATGACAATATAAGATTTGCATAGAGCCCACAAGGGAATAACAAAATCTCTTTAATTTATATAAAGTAGGTAATTATAAATTTTCAAAATAAATTATAAAGAATTAAAAGAATCAACCAATATTGAGAGCTAGACTTTTCTTTTTTAAAAAATAAATTTTGAAGAAGATTAGCTTTGAAGAGTAAACTCCAAATCCTTGTAATCACTTACAAACCACATGTATCGATTAAGTTCGAGAGACACCAGATAGAGCACCTTTATAGTCTAAAGCATTTGATTTTGTTTTTGAAAAAACAACAAAATTTAATACGAAAAATTCATTTGACAAACTATTTCTGGAGTTTTATTTTATTAAAACACTCCTTTCAAAAAACAACTTTGAAATATTTGTTTAAATTCTTAAAACTTCAAACTAAAAACCAAAATGAAATTTGATTTTCTCCATATTTTCGATTTTGTGGTCTTTTCTTTGTACTAAAAACATTCACTTAACTTTATTTTAAGTTGAAAACGAAATAATCTATAAATAAAATCCAAAGAAAAAGATAATCAACTTATTAGTAATGGGTAAAATACAAATAAACAATTGAGATTTACTTAAAATACGGATTATCCCTATGGTTTTGAAAATGACAAATACCCTTCTTATCATAATTTTTTTTATTTAACACTCATGTAGGAAGTTGGTTATTTTAGTAGGATATTTTAGTTTTTAGCTATTTTAGTAGGCTAAAATTTTTATGTTTGGGAAGATGATTGAATTTTTTTTATAGTTGGATATAATGTTTGTGAGAGAAAAAATGAAATAATTATGAGTTTAATGTGACATTTTGTTTTATTAGTTATTTTAGCTTATTTTGTCTTTTTGTAAATTTTAACAAAAAAAAAAAAAACCAAAATCCCACTTGCCAAACAGGGCTTAAAAAAAAAAAATTTCTAACTACTCTCCATACAACAATAAAGTTACATAAATTCTTAATTGAAATATATTTAAGACATTATTAAAAACGGTTAATTGACTTAACAATTTATTAATAAAAAAGTCATTTATTATACAATTAGAAATTTGAAATATAATTTTCAAAATTACTAAGACAATTTATATTTTAAACAAATCTTAAATGTATTTGTAATTTACTCTTAAATAATTTCTAGTGCAAAAAATAAAATTCCAAATATACAAAAAATTAAATACATAAAAAATCATAAACCGCCGCAACACGTTTGGCCAGCAAAATTTCAGACCTTCTAGGCCCGTTTGTTTTGGGAGATAAAATGGAGATGATTAATAGTGAGAGGATTAATAGTGAGGGGATTGTTAGTGAGGGGATTAATAGTGAGGAATTGTTAAATTATTTTTATATAAAATAATAAAACAAATAAAAAAATATAAAAAATTAAACATTATATTTTAAAAAAATTCCCAATATATAAAAAATAAAAAAATAAAAAAATTTCTAATCCCCTCACTATTTTTCTAATACCATCTCTACCTCCTCGTTACCAATCCCCCTTCCAAGAGTATTAGTAATACCAAGGGACTAATAGTCCCAAGGCTATCTCTCAAAACAAACAAAGGTATTACCAATACCAAAGTATTAGTAATCCCAATACCCTCCCTATAACTCAAAACAAACGGGACCCTAAGACCTTGGTGGGGCCTTCCACGAGACGTTACAAACGGTAACAGTGGTTGCATGGTTACAAGGATCTACATCAGTGCAAGAGGTGAAATCTTGTCCACGAAATTATTTGGAATCAACTAAATAAATATATTTCTTAATTATTTATACACAAATATAAAAAAATAGAGCAAATTACACTATTAGTCCCTATAGTTTGGGGCATGTGTCACTTTAGTCCCTGACTTTTCAATTGTGACACATTTGACCCTGAATTTTGAATCTTGTTCTAAATAAGGACAATTGAACATACCATTGCTTAATTTCAAGGGCAAAATCGTCAATTTGATAAAATATAAACTAATTTGACAAAAATAAATGTCAAAAAAATATTTTAAAATATTTTTAAAATTCTTTCTACCTACGAAAAATAAAATTATGTAAAATTGATAAAAATTACATGATTAATTTTTAAAAATTAATTTTACATGATCATCATCTAAATACATACTAAAAATTAATCTGGTGAAAAAAATAAATAAATGTTTAAAAGATTTATCAATTTTATATAATTTTATCTTTAGTAGCTAGAAATAATTTTTTAAAATTTAAAAATAATTTTTTGACATTTATTTTTGTCAAATTAATTTATATTTTATCAAATTGACAATTTTGCCCTTGAAAAATCCAATAGTATTTACAATTGTCCTTATTTGGAACAAGATTCAAAATTCAAGGTCCAATGCGTCACAATTGAAAAGTCAATGACCAAAATGACACAAATCTCAAACTATAGGGACCATTAGTGTAATTCACCCCAAAAAAAATAATATGATTTAAAACAAATAAAAAATATGTTTATAGAGCACACCTAAACAAGTTCCAAAAATGTCACTAACTAATTAAATTAGAAAAGTAGACAGCGAAAAGCCAATCGACCAATCCAAAAACGCTGCCTCGTGGATATTAATGCCATAGCTCTCGTTTGGAAAGATATTTAATTTATTTTAGATTACATTATTTTTTATTTTTTTACATATATTTTTTAAAAAATTTAAAAATTAATTTTTAACTAATTTCTCAAAATAACCCATAATTACATTAGGGAACTCATGCACAAAAAGGGATTATTTATAGTGTTCTAAATAAGTGCATTTTTTGTCTTTTTAGACTAAAAAGTTGAGGAATAAAATATGGATATTTGGGCTAACTTTTTGACTTTTTATGAAAAAAATATGTATTAAAAAATTGTGTAAAAAAGTGTGTAGGAGAAAATATGTAGTACGCCGTACGGATGGGAACATTACAGTCGGCTTGGTGAATACATGAGAAAAGATTACCTCATTTTCGGGCTTTGATTGGATGGTGTTGTTCGGCCCGTGGGGGCCCACCACGGGTCCCGTTTTTCTAATCGGAACCGTCCATTGTGTAGAACTCGTAGAGTACTATATGCTTGTAAAAAATCACGTTAATTGAATATCGATAGCTATCTGATCGTGTTAGTTTTTTTGTCAATTGTCAACTATAATACCATCCAATTTTTATACAAAACTGATTTGATCATATAGTTAGCGATATCCAATAGACGTGATTTTTTACAATCATATATTACTAGATGAGTTCTACATATCAAATGGTTCAGATTATCAAAACGAGACCTATGGTGGGCCCCCACAGGCTCAACTTTACCACTCAATTTAGTGAATGTACACATTACTATTTTTTTTTTTCCCTTTCATTGCAGGTGGCTGACGTCAGTACGTTGATGGGTGGAAAAAGTTGAACTTTTATATTAATTTATCATTTAAATTAATATTATATTAATTTTTTTATATTATTTTTTTGGTGAATAGTAATAACTTTTTAACTTTTTTTGATAACTTTTTGACTTTTTAACTTTTTTTGAACTTGTCAAACCAACCCTAAGTGTGCAATTCAAAAAAAATAATAATAATATAAGAATAATGATAAAGAAAAATACATGTATTTGTTATTGGGGTTGGCTTCCCGGGGCACTGTTGGAGTCATGGGAGCCTATCACGGATCCCATTTCAATAATTTGAACTGTTTAATATGTAAAATTCGTTGAGTACTATATGTCTGTATAAAATCACATTGATCGGATATCGATAGCTATGTGATCAAGTCATATTTGTATTAAAAAAATAGACGGTGAAAAAATAAACGATTAATAGAAATCTGATCCGATAAAATAGCTATTAATATTCGATCAACGTGATTTTTTTCAAGCATATAGTACTCGACGAGTTCTACACATTGAACAGTTCGGATTATCGAAACAGGACCTACAATGAACCTCCACGGGTCCACTAATATCCTCTAATCCGATCACGGATTAAAGGGAAGCTGAGCCCTTTGTTATTTAGTGGGTGTTTGGGAAGTGGGTTTTTATGTAGGTTTTTTTAGTTGTAGGATATTATTGGATAAAAATTTTTTAGTGTTTGGGAAGATAGTTCAATTTTTTTGTGGTTGGATGTGATGTTTGTGAGAGAAAAAGTGAAATGATTATGGGATTGGATGTGATATTTTGTTTGAATGTGTTTTTTTATTTTGTAAAACTTTTGTCTTTTAGTGAAAAAAAATGAAAAAAAAATTTGGGAACCAAGTTCCTAAACACCACCTTAGAGCATCTCCAACCTATCCTTCATATCTTCAAATATGAAGGATGGTCTCCTCCAACCCACCCTCTAAACTCATCTTCATTTGGGAGGAGCATGAGTTCATCCTTCATATTTGAAGGGAGGATGAAAAAATGAAGGCTCCTCCAAAACACTATTCACTTTGGTATTTCTTATTATATTGCAAATAACTTTTAATTTGTAAATTTAATTTTTATAAAATTGACATCATTAAAAAGTATAAAATCATACCTTTAAAATGAGTATAATATTAAATATATTTTACAAAAATTTTAAAATTAAATATTTATTAATGAATAAAAATTACTTTTTGAATAGAGTTTGAATGAAGGAAATGAAGGATTGTGGTTGGAGTTTGAATGAATAGTGATTTCCTCTATATTTACTTTTTGAATAAAAAATATTATTTTCATCCTCTTAGAGAGAGTATTGCATTGGAGATGCTCTTAGTAAGGGTTTGCTTTGTCATGATTTTGGTTTTAAATTTTTTCCTTTTTTTTAACAGAAATATCAACTACATGGATATTTTAAAAAATTCAAAATATAAGATATAAATGTGTCAATATCACCAGCAACTTCACTTTATATATTAAAATATATTTTAATTCAGTAGATATTTAAAAAAATAATTACATATAATTGAAAATTTTTATAAACATTAATAATTGAATTCTTAAACTTTTTTTTTTATCAACTTGTAATAGTTTTATGAAAATATCACTGGGTTGTAATTTTCCTTTACATTTCCCACCACTTTATATGAATACATACTGTGAAATTATATAATTTTTGTGTTTACCTATAAGAAAAATAATTAAAAAAATTATTATTATTTTTTTAATGTATTTCCTTACATGGTAAACAACTGGTGTAGCTCATAATTTATAAGAGTTGGAATTATAATTTCATAAGATCAAGTTAGATTAATATTTTAGATTTTATTATAAAAAAATTAAAAAATTATTAAAATATATCGCCAACGACACACAATTTTTTAAAAAATAAATAAAACAATGATAAACTGTCAGAACAAAAGTATGTACAGAGACATGTGTGGATACAGATTCATCTAAGAAAGTAATGATAAAACATCACTACTGAGTATTAAATAAATAAATAAATAAAAAGAAAAATTATAAATCAGTATAAATAAATAACTCAAAATAATTCAAATTTCATAAAAATGTAAGTGGATGGAAATGAGTTCACATCATAGCTGTGTTAGTGCGATAAAGTGGGTTTATATCCACTTGCACCTTCGGAAAAACACAATTATTTTGGTAATGTTTCGACTTAATTTTTAAAACATGATTTGAATAAAAAAAATAAATAATAAATTTTTAAAATATATTTCAAAACTCAATTTTTTTATTCTTTCTCTTTCTTTTTTTAATATTAATAAATTAATCCATCACTTTTTTCTATCCTCTCTCTTCGATCACCTTCTACAAATTAATCAATTAAATTTTTTCTCACATTCATCTATTCAATTAAAAAAAATAAAAATTACAAGTCATTCTAAAACTATTTTTAAAATTCATAATTAAACAAATTTTTAACTTTCAATTTTTTTTTTCAAATTTTTTAAACAAATTTTTTTTTATTTTAAATATAACTCAAAATTGGTTTCAAAACAGAGCCTTTGATTATTTTTTTATTTTTATTTTTTGCAATTCCATCAAGAAGTAATTGAGAGAGAAAAAGGAGAGAGAGAGAGAGAGAGAGAGAGAGAGAGAGATTACTTGAGAGACTTCCTTTTTGATGTGAGTACCAGGGAGATCTTTGGGCAGATCTCTGATTCTTTGAACAAAAGATGGGTCATGAGAATCAACCATGGGTTGAGTTGAGACCCATCTGGAGCTTCTGATAAGATTACCAAGATTGCATGATGATGATGATATGGATCTTCTCTTGATGATGGTGCTTAAAGCAGCCATTAATGGAGATTTGGAGAGAGAGAGAGAGAGAGAGAGAGAGAGAGAGAGAGAGAGCCTTTAGACTGCTTGGGTCCAGAGCCTCCTCTGTGTACTCTTTGTGTGTCTCTGTGGTTGAGTTAGAGAATACAAAACATCTGAGATCGTTTTATAAGAAAACTAGCGGTAGTGTCATTTTAAAACAATATATATATATATATTTGATAATAGTATGGTAAAACAATAATTTTAATTATAATTATTTATTTGACATTATTGTTCTATAAAATTATTACTTAAATATTTATATATATTAATTTTAGTTAAATTATTTGTGTATTTTGATAATTTTAGTTCTATCGTATTATAAAAGTGTAATTATCATATAATAATTTTGTATGATATATATTAAATTATAAAATAATAAAATAAATACTTATTTTGATATTAAAAATAATAATTAAATTAGAAAAATAATTAGTAACATAAAATTAAAAGCATTTCTAATTATTTAAATTTTTTTATATTCATTTGGAAAATAAAAATATGTAAAAATAGAAATTATATAACATTTATTAAAAAAATTAAAAATAATATGTTGCAGTTATATTATCATATAATGATTTTATATGATATACGTATATTAAAAATTATAATATTGTAAAATAAATATTCTTAATTAAATTAAAATACCAATTATATAAAAAAAAATTCAATAACGACTAATTAAGAAATAATCACATAATAACATATAAATCCAAAAAGAAAAAAATAATAAAAACATCCAAGCGATAGATACATCTCGGTGTGTGAAGTGATTAATCATCTGTAATATAATGTCAAAACATAAAAGAATTAATTGTTCAACAATTGAAAAAGTAACTTAAATAGTAAATCCAAACTTTAGAAATTCCTTAAAAGTACTTGTGCAAGTTTTCCTCATGTGAGTTGTGATTATATAAAATAATATAAGAAATGAATATAATTTCATATATAAAATCACTATAAAATTTAAACGATAAATTCATAATATAGAATAATATAAAATTGGTAATGAGTGTAGAATATAATGCAAGGAAAAATAAGGAAAAAAAAAACAGTTTAACATTAAAAAAATCTTAATACCTTTGACAGAATTAAAAAAAAAACGTGAAACGCAAAATTGATATTAAGTTTGTGGATTATCCCAATTTACCATGAAAAACATATAGAAAATAATTATTTGTCAAATAAAATCCATATAAAATGGTTAAAGTTTGTATAATTTAAATTTATGGATTTATAGAACTCTATATGTAATTAAGAAAATATGTTAACATAACTCTCTTAGAAAAAAGTAAACTCTTATAATGTGCCACCTAAGTATAAAAAAAAATATTACTTTCAATAATATATATATATATATGATATTGTATATACAGGTCTATTTTGTTAACTGGATTAAAGTCAGATTTTTAGCATTTTTACTTTTTGTATTACATTATCTCTTTATTTTTATTTTTTTTTGCACATTTAAAAAAAAAAAAAATCAAAAATTTGACTTTTAACATATTTCCTAAAATAGGATTGAAGGGTATCAATTAGGGTGGGCATATGTGGGGCCGGCCTTAATTTGGGTCGGATTAACACTATATGATAAAGAGATTTTATTTTTGTCAAGCTCGACCAGGCTTTAATATCAGCCTTCTACATCTGTTGCAGCCTAGTTCAAAAAATAATTATAAATTTTAAACTTACTCATCGAGTTATATCTTGATTTTTTTTAAAGATATTTTATAATTAAATTTAATTACACATTATATTTATTAAATAAATATATTGATATCTTTATAAATTGAAAAATTATGGGTATAAATTGAAGGATTTTTTAAATAAACCAATCACATATTACTACAAATGTGAGTTTGAACAAAATAAAAAATTTAAAAAAATAATATAAATTCTAATAAAAAATATATTTTTAATATATTATAATTAATTAATTAATTATCGGGCCCAGCTGGGCTGGGATAGCTTGAAAGTATAAATCTCAAACCTAACTCATTAATATATCAGGTTGAAAATATTAGCCCAGCCTAATCCTATAGCTAAAACAATCTTCACAAATCTTAGAAAAATAAGATTGGGCTGGACTGGCCAATGGACCGATGTCCCCAAATCAAGATCATCTCCTTCATCTCTCTCCTTAACTCCCTATATGCTTTCTGATATCCAATTAACTTGATTTTTTTATAGATATGATATACTCAACAAATCTTAAAATGTAAATGATTCGAATCATCAAAATTGAACCCAAAAGTAGACCCAATGGTGTAGCAAATAGGGAGTTAAGGGAAGAGATGAATGAGAGGATCTTGATTCGATGTCCCCTAGTATGAATGTTGACACTTTTTTTTGGTGCTTATCATGGGCATTTTTTTATTTGTTTTTATTTATATTTTGATTATTTACACAAAATCTTATTAACTATTAGTGAATATTATTTTACTATGAATTCCTATATTTTAATTCATTAATTTCAAAAATCATACAACTTTGCCTTTTAGAAAAATGAAAGTTATGTATTTTTATAGTTGAAATTATCAAAATATACATATTTATAGATAAAGTAAAATGCTATTCATTAATAGTTGAGGAAATCTTTATAATTAATCATTTTGATTTTTTAATAGTAAGTGCGTACATAGAATTAACAATAATTCTACTAACAAAAAAATTAGATTGATAAAAGAATCCTACAATATGATTATATCACATTTGTTATGAAAAATAAAGGAAAGTAAAATTTTGAAAATAGATCATCCAATAACTTAAAAATACTATAAGCTAATTATGTGTCTACATTTGTCTGATTAGTGTGAATTTTAAAAATGATGATTTTGTTAGATTGTCTTATAATATGAACAATTCAGATTATCGATATAAATTTCATTATTGGACTCTACAAAAGCTTAATGGCATATAGACAGAGGGGTGGCTTGCCACTTGACAGAAAGTATAAGAGTTAACTGTTAAAATTTAAAGGCTAGAGAACAAAAGGAGATTTTGGTAAAGTACTGGCGTGCTAAGTATAATTAACTCAAATATAAAAGATTAATTATCAAAATTAAAAGGAAAGGGTCAAAATGAAATTATACTAAAAATTCAAAGGTGTTGAGTAATTTATGTATGTGTCCAAGGTTTTTCAGTTTTTCATGAGTTTTTTTTTTGGGGTAAATTACACTAAACACCCCTGATATTTTTGTTTAATATAGATTCTCCCTCACGCTTGAAAAATTACATTGGCCCATTTTCAAATTAAAATGGCATATTTGCCCCTTAATCTTTATACATATAAAATAATAAAATAATACTGATATTTTGTTCATTTTATTTCAAAAGAAATAACTCATATTCTTTGGTTTAGTTCACACAAAAAATGATTTTTTTATAAATATTTTCAAAATTTTATTTTTTATTTTTTAAATTCACCTATTCTAGATACATTTAAGAAGTATAATATTTTGTATATTTTTAAATTCGCCAAATATTTTATAAAAAAAACACAAAAAATTACAAAAAAATTCAGTAATACTGGAATAAATGTGAATGACGGTATTTGATAATATTGTAATAAATGTAGAAAGAAAAATAATAGTGGAAATAAAAATAAAAATTTATATTCATATAGAAAAAGTTATACAAAAAATATCATAAAAATATTGTGATAGTGATATTGTAAATATAAATCATATTTATGGATGTTTTATTTTAAAGTGAAATATCACAATTAAGGTATATCAATGTGTTTGAAAATTTTATATAAAATTTATGTTTGTATATTATCATTTAATAAGAATATGTTTAGATAAAATTTAATAATAGAAAGTTATAAAATGTAGTCATGATAATAGGGAAAAAAATGGTAAGAAAAAGGACAAAATGATAATTTAAAAAATTTTAGGGCGTGACATTTGCAATTTAAGGAATAATTTGCAATGAGATTATAAATCTCAAAAAATTTATATATAATTTTTCAAATGTAAAAAAAAAAAAAAAACTGAATTAAACAGAAACTTCAAGAGGT
The DNA here is from genome assembly GCA_036172215.1 of Camellia granthamiana. NCBI lineage: Eukaryota > Viridiplantae > Streptophyta > Magnoliopsida > Ericales > Theaceae > Camellia > Camellia granthamiana. The sequence continues at coordinate 11,301,194 of CM069908.1, read as the reverse complement.
GCCAGTGTAATTTACCACTGTTTTTTCTCCGCAACATGTTTAAAATTCAAGTAGATGATGGCACGTGTTTGGTAGAGTTGTGGGAAAGTGCTTATAGCTTATGCCTCAACAGCTTATAGCTTATAACTTTCAGCTTAAGCTGATTTCCAGCTTATTCTTAAAGCATCTCCTGCCCCACTCAAAGAATAAGCTGATTTCTGACTTCCAAAAAGCTATAAGCTATAAGTTATAAGCTAAACTAAACACATCAAAATAGCTTAAATTAAGCTGAAAGCTGAAATAAGCTGTAATTAAGCTCTGCCAAACAGGCACATTGATTTTTTTTTTCCTTCTCCGTTTTCTTTTCTTGGACTAGGAGATGCAGGGCATTGCTTCAATTCTTTTTTCTTCTCCCTCTTTTTTATTTTTAATTTTTTTTAACTTTTTAACTTTTTTAAGTAATATCACTTATCTATTTTTTTACATAATTTTTTAAAAAAAAAAGTTTAAAAAATCAACTTTTTACTATTTACCTTCCCAGAATACTATAGAGTTTACATATCTTGCCAGCTTATGTGCTGATACATAGAAACTCAAAACACTTGCTTAAGAACAACATATCTTGAATTACTAAAGTCACCTCCCAATCCATCTTGCAAGAACTGTTTACTAACAGCAAAATACTTTGGACTCCAGTGGTGTGACCCCTACTATTTTTGATTGACTGAAACTACTTTTTTTTTTTTTTTTTTTTTTTTTTTTTTTTTTTTTTTTTTTTGAACTTGCTAGCACAGCCCCCCACGTGGAGGTGGGGGGTGCTGGGGGTCACCGCCGCTGGGCTCCCCAGCAGTCTCTTACTAACACCTTGCAGTCGGTAAAAATGAAGAGGCATTTGATGTCCCTGTTTGCAGCCCACCTAGTAGCCTCCAGAGGTGCCCTGGCTTCGCAAGTAATGGAGAGTACATTGATTGATAAAAAAAAAAGTAGTGCATGCACCTTCGGCTGCTGAGAGTGGTCAAATTGTCAAAAGTGGTCCAATATATAAATAAATTAGTATTTTGGAGTATTGTTCAATATAGTAAATTCACGTGCACATAAAGCAAATACAGAAGCCTCTTTTGAGAATGAAATTAAAAGTAGTTTTTTAAATTTTAATTTCTTTTAGGTCACATTATTTCTTTATTTTTATATATATATATTTTAAAAAATCAAAAAAATCAAGAAATTAACTTTTAATTTACTTCTTAAAACAACCAAAATAGGATATAATCCTCCCACAATCCTTTATGAGAAGGTTGTATCTTATTCTGTGTTTGGCTTCTGTTACCTCTGTGAGTGGATTGTGTTACATTATGTATTTGATTTTTGTGCATATAAATTACTATGTTTAATATTGGAATTGGGGTAAAAAATATCTTCAAAATAAATAAAATGTCAACCAATAAGTTAGCCCGATTGGTTAGAATTTCTACATTTCACTAGGAGGTTAGTGGTTTTTAAGCTCTTATTTGCGTGTGAATCTTATTCCTCGTGTATTAATTGAGACTTTCTCTCTCACTTTGAGAATTTCTTTGTAAAATTTGTATTTAATTTTATTATTGTTATTGCAATTCATTGAATTTTATTATAGTATTTTATATGAATCAAATAAAAAAAGGTACAATGTCTAAAAAAATTTTAAATTGAAAAATGTTTTGATCTCAATAAAAAATGTCTCGTAATCTTTTTGTTTTTTTGGCAGTACTTGTAAAAAGCTTTTTTTTTATTTAATTTATTAATGTGATATTTATTATATCATTAAAGTGAATCATATTTTAAACTTTAGAATTTTGTTATTATATGATACATGCCTAAGATTTATTAATTCGTATAGTATTTTTCACATATTGCTATTGAGTAATGCACAAATGATACTGGCACCTTACTTGGCTTTGTTAATATTATTTTATTTAATTCACTTTTCATTTATAAAGTACTAATATTAGTAATTTGTTAAATTCGGTTGATAATGTGATAATGCCATATTAAGTACTAAGTTAAATGATATTAAAATATAATCACCCTACCAATTAAAAATTTCAATAAATACTTTGAAAGATAAAATGTGATAATAGCAATATGACAAGGAATTAAGGATATGTGGTTTTGGGGATATATATGTTGTGTTTGGTTGGGGGATTTGAGGAGGGATTTGGAAAGGGAAAGGGAAAAGGTGTGTGAAATTAGGTGAAATATAGGCATGTTTTATTCATATTTCACCTACCTTTTTCATTTTCATTTTCCTTTCCAAATTCCTCTCTAAATCCCCCAACCAAACACAGTAATAAGGTAAGTGACCTATGGTTATTGATACATTTGCCTATTTACACTATTATCATTATGATTATTATTAGGATTATCATTTTTCATTTCATCTCCCCATTACTTATAATCATTTGTGTAATAAGCAAGTAATCTTTGCTTAAAAAAGTTAATTTTAATTTGTAAAAATAATAATCATGTGGTCAAGGATCGAGATATGACTCCTCCATTGAATGTTAGAAGAAAGGCTCCAGATATATTTTGCAAGAGCAAGACGAATGGTGAAATAGATCAGGTTTTAAATTGATTAAATAATTATTAAAATATTACTTAAATCAATTATTCCAATAAAAAAGTATAGGTTGTTATCCATCATGCATAAATTATAAATATTACTAAAGATACTTTTTCTCTAACAGAATCTGACCTCAATTAATCATCGTAATGTTAAATATATTATCCATCATACGTAAATTATATAATATTTAAATATTACTAAAGATATTTTTTCTCTAACAGAATCTGATATCAATTAATCATAATAATGTTAGACATTTTCTAACAGAATCTGACATCAATTAATCATAATAATGTTGTAAGATAAAAATATTTTTTTTTTATAGAGTCTTGTTATAAATATATTATTTTTTTACATTATTTTCTATCTCTTGCTCACATAGGGAGGAGGGCCAAAGTTGGAGACTTCTATGAATTCAAAAATGCTTGAGCCCCAAAGTTGGGGACTTCCATGACCTCCAAAATGATATGGACCAATCATATGTTTTAATTTTTTTTTGTTTTTTTTCTTCTTATTTTCTTTCTGAACCAACCACAGATGAATGAGGGTTGTGTTTTTTAAAAATCGTAACATTGTTATTATAAATAGATGTTAACAAATGATATGGCTTTAATCATTCTTTGTATTCACATAGCATACAAGAATTTCAATTATAAGAAGTTAATGCAAGGAAGTGGAGCCCATTTTTGTTGGTGGTAGTTATTTTTGCTTTTTCCTCTTTAGTTGTGGTGTGTATGTTTCATGTTTTCTTGAGTTGTTCTTTAGGCTCCGTTTGTTTTGGGCTATAGGGAGGGTATTGGGATTAGTAATACCAAGGTATTACTAAGCCCTTGTTTGTTTGGAGAGAAAGCCTTGGGACTATTAGTCCCTTGGTATTGCTAATACCCTTGGATGGGGGATTAGTAAGGAGGAGGTAGAGATGGTATTAGAAAATAGTGAGGGGATTAGAAATTTTTTTATTTTTTATATATTGGGAATTTTTTTTTAAATATAATGTTTAATTTTTTATATTTTTTTATTTGTTTTATTATTTTATATAAAAATAATTTAACAATTCCTCACTACTAATCCCATCACTATCAATCCCCTCACTACTAATCCCCTCACTATCAATCCCCTCACTACTAATCCCCTCACTATCATTCTTTCTCTTTCCAATTGTGAAAGGTTGTTCTTTGTATATGCCTAGCCTCTCGAGTTTATGAAAGGGTTTTTCTTTTAGGCTAGGCATTTTAAATTTGCCTCTTTATGAGCAGTGGAGTTGTGTTTCCTAACGAATGTGTATTGAGCGTAGACGGCAGCAAGAGATTATCGATTGGGGACCCATCTTGTTCTATTCTGTCCAGTTTAGCTTTAAAATAAATTTTAATAACGTAGTTTGTAATTTATGATTACAAATGACGTATGAGGGTCAAAATGTACAAACTTTAAGGTTGACCAATATTGTTCATTGTTGAACTGTGGTAGGGTTGCATAGTAGAATTGCACAGAAAAATCGTGACATATAATATAGAATAGAAGAAAACGAAAAATAATTGTTTGATTCCATTTTTTCAAAAATACTTTTCAGAAAATTTTATTTTTTTATTTTTCATATTTTTTTGTTTTTATTGAATTTTTTTAATATTGTAAGCAAATTTTTTTTATTTTTTAAACACATCTAACATAAATACATCTGAAAAGTAAAAAAATTGTAAAAAAAATCTTTTAAAAATTTACTAAATACCAAAAATACAAAAAAATACAAAATATAAGAATTCAGTAAATTTTTTGTATTTTTATGTATTTATTAATTTTTTAAAATATTTTTTCACAAATTTTTTACTTTTTAGATATATCTAAGTAACGTGCATTTAAAAAAGTAAAAAAAAATTTAAAAATATTCACTAAAAATAAAAAAACACAAAAACCAAAATATTCAATTTTCAAAAAATTTAACCTAAAAAATTTAAATCAAACACACTGATGATTTTATACGTTTAGACATTAATATAAATATATAAAAAAAATTAGAAATATTTTTGTAACAGTATATGCAATTAGATCAAAGTTATCTTTCTTGACCCGTCTCGAATCATAGAGTATGTTTGGTTTGTGTTTGAGAGATGTGTTTTAGAGATAAAAAGTACGAAAACATGTTTGGTTTGGTTTTTTGGGAAATTTGTTTTGGAAAATTGTTTTGAAAGAGAGTTTTGGAAAAAGTGATTGATTTGATGTGTGTGTGAGAGAGATTTGTTTGGAAAACTTGTTTGGTTTGTGTGTTTTGGGAAATTTTTTTAGGAAAATTTGTTTGGTTTGATTACTTTTGAAAACTTATTTGTAGAGAAAATTTCCGAAATTTTTTTCAGAAACACAAACCAAACGATCAAGTGTGTCAACATCCCAAAAGGAATCATTTTTCAACAAAGTTGAGTTGACCCCGTCAAGCATGGAACAAAATGACATTCTCAAGTAGAGTCCCCTGACCCATCAAAACTTGTTCATTTGATTGCAGCATTACACATTTAGGGCTATGATCTCTTTCAATTTAGGGAGTTATTTGGAGTGTCCTAAATAAGTATATTTTTTTACTTTGTAGACTAAAAAATTGAGGAAAAAAATGATTATTTGGGATAATTTTTTGACTTTTTACGAAAAAATGTGTATCAAAAAATTGTACAAATTAGTGTATAGGAGAAAATTGGATGGAATAGGCTGTACGATAGGATGAATTGAGGGGGAGCGTCGGTAGAGTAAAGGCTGGGAGATGATTCCCTGCTTTTCGGGCATTGAATTTGAGGTGCTGTTTGGCCCGTGAGGCCCATCGCGGGTCCCATTTTGTTAATCAAAACAGTTCAATGTGTAGAACTCGTTGAGTACTATAATCTCATAAAAAATCACGTTGATCGAATATCAATAGATATCTGATCGGATTAGTTTGTTTTCAACCGTTAACTATAACACCATCCATTTTATAAATTTTAACTGATTTGATCATATAGTTACCGATATCTGATCAATGTGATTTTGTTTAAGCATATAGTACTCGACGAGTTCTACATATTGAACGGTTCAGATTATTAAAAAAGGACTCGTGATGGGCTCCTACGGGCCGAACAACACCGTGTTATTTGTACACCTAAATAAGTGTAATTTTTTCCAAAAGTCAGCTCCGCCTACTTTGCCGTCAGAGTTGTTTGAAAAGGAAGATTGTGTAAAATTAATTTTTTAATATTGTTTTAGATGAATAGTGATAACTTTTTAACTTTTTGAGTAACTTTTTGACTGTTTTTTAGATACCCAAACCAGGCCTTGTTATTTGGCCAAGTGCTACAAGTCATTCATGAGCAAACAATTTTATAGTTGGTGCCCTATGGTTTTTGTGATCGATCTGTATTCACTTGGAGGCAAATGCTAATAATCAGTTACCCTATTTATACACAATTTGATTATAAAATTAGATACATTTTTTATTTTATTTTGTAAGGAGTAGAGTTTCACTTATATATGAAAAAATTTATGTCTAATTAAGTGATTGAATTATGTATGCACAATTTTTTTAATTGGCAATTTTTTTTATTTATTGATGTATCTAAACATAACACATGATAGAGTATATCAATAAAAGATTAAGGCAAGATGCATCATGGCCCAAACTCGTACATCCCTACTATATTGGAACCTACAAATCTGCAAATCATTTGGAGGGAGAATTAGAAAAATGCTCAAAGATGTTATAGGGAATATTGAGAGAACAATTCCAAAGCTTACTTTGCTACTTTATTTATTTTTATACCAAAAAAAATCAATTATTAGATAGATTCTAAATAAATTATTAATTTTTTTACCAATCACAAACATGATCATGAGTCCCACCTTCATGTGCACCCCACACCATTTGTGTGGTTGGTAAAGCATAAGGTTGTGTTTGGTACATGTATTTGGGGAAGGATTTGAAAAAGAAAAGAGAAGGAAAAAGGTTTGATGAAATGTGAATGAAATATAATTATATTTCACTCACTTTTTTCTTTCTTTTTTTAAATTTTTCTCTCCAAATTCATAAATCAAACACAAAAGATCCGAGTCTTACAAGTTTTTATTTTGCTAACTTTTTTATGACAGAGTAAATCTAAATACACAGACAAGTCTCATATATGGTAGACTTCACGTGTGAAACTTATCATTTATTTCACATTTGTGTTTCATTTTGTAAATTTTTTTTTTCCATGTAATTATGGCACAATTGTTTATGGTATAGTTTAACATTAACATTACTATCAAAACTAGATAACATTGATGAAGTGTGTTAGCCCACACCATTGGCCCAAATTATATTTTAGATTTCATGAAATCAACCAACCAATCATTGGTTTAGCAAACATTATTATAATCGCTCTCATCGGGTCACCATTAATGTAACTCCTTGACAACAATTGAAAGGACGTTGGTGTCCATCCCTTAATCTCAAAACTTTTTTCAATAAGAAAAAAAAGAAGAAAAAAGATGACACTTGAATTAATTTTATATAGCAAGGTGATAGCTCTTTGATGGGTAATAAAGCTTTGCAAGTGTTAGTAGATAGACATTCACAATGGGTTGATGTAATATTCTTACCAACAATTAATGACAACAATCTCAAGACACATTGTGGCACAAGATTTTATGTATTAAAATTTGTTATTTCTTTCTTGTTTCTTGTTTCAAATTTTATTATTATTGAATCATGTGTCAATATTCATGTAAATTGAAATTTTAGTATTATTTTGAGGACAAATGATCCCCGACATGGGATTCCTCATTTCTATAACATAATGACCTAATTGGTTCGATATTGTGATATAAGAAGAGATTGGAACCGGATAGAATCTAATCTAGCCTGAATATATAGAAGTACAAGGATCTCCTATTTAGCTTTTCCTTTTGTCCTATTGGTCCAAGCATCCACTCTACCGAATGCGTCTCTCTGGCTCTAATTGTGTAATGAAGAGAGAAGTCGGAATAGGGAAACAAAAGGAACAAGGACGGACTATATAAAATGTGAAGTACCATAAATAAATATATATACATATTTAATTCGGAAAGTTATTTAATACTTCTACAGTACGGTCACGTGGTATTTTAAGAGTGTTGTGATTAGTAGAGAATGTGCAATCCATGATTTTAAGTTGGGTGATCGGGGAACAGAAGAGTGCATGGTATATGATGATTAGTAAAAGAATGTGAACACGTGATACTCCAAAAACACTCAATAATTTTTCATTTAATTCTACTGGTTAAAGTTTAAATTTGGACTTATTGGCCAACAATAGAATTTATAATGCGTTATCAACAAACAAACATTTTTTAAAAAGTAAGATGTTAGTTTGATTACGTTTTAATATCATGGGTTTAACATGTTTTACATATTATTAATCACATCATTTAATAGGTCTCTTTTTTAGTCGCCACATCAAATATTATCCAAATATAATTTCTTTGACATTAGTATTTTTTTTTCTTTTTTTCGTTTAAATAGCCAAACTACATTTGCCTTGTTAATTTTGTAGCTTGTCTTGATAACATACTAGTGTTTGTTGATAGAAAAATGCTGCAGAACAATATCTAAATGAAAGGTTTGAGACCAGGCCCGCCCTGAGATTTTTAGGGCTTAAAATCAATAATCAATTAATAAATTTTTAGGGTCTTTCGTATTTTATTTTTTCATTTAATGAAAAAAAAATTAAAAGGTAAAGAACAAAAAATTTGCATCAAAATCATAAAAAATACTTAGGGGTGGTTTAAGATGTCCTAAATAAGTATATTTTTTGACTTTTTATAAAAAGATGTGTAGAAAAGTAGAGAGGAGATGTTGATTGATGTGACCCTAAAAAGATAAAAAGATGGACTAAAATAGGTTATGCCAAACCACCCCTTAGTATTATATCACAACAACTAATAAGTATCACTTGATCCTCACTCTTCTTGCATTTTTAGAAGCAAATAATCAATCATACTTGCATAATCTAATTTTTTTGCAAAATCATTTTCAATGGACAACAATGCAAATTATTTTAAATGAGCCTTTCAATTTTTTAATAGGTCAATTTATTTAATGTTAGTTTGGGGCCTTCCTTAATTTTTTTTAGACTTAAAACATACCTAATATGAGTGGGCCTCTTTTGGGAACATGCTATTTTAGTAACTTTTTGACTTTTTGACTAAAATATGAGGGGCTGTGCTTCAGACCCCCACTGGAGGTCAACCCCCAGTGAGGTGGCGCCGTCCCATTCGCCGAAATTCAAAAAAAAAAAAAAAAAAAAGTTTTTTTTTCTTCAGCCAATCACCCTCTCTTCCGTACGACCCCCAGTGACCCCCACTAGGGGTCTCAGGCATTTTCCAAAATATGAGGTAAAAAAAACTAGTATGGCCCTGTTTGGTAGAGCTGTGGGAAAGTGCTTACAGCTTATACCTTAACAGCTTATAACTTATAACTATGAACAAAAGCTGATTTCTGACTTATAAATTAAACTTCTTCTGCCCCACTCAAAGAATAAGTTGATTTTTGACTTACAAAAAATTATAAGGTGTATTGTTAAGCTAAACCAAACACATCAAAATAGATTAAATTAAGCTGAAAACTAAAATAAGCTGAAATTAAGCTGCACCAAACAAGGCCTATGTTTGGGGTGACTTTTTGAATTTTTACGAAAAGATGTGCAAAAAGTAGAGAGAAAAGAGAATCTTTGACTTTTTGATATAAATTATAGGTTTTTTGACTTTTTTAGTAACTTTTTGACTTTTTAGCTAAAATGTTAACTTGCCAAACGAGGCCTAAACTATAATATGAGTGGGCCTTTTTTTTTAGGTCTATTTTCAATGGATAACAATACTAATTTTTTTGAATTGGCTTTTCAATTTTTTATTGGATCAATTTATTTTAAATTAGTTTGGACTTTTTTTTAAAAAAAATTTTAGACTTAAAACATACTTAATATAATTATACGAAATTATAATAGGAGAAATCTTTTTTTTAGCTCTATTTTAAGAGACCCTAAACCATAATTTGGTGGACCTATGCCCAGAACCGCCTTACTTGAGACAAACATATAGAGAGAAGCTCAAGAGAGTAATGTGTTTGTTCTCTTTCCTCTAGCAAAAGACGATTCTACTATTTTACGTTTATTTCATGGGAAATTTTACTATACATACTTTATATCATATGTATTATTAAATTATGTCATTTTTTTTTTATTATGATCAATTTTTTTCTTTAATTATGACTTTATTTTAATTATGATTCATGAGATTTTTGTTATACCTCATATGTTATTTGGTTATATATATATATTTAATTATAACTCAAAAAGTATAAAAATATGTCGGATATGTTTGGTTTGTGTTTGAGAGATGTGTTTGAGAGATAAAAAGTACGAAAACATGTTTGGTCTGGTTTTTTTGGAAAGATGTTTTGGAAAATTGTTTTGAGAGAGAGTTTTGGAAAAAGTGATTGATTTGATGTGTGTGTGAGAGAGATTTGTTTGGAAAACTTGTTTGGTTTGTGTGTTTTGGGAAATTTTTTTGGAAAAATTTGTTTGGTTTGAGTTTTTCTGAAAACTCATTTCTAGAGAAATTTTCCCAAAAATGTTTGGGAAATCCAAACCAAACGAGCCCGTCATTTTTTTCTTTAATTATAAGGTACATATACCATAGTCTTTTTCGTATTCCACACCAATCAGCGTGTTTGGTTTGAGTTTTTTGGATTAAGTTTTTTGAAAATTGAATTTTTTGATTTTCGTATTCTTTTTTTTAATGAATATTTTTTAAATTTTAAACATTTTTTTTACTTTTAAAGTAAAAAATTTGTGAAAAAATATTTTTAAAAATTAATAAATACATAAAAATACAAAAAATGTATTGAATTCTTATATTTTTTTTATATTTTTGGTATTTAGTGAATTTTTAAAAGATTTTTTTTATAATTTTTTTATTTTTTAGGTGTATCTATGTTAGGTGTGTCTAAAAAGTAAAAAAATTACTTAAAATATTAAAAAAAATTAGTAAAAACAAAAAAATACAGAAAATAAGAAAGTAAAATTTTTTAAAAAATGAAAACAAACAAGCTGATTAATTTTATTTGTAGGATGTGATTGAATCAATGATTTAACGAGTAATTTGGAGCCGGAAAGAAAATAGGAAAGGAAAACTAAATAAAATATAAATTAATTTTTTGTCTCATTTCTCTCTTTTTTTTTTTGGGAAATTTATTGATAAATCCCATTAGAGATGTTTTATCCCAATAAGTCCACAAAGAAAAATTATATCCCAATCAGTCCCATAGAGTTTTCTGCTTATTCCATGAAGTCCATTTTTTAAATTTCATATTTATACGTGGACTATTATGCCCTTACATATATATATACACTGTGTTAATACGTAACACACGTTCCTATTATTTCGTTATTCAGTTTTGGCAGTTTCTTTATTTCTAATTCAAATCGATTTGTTTCTATATTGCATGTTTTCGTTCTATCGTTCTGAGGCATTGATGTGTTAGGGTTCGATTGTTGTTGTTCTTGTCTGGTATGGTGATATTCAAGTGAAGAGGACGAAGTTGAAGGTCTTCGGTTCGTCATTTTCTGGAGTATAACTGCCTCGAAGAAGTTGTTTTTCAGTTCTTGGACGACTGTAGGGTTGGCTGATTAAGGTTAGTATAATTTTAGTGATGAATAGATGTTCAGTTTTTGTTTTGATTGTAGGATGGATTGGATGCTTTGTTCTTGGATTGATATTGAGTTGATGCTCTGTTTTTGCAATTAGATGCATGATACGTGGTCATTGGATTGGAGGTCATTCAGATATATGTTGAATGTTCTAATATTCCTTTTACTTTGATGTATGCATAAGGAGGCTATGTGTGAGCGATAGATGTTCAGTTTTTGTTTTCATTGTAGGATGGATTAGATGCTTTGTTCTGCGATTGATATTGAGTTGATGGTCTGTTTTTGCAATTACATGCATCATACGTGGTCATTGGAGGGGAGGTCATTCAGATATATGTTGAATGTTCTAATATTCCTTGTACTTTGATGTATGCATAAGGAGGCTATGTCTGAGCAATATAATTCAGAGTATATTGAACAATGTGAATGTTCACATCATGTCAGTATTACGTGAAGAATGTCGATGTTTGCATTTTACTTTAAGTTTTGCTTAATGAGGCTCTGTGTGAGTGACATAATTGAGATTAAATGTATCAATGTGAATGTTTACATCGTGGTCATGTGGTGGGGAGGTCATCAGATTAGTGATGAATGTGGTTCCTGTATAATTCACAGTATGTGGAACAATATGAATGTTTACATCGTGTTAGTATTACGTGAAGGATGTCGATGTTGGCATTTTACTTTAAGTTTTGCTTAATGAGGGTCTGTGTGAGTGACATAATTGAGATTAAATGGATCAATGTGAATGTTTACTTCGTGGTCCTGTGGAGGGGAGGTCATCAGATTAGTGATGAATGTGGATATTCTATAATTCATAGTGTGTTGAACAATGTGAATGTTTACATCGTATTAGTATTACGTGAAGAATGTTGATGTTTGCATTTTGCTTTAAGTTTTGCGTAACAAGGCTCTGTGTGAGTGATGTGTGGATCAATGTGAATGTTTACATCATGTTCCTTTGGAGGTGAGTTCATGAGATTAGTGATGAATGTGGATCTTCTATAATTCAGAGTACATGTGTGACTGTAAATGTTTACTTCGTGTTAATATCTTGTGAATAATGTGGATGTTCTCACTTTTACTTTCATGTTTGCTTAATGATTTGTACAGGAGATGGATAGCTTTATGATGTTGGTGTGTACATATGGTTGCAGTACCACTGTAATAAATGCTGCCCGCGCATTGTGTTATTCGCGTTTGGTGGACTGTTTGTGTGAAAAATGGGGGGAGTTGACTGCTGGTTCTATTTCATTGTTTTGTAAATTACCTGGGATTAATAGGTGTGATTTGGAGAATGAGGAAGAATTTCAAAACATGTTACTGCTTGCTAAATCAATGGGGGTACAGCATGTTGAAGTTGTGGTTGAGTTGAAGAGTGATATTGGTCAGTCAAGTAGTTTGGGATTGGTGCGTGTTGGGGTTGAGGAAGAAGTTGATGCTCTACGGAGATTTTGCCACCATAAGGAGAAGCTGTTGTTGTCAGCCCCTTGGGCAAATGGTATCACGCATGTGGGACAACGGTTTGTTGGAGGTGCACAAGAATTTCGTGATGTTTTGTGTAAGTATGCCATCCAATGTGGGTTTCAGTTTACATACGTGAAGAACGAGACAACTAGAATTACTGCTGTGTGCGCGATGCGGGAGGAGAGGGGCTGCTTGTGGGCTATACATTGTAGAGCACAACGAGCAAATGATTTTTTCTACATCAAGAGGTATAGTGACGTGCATACTTGTGGTACGGATGTCCGAACATCGAAGAATCCGCGAGTTAGTTCGGATTTGGTGTCGAGTATCATATATGAAATTGTGAGGGACAAGCCGTTGACTCGGCCGTGTGATGTAGTGACTATTTTGAAGAGGGATTATGGGTTAGATGTTAGTTACCATGTCGTATGGTTGGGTGTGGAGAAAGCAAAGGCAGGTATTCATGGAGATCACTCGTTATCATTTGACCAGCTACGGTGGTATTCGGATGCGGTGATGCGGTACAATCCAAGGAGTTATGTCAATGTTGACTATGATGCAAGTAGTCAACAGTTTTGTCGCTTCTTTATGTCATTCGCTGCGTGTATTTCTGGGTTCAATGCTTGTCGGCCTTTATTATTCCTGGATGGAACATTCCTCAAAGGAAAGTACAAAGGTCAGCTACTTGCGGCAACGGCGAAAGACGGAAACAATGGTTAGTAGTTTTTTTTAGCTGTCTATTCATGTCAATATTCAGTCTGAGCAGCACTGTCTGGACATAAGAGTGATTGGTAAGTTATAAGTAATGTGAACATTGACATTAGTATGCACTGATGTGAAGGTTTACATCTCTGTATGATAATGACAGTAATGTGAACATTCACATTATCACACTCTGATGTGAATATTCACATCACTGTGTAGTAATGTTAGTTGATCCATTAATGAACAGTACTGTGAATGTTAACATTGTCAGTGACTCAACAATCAACAATGAAGTATGACTGGTCGTTAATGTGAATGTTCACATTGTAGATGTTTACGAACTTGAATCAAAAAATAACAATAGTAAATAGGGCAATGTAGATATGAACATTCACATGACCTGTTTCGTTTAAACTGTTTTCTATTCACTTTGGAATATTGTGAACAGTTGTGTGTTGGTGTTGTGTTGTAGGTCTGTTTCCTGTTGCCTTTGCGATTGTTGATTCAGAGACCACGGCCAATTGGTCGTGGTTCTTGCATGAACTTGGGAAGGTTGTTGATGGGAAGCGCCATATTACTTTTATTTCGGATCGTAATCTTGGTCTGTTAGAAGCTATGCCAAAGGTGTTCCCATCGGCTCATCACGGTTATTGCTTACAACACTTGAAGAGCAATTTAAGAGACCGGATGAAAGGAATTGATAATGGATTCAGGGATCACCTAGTAAGTAGTTTGGGTGACTGTGCCTACGAGCCAACCGTGGTAGGGTTCCATGAAAAGCTTGCAAAATTAAAAGAGGAGGGTAAACAACGAGCTCATAATTTTTTCAAGGACTTGGCACCTGAGCATTGGGCAAATTCATACTTCAGGTAGTAATAGTTTCCTAAGGTGTCTATGTTTGTGAATTTTAGAATGGTATCGATGTGAATTTTTGATTTAGAATGGTAACAATCTTCGAATTGTGTTTCATGTTCACTGTAAATGATGTGAACGTTCACATCTGCTAATGATGACTGATGTGAATGTTCACATCTGTTAAGTTGTCAAATAGTCATTCAATGTATTTCAGATTTGAATGTTGACACGTGTCATATTTTGTTGTTGTTGTTAACGGTCACATATTGTCCATCGTGTAAGTTGACAACATAATAAGCATATAATGTGAACATTCACATTATTGTAAACTGGTAGCAGATGTAAATAGTCACATTATTATAAGCTGATGTGAATGTTCACATCACTGTATTTTAATGTCAGAGGTATGAATGTTCACATCTGTTAACATCAATTGTCAGACCTGTTAAATCCCGTATTGTACAATGTTTGTGATATTGTGCAGGGGCATGCGTTATGGAGAGATGACATCGAATGCGGCGGAGTCATTCAATAACTGGATTAAAGAAGCACGTAATCTTCCTATCACTCAAATGGTGGACACAATTCGTACTCAGTTGATGCGGCAAATGTCTGCAAGGCGTGACCAAGCAAACAAATGGAATGAGCTTATTTGTCCGACATTCGAAACACGGCTTATGGATTCGTTCAATGACAGCAGGGCTTGGCAAGTTAGCAAAGCCAATGAGGATGTGTTTGAAGTTCATTCGATACCATCTGTCACAGTTGATGTTTCGAGGCGTACATGTTCTTGCTTCAAATGGCAAATCAACGGATTCCCATGTGACCATGCTGTTATTGCCATTCAGAAGAGCCGATACAATCTCAATGATTGTGTGGAACATTACTTTCATGTTCAGACATATCGTGCAGCCTATTCGGGAGCCATATTCCCTATACCATCAGTGGAGAAGCCGCCTTTTGATCCCACGGACTTCACTATATACCCGCCAACTGTGAAAAGACCACCCGGAAGGCCGAAGAAGAATAGGATCCCATCAAGGGGTGAGAAACTGAAGCAAATAAGGTGCGGGAGATGTGATAAGTTGGGTAGCCATAATCGGAAGTCATGCACGGAGCCGATATAGGATGTACCTTTTTTCCATTTGAACATTGTATTTTACATTGGATTCTTATATTCATTTTTGAAATAAGATGTGAATATTCATGACATCGTTGTTGCCATTCGCATAATCAGAAGTTATGATGTGAATATTCACATCATCAAATTATTAGATGTGAATATTGAATTTTGTTAAGAAATATCGTACGCACACCTGCCATATTGTGTTACTTGAACACTTTAAGCAATATTCACATTCCTCAGTATGGTTTAAAATAGAAAAAAGTGCACGATGATTCTGTGATGTGAACATTCACATCATGTCATGTGCATTCCGGGGGAAAAAAAAAATACTATCTCAATGTGCATGACCAACGCAAAATAGGCCTGAAAATGCATATACATATATTGAATGAAAAATGTCTGTACAAGCAGATGTGAATATTCACATCATCAAATTATTAGATGTGAATATTGAATTGTGTTAAGAAATATCCTATGCACACCTGCCATATTGTGTTACTTGAACACTTTAAGCAATATTCACATTCCTCAATATGGTTTAAAATAGAAGAAAGTGCACAATGATTCTGTGATGTGAACATTCACATCATGTCATGTGCATTCCGGGGAAAAAAAAAAAATACTATCTCAATGTGCATGACCAACGCAAAATAGGCCTGAAAATGCATATACATATATTGAATGAAAAATGTCTGTACAAGCAGTGATATAGACTTGATTTACAATTAAGCTAGTCTGGTCCAATATGAACAATCTATTGACACTAAATTGTCTTAAATGTGGATAACAGATTGGGGTAACAGTGATAGGTGGACAACCCCCACCTATAGGTTTTCACATTGCACCGTCTTTCTGTGGTTCAGGAAAAGGTGTACTAATGAGTCTCTTATTTGGCACCATTCATAGCGAGCTAGGCTGGCAACAATGTCTTCACGGTATACATGCGCCCTCATGATGTAACAAACTGCAGGCCCGCAATCCACCCTGAAAATGCGAAGTTGTTGTTAGATTTTGAAATTTAGGTGGGTAATGGTTGTGGAACATGTGTAGAAATCAATTTTAGGCTTACGAATTTGGTGCTTGCTGAGGACAGATTTCCACTGATATGATTGGTTTCGAAGTATTTTGGCTTGATAAGTTGGTCCATAATGGTGATGATGGTCCAATGTTGTGCACCAAAGCTGTGATGTAGTCCCTCTGCCAACAATTAAATTTCATATTAGGCACCAACCAACATAGGCATACATCCAATTTCAAATATTACACGTCACGACAAGTATTATTTCTGGCAGCCAGTTACCAGTATTTGTGCTTTGTCAATATGTGGGTCATGCATGCCTTCTCTTGGGCGCAGTGAGTTATAATGCCTCCATACATTCTCTTTCACGTCGTACACAACAATTGTCCAGTGAAAGTTGTTGTGTATTGGGAATATTAAGAATCTCTGGCCTTGATACTCCTTGATGTGTACATCAATCAGTTTATTCCTCTTGTGAGGGGGGTACTCTTGCACGATTTTCTACACACAAAGCGCATACAATGATGCATATCAGTTTTAATATCAATGTTTGATGATACTGATGTGAATGTTCACATCAGTAATGGCGAGTGATACTACTGATGTGAATGTTCACATTTCATAATGGGGTGTGATACTACTGATGTGAATGTTCACATTGCCTAATTGTCAGTGATATTACTGATGTGAATGTGCACATTGCGTAATGGTGAGTGACACAACTGATGTGAATGTTCACATTTCATAATGGCGAGCGATACTACTGATGTGAATGTTTACATCTGTTAATGTCAGTGCTATTACTGATGTGAATGTTTCCATATGCTAATGGTGAGTGATGTTACTGATGAGCATTCACATGTATTGAAACATAATCAACATTAAAGTGTAGTGGTTACCAAACATGTGCTTGTAAAGATGAATGATGAATCCTCCAAACTTGGGTTGACTAGGCCTTGTAGTTCAAGTAGAATTTCACTATAAGCATCTATCACCTGCAGAACCAGAGGGGTGGCAGTACGTTATTTTTGCAGTGTCTTTTTACTGTGTGTGTGTGTGTGTGTGTGTGTGTGTTTTGTACACATTTACAGTTCCCATACGTTGTTCGTTATTGAATCTTCCTTGATGATGTGTATGATGTCATCAAAATACACATCTTTAGTTATTGAGTCCCCTCGCCACACTAGCAACCTGTGCATTGTGATTACAGAAAACGTTAATGTTAACATTGCACATTTATGAAATGATCTATTTTCTTAAATATGTATGTGAAGTGAACGTGATCCAAAAAAAAAAAAAAAACAGGACGAAACATGTAAGAACACTTACTCGTCACCGCCATTCATGTGCAAAGTTTGTACTTTTTGCTTGTTGAGTTTGTTCATGTTAGCCCAGACCTTCAGTTTGTTGTTCAAGGTTAACTTCTTCGACTTTGTTGGCTGCTTTTTGGGTGCTTGTTTGTCCAAATCCTGTGCAATTTGGACTGCATGTGATTGCTCTTCGGCTCCCTCTTTCCCTTTCTTCTGACCAGGCAGGTTGGGGTATTCAAACTCGTCCAACCTGTGTTCTTTCCTTACCTTTTGCTTTATGCGCTTTACCCTCGATGGGGGGCTGACAATGTGTTCCAATGCTACGGTGGGATGCTTGTTCAGGCTGTCATGAGCCTTTTGTGCTTCAACTTGAGTGACGATGTGGACGGACTGATCGTCAAAAAGGTCTTGAAGTATTGTTTTTTCATATTCCAAGTTGATTACCAACTTTGTCAGCCGCTGAATTTCTGCATCTTTCAACTCCATGCAAGTCTTCATGTCCATGTCCACATTGGATGGGCTTGATTGGTCAAATAGTTTGGCTTCAAGGGCAGCAATCACCCTTGCCCTCAATTCCCAAGATTCTTCCAATTGTTTGTATTTCGCTTCCCATTGCCGTACAAGACCCCAAGCTTTTCGGTTTTCAGTTATGAGTACTTCTACAATGTCGGGTTCAGTTGGTTGTGCTATGATGATTCCTTTCTCAGCATTGGGGATGCTACAGCTGGGGGTGGTATAATGTCCAACATCATTCAAGTCCGTTGCATCGACAGAAAATGCATCCCTGTCATCACTGCTTTGACTGTCTTCGCTTGGATCCTCATTGCTTTCATTTTTCTTTGCTACTGCACTTGACAAAATCTCAGGTTTGGGCTCCACATTCAATTTTGTATGACGGTACATCTTCGCTTCAATTGGTGATGCCATTAGCTCGCCGCCATATACCTCATTTAAACCCAGCTTAGCCAAAGATATGGACTTCATGTTGCTATGTAAGGCTGTGAGGTCCCATTTTACGCATCGTGGAATGGCATTGGGGTTACGGGGTTGTAAGATTGTTGTATGCTCACACAGCCAGTACTGAAACAAATAACAGATATGAGTAATGTGAATGTTCACATCAATTAACATTGATGTGAATGTTTACACCATTGGGGCAGTATTGTGAATTTTTACATCAACTAAGGCTGATGTGAATGTTCACATCTGTCAATGTGAATGTTCACATCTCCTAATGGCTAGCCATGTTATTGATGTGAATGTTCACATTCCCTAAAGCTAAGTGTTACTAATGATGTGAATGTTCACATCTGTTAATGTGAGTGGTATTACTGCTGTGAAATGTTCATATCTGTTAATGTGAATGTTTACACCATCATCTGCTGATGTGTGTTTGTACATGTCTGAAACAATAATGTGAATGTTTCCATCAGTGTCGTCACATTCCACACCAGTGTTGAGAAATGTTAACATCCACATAAGATTGTCCAGAGCCCGTAAATGTTAATATTAAACGTAGAATAAGTTTTATGAGACTTACCATTAACAACATCACACATCCGGTGACTCGGCCTGGTTTTCCACAGTTTTGGCCCAATGAAGCCATCAAGATTGCCCGGATGCTCTCAGCCCAATCATACTCAATCATCTTCTCTAATGGGTCCATGTATGAGTAGAAAGCCCATCCAATTGTTTCTCCGGATGTAGAGAAGAATAGCTTGACGCATGCGTACATGCAAACTAATCTTGCGACCTCCTCATTGTCATGTTTTTTTGTGCCCTTCAATGCTTCGCTCAGAATTTCTCGTATTTTGGCAGCAGTTAACCGACTAACATCCTTGCACATTTGGTGTATGATGCCGGTTGTTGGTTTTGCACCGTAAGAGAGGTCCATCGACTTGGTGCCGCAGTCCACCCCAAAAATCAATGACACGTCGCTTCTGAAAATCTGGATGTTCTTATCCCCAATGTAAAACCTCCCACTAGATTGCTTGAATGTCTGTACTATACGTACAATGACATCATCATATTTCATGCAGTGGTTGAGGTCGATTTCGTTACCGATCAAGCAGTCAAATAGTGGCCAGAACGGTGTTTTCCTGAGGCACTTCAGTTGGCCGCGTGTGAATTTTGTATCCTTTAAGAGTTTTACCAATCCTGTTAAGTTTGACCGGTAGTTAACTTTTTTCATGTTCACTTCTTCAGGAACAGCTAGTTGATCAGGCTTGGTTTTGGTCCGGGATTCCCCTCGCTTTCGCTTGCCATCAACTTTGTGGGAAAGACCTGTGTGTTCAAATAAGCACATTTAATTGGCTGAAACACAGAATATGGAACCAGAAGCACCAAACAACAATCAACAACCAGCGTTGACAGTAATGTGAACATTGACATCATTGTAGACTGATGTGAACGTTCACATCAGTATCCGCTGCCGTAAGTTTGATTGAAGTTTGGGGGTTCTCACATTAATGTCAACATTCACATGATGTGAATGTTCACATCAGTGTCTACTGCTGCAAGTTTACCCAGTTGCAAGTTTACCCAGTAATCAACACTAACGCGAATGTAATGTGAACATTCACATCATTGTAGGATGATGTGAATGTTCACATCAGTGTCTGATGCTGTGTTTTTTGTGTGAAGTTTGGGGGCTTTGACATTAATCTGAACATTCACATGTCTACTGCTGCAAGTTTTCCCAGTAATCAACACTAATGCGAATGTAATGTGAACATTCACATCATTGTAGGCTGATGTGAATGTTCACATCAGTGTCTGATGCTGTGTTTTTTGAGTGAAGTTTGGGGGTTCTGACATTAATGTCAACATTCACATGATGTGAATGTTCACATCAGTGTCTACTGCTGTAAGTTTACCCAGTTGCAAGTTTTCCCAGTAATCAACACTAATGTGAATGTAATGTGAACATTCACATCATTGTAGGCTGATGTGAATGTTCACATCAGTGTCTGAGGCTGTGTTTTTTTAGTGAAGTTTGGGGGTTCTGACATTAATCTGAACATTCACATGTCTACTGCTGCAAGCTTACCCAGTTGCAAGTTTTCCCAGTAATCAACACTAATGCGAATGTAATGTGAACATTCACATCATTGTAGGCTGATGTGAATGTTCACATCAGTGTCTGATGCTGTGTTTTTTGAGTGAAGTTTGGGGGTTCTGACATTAATGTCAACATTCACATGATGTGAATGTTCACATCAATGTCTACTGCTGTAAGTTTACCCAGTTGCAAGTTTTCCCAGTAATCAACACTAATGTGAATGTAATGTGAACATTCACATCATTGTAGGCTGATGTGAATGTTCACATCAGTGTCTGAGGCTGTGTTTTTTGAGTGAAGTTTGGGGGTTCTGACATTAATCTGAACATTCACATGTCTACTGCTGCAAGCTTACCCAGTTGCAAGTTTTCCCAGTAATCAACACTAATGCGAATGTAATGTGAACATTCACATCATTGTAGGCTGATGTGAATGTTCACATCAGTGTCTGATGCTGTGTTTTTTGAGTGAAGTTTGGGGGTTCTGACATTAATGTCAACATTCACATGATGTGAATGTTCACATCAGTGTCTACTGCTGTAAGTTTACCCAGTTGCAAGTTTTCCCAGTAATCAACACTAATGTGAATGTAATGTGAACATTCACATCATTGTAGGCTGATGTGAATGTTCACATCAGTGTCTGATGCTGTGTTTTTTAGTGAAGTTTGGGGGCTTTGACATTAATCTGAACATTCACATGTCTACTGCTGCAAGTTTTCCCAGTAATCAACACTAATGTGAATGTTCACATCATCCATGTTTGCAAAATAAATACCGAAAACGACAACAATTACAAGGCAATGTAAATATTGACATGGGCGACCACATTATGTTATAATTTGCGAAAGATCAAAGGGGGAAAGCAACAGGGCCAAACAACACCCAATAACACAAGCAGCTTGGATATTGATGAGACAATGTGAATATTTACATTAATGTGAATGTTCACATCATCCGTATTTGCAAAATTATTTCACAACATGACAAAAGTTACAACCCAATGTGAATGCTTACCTGGTGATCACATTATGTTATAATTTGATAAAAATCAAAGGGGTGAACCAACAGCACCAAACTATACCGAATGACACAAACAAGTCCAATGAACAATATCAACATTGAACAATATCAACATTGACCGTAATATGGACATTCACGTCGTTATACAGTGATGTGAATGTTCACATCAATATACACTGCTGTGAATATTCACAAGCAGTGTATACGACTGTAAGTTTAGTCAGTAATCAAGGCTTATGTGAATGTTGACATCATCTATTTTTACAAAATCAATTCCAAAAACATCTATGTTTATGAATTCAAATCCAGAAAACCAGAAAGGTGGATGTATACATCGGTGATGACATTATGATTGAAAAGCAGAAGGTGGAATGTTAGTACTTACTTCTGTTCGTCATTGTTGGGGGGTATGGATCACAGTCAGTGGATGAAACAGACTCAGTGGGGCGACAGGAATTCCGAGCGACGAAGCACGCTTCTTCCGATGTGAACCTTCGCAGTGGTGAGATGAAGAGGAATCTGGGGTCGATGGTCGACGATGGACGACGACGACGTTGGTGCGCCGATGTGAATCTAGGGTTTTTGGAGGCGACGTGGATTGAATAGTTCGAATAGGAATGAGTTTTGAAGAGTCGGTTACACGCGGGAGAGACGGAGAGGGTTGTTTTGTCCTTTTACAACTAATGGACCTAATGGAATATTCAGAATTAGTTTGGGTTTTATGGAACTAAACATGTATAAACGGGACTTATCAAAAAACGTCCCTAAAAAAATAGACTAAAATAAATTATACCAAACAACCTTTTAGAACTCTAAATCATTGCTGAATTGAGCAACGCGTCATGTCTTGTATAATGGAATCTATCCACCTATAATAAATTAAAAAGTTAAGAGAGTGCTTGGGATACATCATAAAAGTGTATCTTTTTATTTTTTTAAATTATATAATTTTTTTATTTTTTGATAAAAAATTAAAAAATATATTTATTTAGATTATTCTAAATACCTCCTAAAACTTATATAGGAAATTTTGTTTTGCCATCTAAATTATATTTCGATAATCAATTTAAATCATGTTCTTCTTATAATTTTAATTTTACATTTAAATTATTTAATTTTAAATTAATTTCACTCCTAGTGTCAACTACTGTCTATAATTAGACAGCACTTGTTATCGTCTTCATTTGAGATTTCATTTTACCTCCAAATTATCTCCAAAATTTCAATTCGACCCCTAAACAATGAAATTTAAGGATCTAATCGATATTTTTGAGATAATTTAGGAGACAAAATAAAATTTTGGTGCCACGTTATTAATTTCCATTTGATTATAAACGACAATTAATGGTAGGGCTAAAATTGAACCAAAATCAAATAATTTAAGTGTAAAATTAAAATTGGAAAAAGTACAGGAATTATTTTGATCATTGAGATATAATTTGAGTGGTAAAATGAAATTTCTTTTAAAATTTATCATCTTACATTATTATAATTTTTAAACAGAAAAGAAAAAGTATGTATTATATGTACTTTATAATTATAGAAAAAATCGCATAATTTCATACTTTTTGAGTTATAATTGAAAAAAATAAAAAATAAAAATCATAACTAAAATTTTAAAATAATATCATAATTAAAGAAAAAATTAATCATAATTAAAAATATATATAATTAAAAGTGCATATAACGTGGTATTTTTTTAAGACATGATGTAACATTAATTTATGGGGTGTTTCATAAAGTTGATAAAAAATTAATTTTTTGATTTTTTGATTTTTTTAGTGACTTTTTTAACAAAAAAAAAAATTGACTATTTTAATATTTTTTTTGTGACTTTTTTTGAAAAACTTGAAAAAAAGCCACAAAAAAAAAAAAAATTACCAAGTTTCCAAATTGCTCCTATAAACTGAGTTATTTTGTACAGGAGAGTGATAATCATCGCTGCCTAATCACATGATTCTTCTTCTTCTGCTGCTACCATATTTGATATGAATATAAATCTAAGCTCACACAGAAGAGCGGAGGCAAACAGATCTTCTCCTCCCAAAAAAAAAAAAAAAAAATGAGTTCAACCCAAACCCATCTTAGTGATCATGACAATCACACTGTTCCCATAGTTGACTTATCTCTCCTGCACCAAACTGATCCGCACACAAAATCTCTACTCATCAATCAAATCCACCAAGCATGCCTACAAATGGGTTGCTTTCAGGTCATCTCTCTCTCTCTCTCTCTCTCTCTCTCTCTCTATGTATGTATGTGCACACATGTGCTTTTGTTTTTTAATTTGCGATGTGGGTTTTAATGTTGATGTAGATTGTTAATCATGGGATAAGTGAATCGGTGATAGAAGGAGCTTTAGATGTGAA
>CM069908.1:11245603-11276805 GCA_036172215.1 Camellia granthamiana | reverse complement strand
AACACAGAATATGGAACCAGAAGCACCAAACAACAATCAACAACCAGCGTTGACAGTAATGTGAACATTGACATCATTGTAGACTGATGTGAACGTTCACATCAGTATCCGCTGCCGTAAGTTTGATTGAAGTTTGGGGGTTCTCACATTAATGTCAACATTCACATGATGTGAATGTTCACATCAGTGTCTACTGCTGCAAGTTTACCCAGTTGCAAGTTTACCCAGTAATCAACACTAACGCGAATGTAATGTGAACATTCACATCATTGTAGGCTGATGTGAATGTTCACATCAGTGTCTGATGCTGTGTTTTTTGTGTGAAGTTTGGGGGCTTTGACATTAATCTGAACATTCACATGTCTACTGCTGCAAGTTTTCCCAGTAATCAACACTAATGCGAATGTAATGTGAACATTCACATCATTGTAGGCTGATGTGAATGTTCACATCAGTGTCTGATGCTGTGTTTTTTGAGTGAAGTTTGGGGGTTCTGACATTAATGTCAACATTCACATGATGTGAATGTTCACATCAGTGTCTACTGCTGTAAGTTTACCCAGTTGCAAGTTTTCCCAGTAATCAACACTAATGTGAATGTAATGTGAACATTCACATCATTGTAGGCTGATGTGAATGTTCACATCAGTGTCTGAGGCTGTGTTTTTTGAGTGAAGTTTGGGGGTTCTGACATTAATCTGAACATTCACATGTCTACTGCTGCAAGTTTACCCAGTTGCAAGTTTTCCCAGTAATCAACACTAATGCGAATGTAATGTGAACATTCACATCATTGTAGGCTGATGTGAATGTTCACATCAGTGTCTGATGCTGTGTTTTTTGAGTGAAGTTTGGGGGTTCTGACCTTAATGTCAACATTCACATGATGTGAATGTTCACATCAGTGTCTACTGCTGTAAGTTTACCCAGTTGCAAGTTTTCCCAGTAATCAACACTAATGTGAATGTAATGTGAACATTCACATCATTGTAGGCTGATGTGAATGTTCACATCAGTGTCTGATGCTGTGTTTTTTAGTGAAGTTTGGGGGCTTTGACATTAATCTAAACATTCACATGTCTACTGCTGCAAGTTTTCCCAGTAATCAACACTAATGTGAATGTTCACATCATCCATGTTTGCAAAATAAATACCGAAAACGACAACAGTTACAAGGCAATGTAAATATTGACATGGGCGACCACATTATGTTATAATTTGCGAAAGATCAAAGGGGGAAAGCAACAGGGCCAAACAACACCCAATAACACAAGCAGCTTGGATATTGATGAGACAATGTGAATATTTACATTAATGTGAATGTTCATATCATCCGTATTTGCAAAATTATTTCACAACATGACAAAAGTTACAACCCAATGTGAATGCTTACCTGGTGATCACATTATGTTATAATTTGATAAAAATCAAAGGGGTGAACCAACAGCACCAAACTATACCGAATGACACAAACAAGTCCAATGAACAATATCAACATTGAACAATATCAACATTGACCGTAATATGGACATTCACGTCGTTATACAGTGATGTGAATGTTCACATCAATATACACTGCTGTGAATATTCACAAGCAGTGTATACGACTGTAAGTTTAGTCAGTAATCAAGGCTTATGTGAATGTTGACATCATCTATTTTTACAAAATCAATTCCAAAAACATCTATGTTTATGAATTCAAATCCAGAAAACCAGAAAGGTAGATGTATACATCGGTGATGACATTATGATTGAAAAGCAGAAGGTGGAATGTTAGTACTTACTTCTGTTCGTCATTGTTGGGGGGTATGGATCACAGTCAGTGGATGAAACAGACTCAGTGGGGCGACAGGAATTCCGAGCGACGAAGCACGCTTCTTCCGATGTGAACCTTCGCAGTGGTGAGATGAAGAGGAATCTGGGGTCGATGGTCGACGATGGATGACGACGACGTTGGTGCGCCGATGTGAATCTAGGGTTTTTGGAGGCGACGTGGATTGAATAGTTCGAATAGGAATGAGTTTTGAAGAGTCGGTTACACGCGGGAGAGACGGAGAGGGTTGTTTTGTCCTTTTACAACTAATGGACCTAATGGAATATTCAGAATTAGTTTGGGTTTTATGGAACTAAACATGTATAAACGGGACTTATCAAAAAACGTCCCTTTTTTTTTCCTCTACAAATCATAAATCTAGACAAAAGCCTGCATTGTTTGGAAAATGTCACGTTTGAAATTCTTCCACAATGCGCCTATCAACCTTGTCACCCTCCTTGCAGTAGGTTTTGACACTTCATAACACAAAAAAAATCAACAAAAGTAGGTTTACATCACTTCATTTATTTATTCAGCAATGGTAGAGGGTCATAATTTTTGTGGCTCAAATGGCTCGAAATTGTCAAAATGACATCGTTTTGAGTACAAAATAATATCAAAATTGCCAAAACGACATCGTTTTGGCAATTTTGAGCCATTTGAGCCACAAAAATTGTGGCCCTCAAACATTTTTCTTATTTTTTTTATACATTTAGGCTTTGTTTGAGAACATATTTTTTTAATAATTTTTTAATTAAAATATGATGTAAAAAAAATTAATATGTTTGGGATGACTTTTTGATTTTTTTACAAAAAAATGTATAAAAAGTAGAGAGAAAATAGAACCTTTAACTTTTTGATATAAATTATTGACTTTTTAATTTTTTTAATGACTTTTTAACTTTTTAACTAAAATTATCTCTTACCAAACGAAGCCCTATTTTATAAAAAAATTAATTAAAATAGCTAATTCTCAAAGGTGCGTAATGCGGCTAGCTCCTTCAGCTAGAACCTCTCTATGAAGTTAATGTTTCGACTTATTTCTCGTGAATTTGTTAGAATTTGTCTTGTACTTTAAAATTTCTTGTATTAATTATGGGATTATTTGGTACAACTTATTTGAACTACTTGTAATTAAAATTAAAGAAAAAAACTAATTTTTAAAAGATAGGTGAGAGATGTTTTTGGTTTCGACTTTTAAATTTTATTATTATGGTTACAATTTATCAAGTTTCATTATAACACCATCTCGTGCAATGCACGTATTATTATTATTTTTTTAAATATTTGATGATATAATATGTGTTATAAAAGAATAATTTTAATTTAAAATTAAAATTAAAATTAAAGTTAAAGTTAAAGTTAAAATTAAAATTAAAATTAAAATTTTAATTATTTATTTTAATAATATTGACAATATCATTATATAAAATTGTTATTTGAATACTTATATATATATATATTAATTTTAGTTAAATTATTTGTGTATTTTGATAATTTTGGTTCTATTGTATTATAAAAATATAATTATCATATAATAATTTTGTATGATATATATTAAATTACAAAATAGTAAAATAAATACTCATTTTGATATTAAAAATAATAGTTAAATTAGAAGAATAATTAGTAACATAAATTTAAAAGTAATTTTAACTATTTAATTTTTTTATATTCATTTGGAAAATAAAAATATGTAGAAATAAAAATTATATAAAATTTATTTAAAAAATTAAATATAAATATGTTGTAGTTGGATTATCATATAATGATTTTATATGATCTACATATACGAAAAATTATAAGATTATAAAATAAATACTCTTAATTAAATTAAAATATCAACTATATAAAATAAATGCAATAACGACTAACCAAGAAAGAATCACATAACATTTAAACCTAAAAAGAAAAAATAATGAAAATATCTAAACGATAGATACATCTCAATGTGTAAAGTGATTAATAATCTGTAATATGATGTAAAAACATAAAAGAACTTACTGTTCAACAATAAATAAAAAAAAAAGTAACTCAAACAGTAAATCCAAACTTTAGAGGTTCCTCCATAGTATCATTGTTATACAGGTTTTTTCTCCTGTGAGTTGTGATTATATAAAATAATATAGGAAAATAAGTATAATTTCATATATATAATTATTATAAAATTTAAACGACAAATCCATAATATAGAACAATACAGAATTGAGAATTGGTAATGGGTATAGAATATTGCACGGAAAAAAGAAGAAGTGAAGACAATTTAGCATTAAAAAAAATCTTAATACCCTTAAAAGAATTAGGAAGAAAAATAAGAAATATAAAATTTGTATTGGGTTTGTAGATTATTTCAATTTATCATTAAAAATATATGGAAAAGAAATATTTGTTAGATAGAGTTCATATAAAATAAGCAAAATTAGTATAATTTAAATTAAGTTTAGATTTCTATAGAACTGTATATATAATTAAGAAAATATATGATGTATCATATATAAATTGAAAAAAAAAAAGAAAAAAAAAAGAAGAAGATAACGTCAGAGTTTTGTCATGAAGTTACTAGATTTTCCTTGGCATAAAAAAACCTGTGTCTCTCAATTCACAAAATGATAAGAAATAAATTAGCAAATAATTATTTTAGTAATGCTAAACAATCTATAATTTTTGTAGATAATTTGTTATTTTCCCATTATCATTTTGTTTTTGGAAACTATAAGCTTGCGCAGAAAAATTAAAAGAAGCCAATTGCATTCTCGAGGTCCTAAATATTAATTATAGGATGAATAATACCTAGGACATACACATGCAAATCTTTTAAAAAAAACAAAAACAAAAACCAAGTATGTCACTACATGGCAAGATGTATCCTACTTAAAATAATAATAATAATAACTTATTTCAAAATAAAAAATAAAAAATTTGAGTAATGCTACCACAAATACAACATTTATATAAATTTTGAGGAAGGCTCTGTTTGATAGAGTTGTGAAAAAGTGATTTTAAATTATATCTTAACATATTATGCCTTATAGCTATGAACATAAGCTGGTAACCTGTTTGGTGTAACTGTGGGATTATGGATTTAAGCAGCAGAATAGTATTTAGTAAATAAGCTATAAAATAACTTTTTGTTGTGTAATTATCATTTTTACCCTTATGAACATAAAAATTGTAATTTTGTCATTTTCTTCACTCTAAATTTTGAAAAAGTTATTTCATTAATGAAAATTAATATAATTAGTACCTATATTGGTACATTTTTACATTACCTCATTTTTTATTTATTTATTGTTTTTAATATTGAGTTCACAAGGGAACAACAAAATGTCATTGCAATAAAAATACAATAAACTATTATTAAGGTAATAAAAATAAAACTCCCTAGATATTAGATAACTCCTAATTTCTTCTGCAAATTGACATGCAAATATTATGTTTCCTCACTTCCATCTCGTTGTCATCACCTTCATCATGATTTCCGTAGCGTACTTGTTGATACCTTGATCCTTCCTCATCATTAGGCACATAATCCGTGAATTTATCATAAGAGTCAAATGCAATATTGCGGAACTCACTTTGTCGGATGAAATTGTGAATTGCCATTGTTGCACAAACAAGTTTGACTTGGGTCGGCCATTTTTAATTTGGTAGGATATCCTTTATCATATACCATCTTGCTTTCCAAACCCCAAACGTTCTTTCTATTACACTTCTAAGTAATGAATGTACTTGGCTGAATTTTTCTTGTGCATTTTGGGGAGGTTGACCATGTTCAAATTCAGCTAGATGGTATCTCTCTCTTTTGTAAGGTACAAGATATTCTTTCATGTTTGGATACCCAGTATCCACCAAGTAAAACTCATCTATTTTAAAATCCCAACAAGAAATTAAAATAAGCAATTATAAATGTAAAAATAAATATGAAGATGTGAGTGTAGTGCATTTACTGTAACAATCAAATATAAAACAGTTACTTCCTTGTGGTTTTAGAAAATTATAACTAGAATTCCTAAATATTGTATCTACGAAGATCTGAGTATCGTGTGCATTTCCTTCGTATCCTAGCAAGCAAAATGTAAAACACATATTAAAGTCACATGCGACCATTATGTTTTAAGTCGCATATCCCTTTCTACCTATCAAATGAGGTTGTTTATCTGGAGATATATATGCTTTGATGTGTGTTCCGTCAATTGCTCCAATACAATCCTATTACAAAATTTAGAATAAAAATACATTTATTCATTATTAAAAATATCCTAACAACATTAATTATATGTAACACCCAAGTTCCACTTGTAGTTAATTATTACCTTGAAATAAGGATAGTATCTGCGATTGCTTCTAATATATGGATGCACACCATTTCTTAGTTAAGGCCTTACCCAATCAATATACATCATTGTAATAGCTTCTAATACCTTGAAGTATTTTGAAATTGTCTCTCCAGAATGTTGAAATATTTCTTGGACATTTTTGTTTCGAATGTCACCGCCAACAATATACAAATATATTGCAACTTGCTCTTGAACCCCAACTTTTCATCCAGTTTCAAGGCCATAGTTCGACTATAACAAATCACACAATTGATAAAATACTTCTCTTTCCATTTTCAAATTTTCAAATATGAGAATTATTTAATTAAAAAAATTACTAAAATGAGGTAAATCAATTTGTCTGCCTTGTTTGAGGTGAAATTTTTAGCTTTTCGAAAACATTAAAAAAAAAAAAAAATCCTCAAATAAAACAGAGGCACCACTCAATTGCGCTTGCAAACAAAACTTGTTAGCAAAAGAAATGCCTAAACTCAACCTAAATAATGAGCAAAGAGACGAACAAAAGCAGAAACAAACACAAATGATCCGTTTGGTTAGTGAGAAAATGAAGGAAAAGAAAGCAAAATTTTCAAAATTTCAAGCTTGAATTATTTGAAAAAATAAAAATTATTTAAAATAAAAAATCACTAAAATGATGCAAAAACCCTAGCCTTTAAGCTAAATTCACACACAAACATTACTTACATACAAAATCTAAATAAAATAAAAAGCACAAAAAAATGAGAGACGAAATGCATTGCTCAGAGAGAGAGAGAGAGAGAGAGAGAGAGAGAGAGAGAGAGAGAAGGGAAATTAATGAATGAAGGCCAGAATTAAAGCATCAAAGGAGATAACTCTTAGTCCTTGCTGGGTTTTTTTGAACATTATTCAAATAGTGATATGAGAGAGAGAGAGCAAGAATAAAGACCTTTATAGTAATCGGATGCACACCATTTTACAGAGCAACCAAAAACAAGTACAAACCCTAAATTGATGTGTGTATATATATAACAAACATAGAGTTTGAAATCTTACTTTTTTCGTGGAGATCAACGGAAAACACAGGACCTCGTGAACGATTGCCTGCGATCTTAGCTGTGGAAGCAGTTCGTCGTTCGCTAAAGAGGAGATGAAAAAAGGAGAGCGCCGTGTGAGAGGAGAGGTATCACGACCCAAACTTGACCCTATAGGTTTAGCATCGTAACCGGCCAGTAATCCTGAGATTACCAAAGGCCTATGAACAGATCATCACATAATAAAGGGTTGCGGAAGCAAATATATAAAACATATATAGTCCATAGAGTTGTGTAGACATATATGAGACAAAAAATCTAAAACTTTATATACATAAACTTGACGTCATATAAGCAACAGTCTTACGTCACTTTACTTACAAATAACCAAAATAGGACTTAGCCCAACATACAAATGAAACAAAAGAGAACTTAAACAAAATTCTGGGTCACAAAACATTAACCAATAGCAGGTTTCGGAACCTCCATGGGAGGCACTGTGGTTGGCTGGAAAAAATTGACCTCCAGGCAACAGCTTAGGCCTGGTCACGCGCCTGATCATCTACATACATAAATAATACTATGAGTTGGAGCCAAGTGAATAATAACGGAGTAAAGGTTTTAATGAATGATGTCTACAACAAATTCAGAATTCAGATTCATATTCAGAAACAGACACATATTCATATTTGTCACGACCCAAACCCGCCCCTATGGGTTTAGCACCGTAACCGGCCAGTAATCCGAGATTACCGAAGGCTTGCTTAACAGTAAAGACAGTAATATAGAGTACAGGGGTTGGCAAAAGCCAAAACAGTAATAAAAGATGTCCAATGAGCAGTGACAGGCTATGTGCAAAAAGACTTTTCATACATATTCACCTTGAGAACAAAACAGTATATACATACTTATACAATCATCCAGGACGGGGACCTAATCCCCATTAGAACAGTACAGTGCAGGTACAGTCAGTCTATACAAAAACAAAGACAAAAATGATGAATCTAAAACACCACAAAAGCCCTAGCTTGTAGGACTTGGAACCTCTCTGTGAGGCACAGTGGTTGGCTTGACAAAAGGGAGTTTTAACCCAATACTCCTAACTCCGATCCGGTGCCTGGACACCTACATATATATATAAACAGTGAGCTAAAACCCAGTGAATAACATATGTGTAAAGAGGTTAAGAATGAATGTCCTTTCAGTATTTAAAACAGTCATTTATATCAGTATAACAGTTATTCAGTCATAGCAGTCATATGTAGTACACCCAATAGCAAAGCAGTACAGTAGGTCTTAACAGACCGAACAGTCAGTTGATGGCCATCATATCAGTAAACAGTAGTGATTCTAAACATGGAAACCGACAGAGATCTCTGTGACAGTAGCAGTACAGTACAGTAACAGTAAGTTGCTATGGATGCCACGAATACAGTTCACAAATAGGACAAACATTCATTCAGTAAGAATTATCATTTCAGAAAGTAGTACAGTTGTTCATTCAGAAATATTCATGAATGAACATATCTTTACAACATTGTTACTCACAAAGCATTGGGCTATAAGCAACTAGAGCGTCATCGGATGCCAACCCTACACAGTTACAGAACGAACACACACTAAGCTACACAATTGGGAAAATAATAACTTAATCCCTAATTTGCCTCGGTGTGGTTCTACATCAATATCCTCATTAAGATGCCTTAAACTAGGCCTAAGAATGCCTAGGATGGAAAGAGGATGCAAAGATGCACTTTTAAACACTTTACAAAATTTTCAGAAAACAAGAGTCACGCTCGAACGTGGCTTTATACGCTCGAGCGGACATGCAGACAAAGGATCCCCGCTCGAGCGTCACTTTCCCCGCTCGAGCGGACTGTAAAACATGGCAAAAGTACTAGATGCATGAAATTCACGCTCGATGGGCGCTCGACCACCGCTCGAGCGTGAGACACAAGTCCCCGCTCGAGCGTGAATTACCCCGAGCGTGACTGTAAAACAATGCAAAGTGCTGGTTACCCGCATTCTACGCTCGAGCGCCACTTTCCCCGCTCGAGCGTGAGTCCAAATTCTGGAAATTCCAGATTGAACCTTCAACCTCAAAACTCAACTTTAAAGCATAAATCTCGATCCTCTTGGGCTAATTTTCTAGAAAACACTTCAAAACCCATAATATTACATGTTTCAAAGATCAATTTGAGAAATCAAAGCCTAAAGGTAGTTCAATTAAATACAATTTTCAAATAAATTACAAGAACACAAAGTGTATGCAACATGCATGTGTTCAACCAAATTCAAAGCTTCAAATACATGATCAAATGGGTCAATTCTTTCAAAAACATGAGGAATTCATGAACTAGAACCATAATATGAACATGCATGTGGGAGTTTTCATGAAAACAATTTCAAAACTCTACAATATGTATATGCATGCAAGATACAAGCTTCAATTCAACACTTTTAAACCAATTCATGCCTTTAAACTCTAACTTACCAAGAACCATGCAAGAACCAACCCAAAACATGAACAAAAAGAGTAAATTCTCTACCTTAGGTCTCCAATTCAAATGTAGAAGCTCAAATATGCAATCCTCTCTTTAAATCTTCTAATTCTCTAAGCAATTCTTGTTGAACTCAAACTATCTCCTATCTCTCTCTCTCTAGTCGGTTAGGCTCAAGAAATGGACTGATGAAATGATATAAAATCAAGTCTCAAAGTGTTGTAGAGATAGGCCACTAAGTGGCAAAAGGGTAAATAAGTCTAACTTATGTAATTCAGCATTAATTAATCTAATTTAATCATACCAAATCAAATTTCAATTAAACATACCATAAATTTACATAAATTCTAATTAACATAAAACACTAATCAATTTCAGATTCGGCCGCCGATAAGGCCTTCAATTTGCAGTTTAAACATAATACATGAACAGATAATTTAGCAGTCAAACAGATAGACATACATTTAAACTAATACACTCAATCAATCAGTTTAGAATTTCAATCAATCAGTCAGTTAACATGCTTAATCATAGATTAGCACTAATCAGAGGTGTTATCTGTAAACAATGGTGAGGGTTGTCACAGTCTCCCCTCCTTATAAAGAGTTTGGTCCTCCAAACTTGAATTACCTTCATTTTGGAAGAAAACAGGATTCAGTGGGAACAATTCAGGATATCTCTTGATCATATCGTCTTCCTTTTCCCAAGTGGCATATACGCCACCATGGTTTTGCCAGTCAACTTTCACTAACGGAATCTCTTTGTTCCTTAACTTCTTGATCCGTCTGTTTACAATCTGAATAAGCCGTTCTTCATAAGTGTAGTCATCACTTAGCACTACACGGGTAGACTCAATCACATGGAAAGGATCCCGTAGGTAGTCCCTCAACATTGAAATATGGAACACGTTATGCATATGCTCCATTTCAGGAGGAAGCGCTACTTGATACACCACCGGATTAATTTTCTCAATAATCTCATACGGTTCGACATATCTCGGCGCTAGCTTACCCTTGACCCCAAAACGAGTCTGGCCTTTCATCGGTGTCACTTTAACAAAAACAGGATCACCTATTTCACCTAAGAATGCCTAAGATGCAATGAGGATGCCAAAATATGTGTTCCAACACTTAGTCAAAATTTCAAAAACAGGGCAGCCCGCTCAAATGTGACTTCGGTCGCTCGAGCGGTCTGTAAAGTTTGCAAAAGTGTTGGTTCCTTGAATTTTCCACTCGACAGACGCTCGAGCGTAAGCCTGAGCAAAGAAGATCTTCGCTCGAGCACAATTTCGGTCGCTTGAGTGGTCTGCAAAAGTCTGTAAAACTTTTGGGAGCTCTCATTTTACGCTCGAGCACAACCTCGGTCGCTCGAGTAGAAGGTCAAGGGTGGCCACTCGAGCACAGGTTCTGCCGCTCGAGCCAATCCCCAAACTCTGTAAAAATACTGGAAGCTTACATTCCCCACTCGAGCGTAGACCCCACTGCTCGAGCGGAGGGTACAAATTCTGAAATTTTCAAATTGCTAATACAAGTTCAAAACTTAAATTCAAAGCCTTAAAACACATTCTCGGGGCCCAAACCTTAAGAAATCGTTTGTAAACTTGCAAAACATGAAGAATTAAAGGTCATTACACAAAATCAAGGCCCAAAAGCAAGTGAATTATGCAAAAACAAACTTGAATTGTATGTACGTATAACATGTATGTATTGTCTTGACTTCAAAACTTTTCAAAACATGATCAAATGAGGTATAAAGGTAAGAAATGTTATGAATTCTTAAAACCATGTTAGAATTACTACATGCATGAGAGAAATCTTTAAAAACACATTCAAAACTCTATGAAATGCACATGCATACATGAATTGATTCTCAATTCCATTCTTTAGTTCAATTCTCATGTTAATTCAGCTATCTCACTTGATTCCATGCATTGACCAACTAAATTACAAAACTAGAGGCTAGAATTCTTACCTAAGGTTCTCAATTCCTTAAGGTTTGGAGATATTCTTGAACAATTCTCCAAGTCTCCTAGCAATTTCTTTCCAAATCTCAAGCTTGATTCCAATTCTCTTGGTCTCTCACGTTTGTTGCTTCAAAGATGAAGAAATGAGAGTGTAAAGTGTACTCTAGAACTCACTTATGCCTTATATAGGCTTGATTAAAGAGGCTTAATTAAGCTTGGCTTAACCTAACCAAGTTGCGTTAATTATCTTAATTAATTCGTTTTGAGTAGAATTTCAATTGAACTTACCATAATGTTCTAAAAATTCCAAATAACACATAAATTAAGTCAATTTCATGATCAGATGCTAATAAGGCCTTCAATTTGTAGAACAAAACAAAAACATAGACAGATATTTCTACAACAAATAGATATAAACACAAATAATGCAATACATATGTAATTAATTCATAATTTCATCTTAATTACTTATCAGGCATTCTTAATCAAAGATCATTAGCTAATCATAGGTCGGGGTTGTTACAAGAGGAGAGTGTTAGGTCTGAATAGAGAAAAGGGTTTACATATTGGCATTTTGGTATTTTTTGAAGTTTTGGAAGGGCATTTAAGTCATTATGCCTCCTTCAATTCAGCTGCACGCATAAATTGAAAAATTTAAGCACCCTGTTAGCAATCAAATAATTTAAGCTATAATCTGTTTCTATAAGTTCTGCCAAACACACCAAAACAGCTCAATTTAAACCAAAAACTGATTTAAGCTGAAAACAAGAACGAAATTACACTAATCTCTTTGGAGATATGAAGAAAAAAAAAATCAATAAATCTCGCGTTTTTGACATAATTACATTAGACTCCATTAATGTTTTAATTCACATAAAATTTGACCTCTTTTTCATTAGTAATTTGATAGTCATATTTTTCATTAGTAATTTGATAGTCATATAAATTAAAAAAAAATGATATTGCCATATCTTTTATATTAAAATATACTTTTTACCTTACTTATCTTTACATTTTCAGACTATTTACATTAGTTTGGTCTTTTTAGCTTTGGCAAAAGGGTTGGGTTGGGTTGGGTTTGGGACTAAAAAAGCACAAAAAGATAAAATAGGCTAAATCTATATAATAAAGCAGGATGGTTTATGAATTTGTCCTACACACATTTGTCTTACTAGGACATTTGGACAGCTTAAATCTATTCAAATTATAAAACAACGGTTGAGATATATTTTTCAGAAAATATCCTACATATACATTTTCTATTTTCCCGCTTCTCTCTCTTACTTTTTCTTTTTTTATCCATCTTTCTATGATCTCATGATCTCATCTTCCTCTCTCTTTTCTTTTTATTTTTTTATTTTCTCCCATTTTTATTTTTCTCTCCATTTTTTTATTTTCTCCTTTTTGTTCACATATTTTTATTCATATTATACGGAAAAGTCTGCGATCCCAAAATTAGGAGTCAGATTTTACTGTGTGTAGTGGAGATTAAATTAATGAATTTTATATTCCACAAATTAAATGAATTTGAATAATTAATTAATATTTTTAAATATATTGAATACCTGATAGATTTCATAAATTTAGACTTTATTTTGAATCTTCAACATCTATATAATAAAACAGGATAGTTTTTGAATTTGTCCTACACACATTTGTCTTACTAGGATATTTGGACGGCTCAAATTATTCAAATTATAAAATAACGGCTGAGATATTTTTTTCAAAAAATATCCTACATGTACATTTTCTATTTTTCCGTTTATCATTTTTACTTTTTCTTTTTCTCACCCATCCTTTTATGATCCCATGATCTCATCTTCTTCTCTCTTTTCTTTTTATTTTTTTATTTTCTCCTATTTTTATTTTTCTCTCTATTTGTTTATTTTTTTTATTTTCTCCTTTTCGTTCACATATTTTTATTCTTATTATATGGAAAAGTCCGCGATCCAAGAATTAGGAGCCAGATTTTATTGTGTGTAGTGGAGATTAAATTAATGAATTTTATAGTTCACAAATTAAAT
This sequence comes from Camellia granthamiana, assembly GCA_036172215.1. Taxonomy (NCBI): domain Eukaryota; kingdom Viridiplantae; phylum Streptophyta; class Magnoliopsida; order Ericales; family Theaceae; genus Camellia; species Camellia granthamiana. Next base: position 11,263,175 of record CM069908.1, on the reverse strand, counting down.
GAATTTGAACAATTAATTATTATTTTTAAATATATTGAATACCTGATAGATTTCATAAATTAAGACCTTATTTGAATCTTCGACATTTATATAATAAAGCATGATGGTTTTTAAATTTGTCCTGCATACATTTGTCCTACTAGAACATTTGGACGGCTCAGATCTGTTCAAATTATAAAACAATAGCTGAGATATTTTTTTCAAAAAAATCCTATATGCACATTTTTTTATTTTCCCGCTTCTCTCTCTTACTTTTTCTTTTTCTTACCCATCATTTCATGATCCCATGATCCGACCTTCCTCTCTCTTTTCTTTTTATTTTCTTATTTTCTCCTATTTTTATTTTTCTCTCTATTTGTTTATTTTTTTTATTTTCTCATTTTCGTTCACATATTTTTATTCATATTATATGGAAAAGTCTGCGATCTCAGAATTAGGAGCCAGATTTTACTGTGTCTAGTGGAGATTTTATTACAAAGACTGAAAAAGGAAATTAAACTGACTCTGACTCTTCTGCCTCAACAAGGGTGAGGGCATGCCCTTTTATAATACAAGTTCGGATAAAAGAAGGGACAGGTGTAAGCTATTCATTGCACTGACAGATTACACTTATCCTGACTGTTGTCGTAAGTGATGACGAATACAGATAATGGAGATAATATTATCTTCTTTTTTTGCTGGTGGAGGAATCTACTTTCCCAAAGTTAGTTGTCTGTTTGTGCCGACACCGACATTCAATCGTGCCTCTTTCCTTTCCTGCTTTTGGCGAGCTTTTCGGTGAGGACATCTGTCAAGGAATCCCAAAAGTCACCAAAATTGGACTCATCATCATCTTCGGGTAATTGGCTTTCTCCAGCTAACACGTGTTCGGCTGGATCCACATCTGGTTCTGATGAGGGCTGACTGGTTCCTGACCTCATAGATGCATCATCTTCAGGAGGTACAGTTTGAAGGAACTGTTCTTTGAGATAATTCATACTTTTGATGATAATCTCATTTTCAGATAATTCAGGATGCTAGTTTCTTAATTCTTTTTGAATTTGGATAAATGGATTCTGTGATAATGCTGGTGGAGCAGAGAGAGCTGGCTGCTTAACTGTTTCTCTACATGCTTGTGCATGTTCCTGGATTTTTGTTACTGTTTCAGAAATGATCGGATTCATGCCTTTATCCCACCATTTTACAAAGAAAATTCGTTTCAGGCGGGGTATCTTGTTCTGATAATCGCATGCAAAATCCCACTTCCAAATCCATGGGATACTGAATCGGATGGAAAAAGGAACTAATGATTCACTGATGGGTAAACGCCATGACCGGATGTCTATTCCTTATGAACAGTACACGTATGGACAACTTTGTTCTGTCATAACCGATAAAGGATTATCTCTGTGTAATGATCTCAAACTTCATTACCAAATGAAACAACAGAATCTAACAGGTAGGAAAGAATTAGGTGAATTTTGTGACCAATTTGCCTATGAACCTGCTATCCAGTATCCTAATAGATCCAGGAAGGTATCTCATCGAAAACCTTCTAAGCCTACCGGAAATCAAGAAAATCTAGCCATCCTAAAAACAGTAAGAAGTTTTATTCTAAAAAATCTTCAACCAGTAAACCCTCAGGGAAAAGAAAAAATAAATCTGAAATAAAATGTTATAAATGTGGACAAACAGGACACTATGCTAACCGATGTAAATCAAAAGCTAAATCTAAGATTAATGAATTACTTTTAGACGAAAAACTTAAAGAACAGCTAATCAATGCTTTAGAAGCCGAAGAGAATTCATCTAGTGAAGAATCTCCATCTGAAGATGAAATTAACCAGTTATATTCCACATCCTCACCAAGTGATGATGAACCCGCAGAATCTTGTCCCTGTAGTACTAATCAGGATCAAATATCAGAAATTAATTACTGGAAATCCATAGTGGAAATGAATGGGTTACATCTAGGAGAACCTAGTAGTATTAATGTTTTAACAGATACTCAAAGAGATATGCTTGCAGTAGCAGATCAGATACAAGATCCAGAAATAAAACTAAAATATTTAAAAATGTGTTATGAGCACCAACAAACAGTACAAGAAACACCAAACATACCCAATTATTCTTACAACTTGAAACATGTAGTTGACAGAATTCAGGCAAAACCAGTTAATAATCAGCCAACTACAATCCAAGATCTAAAAATGGAAATAAATATTTTGAAAACAGAGGTGAAACATTTACAAACAGCTAGTGCAGCAGCCATTAAAGATATTAAATATCATCATACTCAATTACCACAAAAACAGAAAGAAGTAGTTAATGAAACTGAACAAAAACTTGAATCCAAGGATGAACCTGACCAGTATTTGTTACTAGTAAACCAAGTAACCTTTCAGAAATGGTATATAAAAATCACTTTTATGATTAAACCTGATTTTATCATCAAAGATGCCATTGCTTTGGTAGACAGCGGAGCAGATATGAACTGTATCCAAGAAGGTATAGTTCCCACCAGATATTTTGAGAAAACTACTCAAAGTTTAACCAGTGCTAGTGGAAATTCCATGCAAATCAGGTATAAGATACCAGAAGCATATATTTGTAACAATGATCTCTGTCTTCCAACATCCTTTGTTTTAGTCAGAAATCTAGCTACAAATATTATTTTAGGCACACCATTTTTATGTCTTTTAATGCCTATCCAGAAAATTGACTCAACAGGAATTTATTCCCAATTACAGGGCCGATCTGTTATTTTTGAATTTATCACACAACCGTATACTAAAGAATTAGATCAAATTAGGGACCTAGTTACTTTTAAACAGAATCAAATTAATTTTTTAACTAAGGAAGTTTCTTTCTTAACAACAGAATAAAGACTACAACAATCCTCTTTACAACAGAAAATTAAAATCATTGAAAATGAATTTCAAACAGAAGTCTGTGGTACTATTCCTAATGCTTTCTGGAATAGAAAGAAATATATAGTAACTTTACCATATGAACCTGATTTTGATGAAAAATACATTCCAACCAGAGCTCGCCCTAGTCAGATGAAAAAGGAATATATGGAATTATGTAAAACAGAAATTCAAAGTCTTCTAGACAAAAAATTAATCCGATCTAGTCACTCTCCTTGGAGTTGTACCGCTTTCTATGTCAATAAAAATGCTGAAATTGAACGAGGTGTTCCCCGCCTTGTAATCAATTATAAACCGTTAAATGATAAACTGAAATGGATCAGATATCCTCTTCCAAATAAAAAGGATCTTTTAGATAGACTACAGGATGCAATCATATTCTCAAAATTTGATTTAAAATCAGGATATTGGCAAATTGAAATTGCTGAACAGGATCGTTATAAAACAGCATTTACAGTTCCATTTGGACATTATGAATGGAATGTAATGCCTTTTGGTCTTAAAAATGCTCCATCAGAATTTCAACATATTATGAATGATATCTTTAATTCGTTTTCTGAATTCACTTTATCATATATTGATGATGTATTAATCTATTCTTCATCAATAGAACAGCATATTAAACATCTTAATATTTTTAAGCATGTCATCCACAGGAATGGTTTAGTGCTGTCAGCACCAAAAATGCAACTGTTCCAAACAACTATCAGATATCTTGGTCATAATATTTCAAATGGAAGTATTATTCCCATCAACCGCAGTATTGAGTTTGCCTCCAAATTTCCTGACGAAATTAAAGATAAAACTCAATTGCAAAGATTCTTAGGAAGTCTTAATTACATCCGTGATTATTATCCTAATATTGCAGCTGATTGCAGCATACTATTTACCAGACTTCGCAAGAATCCTCCCCCTTGGGGTGAAGAACATACAGCAGCAGTACAAAAAATTAAAGCTAAAGTTAAACAGTTACCATGTTTACAGTTACCTAATCCAACTTGGAAAAAAATTGTTGAAACTGATGCTTCCAATGAAGGATTTGGTGGTATTTTAAAACAGCTTAATCCCAAAACCCAGAAGGAAGAATTATTACGATTCCATTCTGGCCATTGGAATAAAGCCGCTTTAAACTATCCCACAATAAAACAGGAATGTTTAGCCATTGTTAAATGTGTTTTAAAATTCCAGGATGACCTGTTAAATCAGCATTTTCTTATCAGAGTTGATTGCTCTGCTGCTAAACAGATTTTTAAAAAAGATGTTAAAAATTTAGCATCTAAACAGATATTTCTTACATGGCAAAGTTATTTATCCAATTTTGATTTTGATATTGAATATATTAAAGGGGAAAATAACTCTTTGCTTGATTTCTTAACCAGGGAATATCTCCAGAAATCTACTCCTGAAGAGGAGGATGACCAGCAGGGGCCATAGAGGCCGCGGGCGTGGGCGTGGTGGTCACAACCCATGCTATGAAACAGAATATCCAGTCCTCTCCCGAGGTCAAACCAGTACTGAATCTGCTAAGGATATACTTCTGAAAACAGAAGACCCGTATACACCAAACAGTATTACCGAGGAAACTGTCCTCTGGATTGAATCCGCTGATGAACAATGGATGCAAGATCCGTGGGAGATTAAGAAAAGATATCTCACCACTCAACAGTCACCTCCACATTTTGATCAGTACCGTTATATTTATGAACAAATACTAACTGAAACTGGAGCTTGTGAATTCAAGCATCATCTACATGATCCGCATAAATCTACCAGTCCAATTTCGTTTAGCAAAATTACAATCCGTAATCTTATGCCTATTGGTACATGGGGTATTCATCCGCATACATTACGAGACCTTGATCTCCGTAACAAACAAACCAAATATACATACTGGGACTATATTGATGCCTTTACCCAGGTGTTTTACTACCAGAATCCTATCCGTTCCCATTCCTGGTTTATCCGGATTTGCCCCGATGTTCTCAAACACGATGTTCCAAACTGGTTCCTCGTGTGGTGGGATAAATTTGGGTTATCTCTTGACATCTTACCCGAAGAAATCCGACTTGCTTTTAATGATTGGCATTATGCCTATTCTCGGGCTTATGCTTATCTTAACAAAAACAGGGATTTATCCATCAGTAAATCATTAGTTCATTTTTCCATCCGATTCAGTATCCCATGGATTTGGAAGTGGGATTTTGCATGCGATTATCAGAACAAGATACCCCGCCTGAAACGAATTTTCTTTGTAAAATGGTGGGATAAAGGCATGAATCCGATCATTTCTGAAACAGTAACAAAAATCCAGGAACATGCACAAGCATGTAGAGAAACAGTTAAGTAGCCAGCTCTCTCTGCTCCACCAGCATTATCACAGAATCCATTTATCCAAATTCAAAAAGAATTAAGAAACCAGCATCCTGAATTATCTGAAAATGAGATTATCATCAAAAGTATGAATTATCTCAAAGAACAGTTCCTTCAAACTGTACCTCCTGAAGATGATGCATCTATGAGGTCAGGAACCAGTCAGCCCTCATCAGAACCAGATGTGGATCCAGCCGAACACGTGTTAGCTGGAGAAAGCCAATTACCCGAAGATGATGATGAGTCCAATTTTGGTGACTTTTGGGATTCCTTGACAGATGTCCTCACCGAAAAGCTCGCCAAAAGCAGGAAAGGAAAGAGGCACGATTGAATGTCGGTGTCGGCACAAACAGACAACTAACTTTGGGAAAGTAGATTCCTCCACCAGCAAAAAAAGAAGATAATATTATCTCCATTATCTGTATTCGTCATCACTTACGACAACAGTCAGGATAAGTGTAATCTGTCGGTGCAATGAATAGCTTACACCTGTCCCTTTTTTTATCCGAACTTGTATTATAAAAGGGCATGCCCTCACCCTTGTTGAGGCAGAAGAGTCAGAGTCAGTTTAATTTCCTTTTTCAGTCTTTGTAATATTTTCTCCCCTCTCTATCTTGTAAAATAGTCTTACTTCTTCAATAAAACTTTGTTTTCATGTATGCCCTCTGTCGATACACTTGAACAACTGTTATGGTTTAAACAATTTTGGGAAAATCAAAAACACCACTACATTAATACACCAGTAGATTGGTATACTCAACCGTATATCACTGCTCGCATAGCAGAGTGTGATCAACCGTATATCACTGCTCGCATAGCAGAGTGTGATCAACAGCTAGCCAGGATCCAGGAGCTGATCCAAGAACAGGTCGTGGCCTGGGCGGCCAGGAGGAATCCTCCTCCAACTTAACAGTAAGTATATGAGATCATATATGTCATAATTTGTTTTCTTTATACCTATATTATGTGGATATTTATTCCTGGATTTGTGCTAATGAAAGGTTAATTAATAGTTTAAGTTTGAGGTTAGTGGGACGTCACCCAAGTCGCGTTAGGTTAAGTCAAGTGCAGAGTGTGCGAGGACTGTTGATACCTGTAAAGCGTTGACAGACGTGCTAATCATTTCAAGCTAAAACCTTTAGTGAGCACCTTTACCTTCTTGAGGAAGCTTGAACCTTTTGAACCCTGATTTTAGCTTCTTGAGGAAGCTGAACCTTTTGAACCCTGGTTTTAGCTTCTTAAGGGAGCTTGAACCTTCTGAACCTTCGTTTTAGCTTCTTGTGGGAGCCTGAACCTTTTGAACCTTCGTTTTAGCTTCTTAAGGGAGCTTGAACCTTTTGAACCCTTGTTTTAGCGTCTTAAGGAAGTTGAACTTTCTGAACCATCGTTTTAACTTTTCGAGGGAGCTTGAACCTTTTAAACCTTCGTTTTAGCTTCTTGAGGGAGCTTGCACCTTTTGAACCTTCGTTTCAGCTTCTGGAGGGAGCTTGAACCTTTTGAACCTTTGTTTTAGCTTCTTGAGGAAGCTTGAACCTTTTGAACCTTCGTTTTAGCTTCTTGAGGAAGCTTGAACCGTTTGAACCTTCGTTTTACCTTCTTGAGGAAGCTTGAACCTTTTGACCCTTCGTTTTAGCTTCTTGAGGGAGTTGAACCTTCTGAACCTTCGTTTTAGCTTCTTGAGGGAGCCTGAACCTTTTGAACCTTCGTTTTTGCTTCTTGAGGGAGCCTGAACCTTTTGAACCTTCGTTTTAGCTTCTTGAGGGAGCTTGAACCTTTTGAACCCTTGTTTTAGGAGCCAGATTTTATTGTGTGTAGTGGAGATTAAATTAATGAATTTTATAGTTCACAAATTAAATGAATTTGAACAATTAATTATTATTTTTAAATATATTGAATACCTGATAGATTTCATAAATTAAGACCTTATTTGAATCTTCGACGTTTATATAATAAAGCATGATGGTTTTTAAATTTGTCCTGCATACATTTGTCCTACTAGAACATTTGGACAGCTCAGATCTGTTCAAATTATAAAACAATAGCTGAGATATTTTTTTCAAAAAAATCCTATATGCACATTTTTTTATTTTCCCGCTTCTCTCTCTTACTTTTTCTTTTTCTTACCCATCATTTCATGATCCCATGATCCGACCTTCCTCTCTCTTTTCTTTTTATTTTCTTATTTTCTCCCATTTTTATTTTTTTCTCTATTTATTAATTTTTTTTATTTTCTCATTTTTGTTCACATATTTTTATTCATATTATATGGAAAAGTCTGCGATCTCAGAATTAGGAGCCAGATTTTACTGTGTCTAGTGGAGATTAATTTAATGAATTTTATAGTCTACAAATTAAATGAATTTGAACAATTAATTATTATTTTTAAATATGTTGAATTTCTTATAGGCTTCATAAATTTATACCTTATTTGAATCTTCAACATCTATATAATAAAGTAGGATGGTTTTTGAATTTATTCTACACACATTTGTCCTATTAGGACATTTGAACGGCTCAGATCTATTCAAATTATAAAACAACGGCTGAGATATATTTTTCAAAAAATATCATACATGTACATTTTCTATTTTCTCGCTTCTTTCTCTTACTATTTCTTTTTCTCACCCATCCTTCTATGATCCCATGATCCCATCTTCCTCTCTCTTTTCTTTTCTTTTTTTATTTTCTTCTATTTTTATTTTTCTCTCTATTTGTTTATTTTTTTATTTTCTCCTTTTTGTTCACATATTTTTATTCATATTATACAGAAAAGTCTGTGATCCCAGAATTAGAAGCCAGATTTTACTGTATAGTGGGGATTAAATTAATGAATTTTGTAGTCCACAAATTAAATGAATTTGAACAATTAATTATTATTTTAAAATATATTGAATATCTGATAGATTTCATAAATTTGGACCTTATTTTGAATCTTCAACATCTATATAATAAAGTAGGATGGTTTTTGAATTTGTCCTACACACATTTGTCTTACTAGGACATTTGGACGGCTCAGACATATTCAAATTATAAAATAACGGCTGAGATGTCTTTGTCAAAAAATATCCTCCATGTACATTTTCTATTTTCCCGTTTCTCTCTCTTACTTTTTCTTTTTCTCATCCATTCTTCTATGATCCTATGATCTCATCTTCCTCTCTCTTTCTTTTTATTTTTTTATTTTCTCCCATTTTTATTTTTCTCTCTATTTGTTTATTTTTTTTTATTTTCTCCTTTTTGTTCACATATTTTTATTCATATTATACGGAAAAGTCTGCGATCCCAGAATTAGTAATCAGATTTTACTGTATGTAGTGGAGATTAAATTAATGAATTTTATAGTCCACAAATTAAATGAATTTGAACAATTAATTATTATTTTTAAATATATTGAATACCTGATAAACTTTATAAATTTAGACCTTATTTGAATCTTTAACATATTTTAATAAAGCAGGACGATTTTTTAATCTTTAGCATATTTTTGTCCTATTAGGACATTTGGACGGCTCAGATCTGTTCAAATTATAAAATAATGGCTGAGATATATTTTCCAAAAATGTTTTACATATACATTTTTACTTTCCTGCTTTTCTTTCTCTCTTACTTTTTCCTTTTCTCATACCCCTCCTTCCACGATCTCATGCTCTTACCTTCCTCTCTTTTTTCTTTTTATTTTTTTTATTTTCTTCCGTTTTTATTTTTCTCTCTATTTGTTTATTTTTTTTATTTTCTCATTTTTGTTCAATATATTTTAAACATATTTCCATACGATGTATGTATGCCTGTAATACACCAGGACATTACGGACATACATACAATTTTCATATAATTATATAAGCAAAAGCAGTATTGTATGTATGCCCGTGGAAATTGTATGTATGCTAGGCACATTTATCTCTCTAGTTGTTTATTATATAATCAAAAGCGAGTTTTCGTGAGGAGTTTTGTGAGAACTCCAAAATTTTATAATAAATTTGTGATTTTATCAAATTAAAAAATAAATTTAAATAGTGTTGGAATTACAATTATATTCTAATCCTAATATTATTTACACCGTACCTTCAGGTACAGGCATACGCTAGTAAGTCAATAAAACAAAATATTACATCCAAACCATAATAATTTCACTTTTTTCTCAAAAAAAAAATAAAAAAGCCAAAAAAATCAAAAAGTTATTTCCAAATAGAGCTAATTTAGTCAGACTAAATTAGTCAAAAAAACTAAAAAGTCCGGTTAAAATTCTTTCCAAAAGAATTAGTCTTAGTATCATTATGTTAAAATTATAAAATTTATATTTTTTTCAAATTTCAAGAACAATCAGTACAATTTACCCTAAACTTTGTGTGCAAATAACCATTTTATTCTTATTTTTCAAACAAAATAGTCGTATATTTCACTAACATTAGTTGGGCACAAAAATACTTTGTATGTCAAATTTACTAAATTATTTTTTCAATTGCGTGAAGAAGAGAGAAGATAAATTAAGATTTAATTTTTACATTTCAAAGCTTCGGATCTACCGGAGAAAATGTGAAATCTATGGAAACATGATGGAGGTGAAAACGAACTTATGCAATTAACAATGCTTATATATGTAAAAATTATTGTTATTACTCAAAACATAAAAACGGTGTCGTCACTCTGCTGTATACCCATCACCACCTTGCGTTGCAGCATTGATATATCCTATACGAACCAATTTTTTTTTTTTTTAAAAATACACAACACTTATATTTAAAATACTAGTGAGTAATACACGCAGTACGTGTGTAATTTAGATAATTAATAATAAAAATAAATAATAAAAAATTTAATATCATAATATATATATGACTTAAGTGATAAGTATATTATTAATAAAATCTAAGGTTTTGGATTTAAAATTTGTTTACATTGTAAATAATAATTTATTTATTTATATATATAAAATTGTCACATGACATGAAGAGAAGAAAGTTACACTAAATCAATTTAGACTTTCACGTAATAATAATATAAATGAACCACGGGATGTGGTAACTTAGAAAATGCATCTGCTTTCCACACAAAAGAGCATATTTTAACACTTGGGGGTGCTCTCTTTAGGGTTGACACTAGATTTCTATCGTCTTTTCTGTTGTCAGAATCTGCCTCTTACTATGAGAGTGTGGGTGAGATCCATTATTACCTCGGTGGTAGTTCCCTTCTTATGAATTGATTTAAATCTAGACATCAATCAATTACTTCAAAATCAAGACCTACGGATACTATCACTATAAGAAATAAGACCTTTGTCGACCAAAAAATTAGTTGCTAAAAGCCCATTTTTAGTCGGCAAAAGTTATCCGCGACTAATTTTTTTGGTCGCTACTTTGATCGCCAATTGAGGGTCGGCAAAAGTAATTCGCGACCAAATTTTTGTTGGTCAGGAAAAGTTAAATTTGCCGACTAAATTTTTGATCACTAAATATATCATTATTGCGACTAATCCATTTTGTTAGTAAAACACTTTGGTCGCAAAAAGTGATATTTTCCCAACCAAATACCTTAATCGCCAATTATCACATTCCACGACCAAATAGATTAGTCGCCAATAGTCGAGGAATTGCCGACGAACAATTTAGTCGCCAAAAGGTAAGGAATTGCCGACCAATGATTTTAGTCGCAAAAGTGTAGAATTTGCTGACCATTTTTTTAGTTGCCAAATCTCTTCTTTTTTTTCTTTTTTTTGAGAACAATCAATTTTTGTTTATAAACACTCAATCCAATATCGAACAAAATTCATTCAACCCAACCACAATTAAGGAACAATAACATTTAAAAAAGAAAAAGCTTAGGAACAATAATTAACAAATTTCCTTTTTTGTAACTTCACTAAATCATCAAACAATAATTGAATTTCATTTAAAATTTCAATGAAAATATGTAACCGTAGTGCAGCACAGGGCATATTCAAGTCAAATTGAATTTAGTAAGCATGTTTTCTCAAAAGCTATATCCTCTTTGAAGTCCAACATGACACAAAACTTGAAGCCTTTCACATTCTTTAATGATTTAACATATCAACTTGCTTGGCAGCTGATCCAAACTAACATATCAGCTGAAAGAACATGTGCCAAAAATTTAGCCCATATGTTCAAGGTAGACATAATAATAACGGTAACAATAAAAAAACAGGATATTGAAAATCAAACCTTTTTCTTTTTATTAGAGACACCTTTTTCTTTTTGATGAGTATCCTGCTCTTCCTCTTCAGAATCTGAGTCAACCTTCTTTGAGGCAGAATTTGCGGCAGTCTCATCCTTTTTATCGTTCTCCTGAATGAATATAATGGAAGAAATGAGAAAAACTTATAGGAAAAAATATATAGCAAACAAAATATACTTAATATTTGGGCAAAATTCCATTTGCCTCAGACCCCACAATTTCCTTAAAATTGAATTTCTCAAAGACCTTCCTAAACTCCTCATCCAAATGACCATCAAATTCAGCCTTTTCTGGTACATACTCAACTTCAACTTGCTCAATAACCTATTAGTACCAAAACAAACAAAAACACAAGTTAAGATTAATGAATCAAAATAATCATTAAAAATAAAATAAAAAAGACAGATTAGTTTAAGATCCAGTGCTATCATTACCTGTTTTTGTAAATGGAAAATATTACATGGAGAATTTTCTATAACAAAGCAAATTAGTTATGCAGAATATAGAATAACAAATTTCCTACAAGATGTATGGGTGTTCCACAGTTGTTCTTATACAATGACAGTTATGCAGGTTTCAGATACAACTTTATTTTAATTATTTCGGAAGAAAATCATATTAATTATCCTATCAAAGCAACAAGATTTCAAAGAGGACCCAAAATTAGGAAACTAGAATAAGCTCATTTTTTTGGTATTAATTAATGTTTGAGAGAACTATAGGAATACATACAACACAGACATGCATACATTCACACACATACCTCTGCATTTCAACAAAAAGGGGTTTGAAACTCTCAAACTTAGCAAGACAATTTAGAAGAATCATGAGTAAATAGAAATATACATACACTTACAGATGCAAAAAAAAAGAAACAGAACTATTCCCTGAACTACAATAGTGAGTAATATGCACGTGATTTTGACACTTTGATCCCTAAATACTAATGTAAACCTCCAAAACAAGTAGTTCTTTTTCCTTATGATCATTCCACAAGCAGATGGTATATATATTGAAGGCCACATGATGTTGGATTAAAAATTCACCCAATTTTGCACATAAAAATTGTAATTAGCAACTCCAATATAAGTTGTCATGTGAATTTCAGTATAAGATAAGATAGAGGACATCTTAACATGTCTTGCTGGAAAAAGAAAAAAAAAAAAACATTCATTTGTCTTTTACTTGCAAAAACCTTAATCCCCAAGATTGCATACCTACTACATTCCACAAAATTAAAAACTAAGCACAACAGAATTTTAAAAACATATGGTCATGTTGTATGGTAAACCCCACACATACCTACTACATTCATTTGAATTGATCTCTCTCAAATAAGCTAAGCCCAATATATATACACATCACTGAAGTCTCCCTTTGTAACTGGAAAGCTAACTAGCAACTAGGGTTGTTCGTCCAAACCGACCCAACCTGACCTGAAAATGAAATGAATGGTCGGATTTGAAATAGCAATTGTAAGGACAAGATATTTTCGGATTGGCGGATAGGTCTGGGTTCTGAATACACCCCAACCAATTAACCTGACCCAACCAAGAAATATTGCTTTTCATATGTGTTTGCAAAACCAACAATTTGGCTCAGTCTTTGAACAGTAGGACAATCAAGAATTGAATGAATGATTCCCTAATACGAAGTGTTCTGTTTGGTTGATAGGCCAAGGGTAAACCCAAACTGACAAGTGAACACCCCTACTTGCAACAACTTGAAACAAGTTCAGCTAACTAACAATTGCTAACATGTACAAAATCCTAAGTAACTCTATATTGATTCCCAAACTAACTCAATACTTGATGCTTCGACTCCACTCTAACAAGAAGTGTCATTCTTAATGAAGAACTACTTGTTTTTTTGTTTTTTTTTTCTTGTTTCTCCTTTAGTTTTCCTTGGAGGAGTAACTGGAATGGAATCCCCGCCAAGAGGTTAGACAGTACAAAAGCCAACTGGAAACAAATAGTCAAGTTACCAAAACCCAAAATTATGTTCATTAAAAATAAAAAAAAAAAAAAAAAAAGCAGAAGAAGAAATATATCAGAAACCATTGGCCATCAGAGAAGTATTGAATAAATTGACTTAAATAGATCCATATAGGCTGTAGCTCCCCAAATAGGGGATTTTTGTGGTTGGATGCCTCAAAAAATGAAAATGCTCAAGACAATATTGATAATTTTTTTGGAAGAGCCCTATCCTAGTTAAATGTTAATCTGATATAACAATAACCGAATCAAATCGAATTGAATCAAACCAAACTAAACATAGTATCCCAATCAAGTGCGGTCAGCTAATCAAGGCTATATACTCAAAGTAAATAAATTCATCTTTCTTTTTTTTTACTACTGAATCTGATCTAACCATATGTTAATGTTCAATCATCATATATTTTGTTGAAATTTTAAGCATATAAATCCGGCAGATACCTGCATTATAAACCCCCAAAACAAAACAAAAATTCAAATGAAAAATACCCATTAAAGCAATGGATTAACAGTAGTGATTCATCCCTAAAACTAGAGCTCTAATTGAAAAATTAAAACACAAAAAAAAAAAAAAAAAAATGAAACAAAGCAAAACAAAGTTAAAACATCACAAGCCCACACACAAATTAGAGCTATTAGAGCTCTCAAACATTTCTCATGGATTAAAAAGAGTATAATTGAAAAGAAAAAAAACATCTTTCTTGGCTTGAAGAAGATTCCGACACAATAAAGATCTACCCCCAAATATAGCATCTGCATTACACAAACCCACACGTAAAAATTACTATTATTACAATAGATATACATATATAAAAAGATAAGTATTGGGTTTTGCATACCTGAAATGAAAGAGGAAGCAGATGCAGAGACAGAAAGGCTGATCAAAAGGAAGAAGAAGACAAGTAAAAAGAGAGTCGAAGACGAAGACAACAAACACTAATTTTTCTGCTCCATTTTCTGAGAAACAAGAGAGAGAAAATATTATTTTACGCAAAAACAGAGAGATTTTTAGGTTCCTAAAATCGCGTTAAAGAGTTGAGTAATTACTGATATTTGACTCTACTTAGTAAATAGAATCATGAGTAATTTTCAATCTGGAATTGTTAAGACTTGAAACATAGAAACAGAACTTTATTTGATCAGAAAATATGATTTGGCAATCGCAAATATTATTTTCAATTTAGTTATGGGAATATCAAATTTCCATTGAATTCTTTTCAATTTGTAACTCAATTAGAGTTCGATCGCTTCAAATCAAAATACCCACTGCACACAATTTCCATTAAAGTTCTTCAAATTTGATTCTGAATCTGAATTACATGAACACAGCACACAAAGCGCAGAGGAAGAGTAATTTAACTCACACAGAGATATGATCTGATCAATTACATATATAGATAGACAGATTATAGAGAGAGAGTACCAGGATCGAAGGGGATCTGCACAACTGACTTGTTTTTCTTTGTCAGAGAGATGGGAGATGGAAAGCCCTTGTGAGATTTAAGGGCCAAAGAGCTGCCTCTGCAGATACCATTTTGCCTCTACAGATTTAGAGGCGACAAACACTCACCTGAACCCAAATCACAGAGGGAGACAAGAAGACAGAGATACAGAGAAGAGACTGAACAGAGAGAGTGAGAGAAACAGAGGGCGATGACGAGTGTGGTCTGAGGATATGAGGATCAACGAAATCAGTGTGGTCATTGGTTGAGTGTGGTCTGAGGATTTGTGTAAGAGAAAGACAGAGGGCGATGGCGATTTATGGCGGTGACAATGTGCGACGGACGTGAGCAACGGTGGTGAGAGACTTCGGTGAGCTAGAGAGAGTGGGCACCGATTGAGAGAGAGAACACAGAGAGAGAGAGGGCGGACCAACATAGAGAGACACAGAGAGCGAACTAGAGACAAGGGGAGATTAGGGCTTTTATTTATTTATTTCTTTCTTTTTTTGGTACAAAACGACATCGTTTTACAATCGGCGACCAAATTTTTTTGTCGCAAAAAAATTTCAATTCTTGTCTCCACGTTTCAAATTTCCCTTCCAAACTTTTGGCGACCAAAAGACCATATTAGTCGCAGAAAAAGGTAGCTTCGCCAACAACCTTTTTTAGTCGCCAAATCTCAATCAACGGCGACTAAAATATTAGTCGCTAAAAGTACTAATTTGGCGACTAATTTTTTTTGGGTTGCTGAAAATAAGTTTTTGGTGACTAAATTTTTAGTTGCCAAAGAAAAAAAAATAATTTTTTATTTTCCATTCGGCGACTAAATTGTTTTAGTAGCCAAAACTCAATATACGGCAACTGAAATATTTTTAGTCGGGGAAAATAAGTTTTTGGCGACTAAAATTTTGGTCGCTAATTCCACAACCAACTTAGTTTTGATCTTCCACGACCAACTTATTTTTTGGTCGCCAAAATGTGACCTTCCGCGACCAAATTTGTAGTTGGTCGCCAAAAGCATACCACTTTCTGTGACCAATTAATTTTTTGGTTGTCAAAATATGACCTTTTGCGACCAACTCATATTTAGTCGTCAAAAATAATGATCATTCGCGACTAATTAATATTTAATAGTCAAAAGATAACTTTTAATTACCAATTTTTATATTGATACGAAAAGTGATACGACAAATATAAATTCTTGTAGTATACTCCCATATGACGTCCTTTTTATGTTGTTAATATATACAACAATGATTCATCCCACTAAAAATATCACCACTAATAGCACTAATGCATTAAAAAAATAGAAAAAAAACAAAAAAAATACAACTCCAAGACCAAAACATCACATCATTTCTGGGGGACCCACTGCCACCTAATTAGTGGGAGCACTAATTAGTGCTCCCAAGCATTTTTCTAATATATATATATAAAATGATATCCAAGTTGTAGAAGTTAATGTTAGTCCACGTAATCAAAGTGACCTTATCTGTGATGGTAAGTTACGAATAAAAAATTATATACAAAGTGGTATTTATTAACAGCCGGTTGATATCAAAGAGACCGCTTGTACTTAGACTTGTTTAATTTATAATATCACCAAAAAATAAATAAATAAATAAATAAAAGAGTTGTGCTTCTATTTTAAAATAAATAATTTATCAAGATAACATTAAAGTCTCCGACAAAAGCAACTTAAGAAAGGGCAATTGTTTTCTTAAGCTTCTTCCAAACGAGGCCTTAATGTAAAATTGCTAATACCACATTATTTTGCTGAAATAAAAATAATATAGTTTTTCATAAATATTTTCCATTGTGCATAAGCATCACCTTCTTAGAGTTCGTTTGGAGTGTGGGTTGGCTTTTTTACTTTTTAATTTTTTGACTATTTTAGTTTATGGTTAAAAAGTCTCGTTTGAAATAGATTTTTTTGACTTTTTTGATAGAAAAAATGAAATAATTATAAGTTAGATGTAACATTTTGTCTTATTTGGTAAAAATAACTTATTTTGTTTTATGTGACTATTTTAACCTTAATGAAACATCCCAAACGAGCTCTAAGTGTATTGGGCTTGGGCTTCGTATTGGAGTTGTGCTTCACATCTAATGCAGGCCTAATATCATAGGCATATTTTTAAGGGCAAATAATAGAACAGTTTGAAAAAATAATTATAAATAAAATGATAAATATTAATAATTAAAAATATGATTTTTTTTTCATGAAATTGAAATAATTTTTACAAATTACCACCGAATGGTAATTTTTCCTATTTTAAATTTGTTATTGGCTCATGTCCATCATCTTATTTTGGAAAAAATATTGAGTGCTTGTTTGAGATTATCTAAAATAAATAAAAAGTTAAAAAATTACTAAAAAGGTAAAAAAGTTAACACCATTCATTTATCAATTGTTTAGTCAAAAAAGTCAGCATACACAGAGCGCAAAAAGACTAAAAAGCCCTTGTTGATATGCACATAAATTAAAAAAAAAAAAAAAGGGCGCTGCACAGTGCACTAACGTAGCATAGTGTATGTCAGTGCTCAGAAAGGTACTTCGGTAATTTTGCTAGTTGATACAATATTTTAATATACATTTTTTTTGTAAAAAGTTAAAATGTCATCCCAAACATACATCTTTTTTCTTTCTATTTTTTTAATAAAAAAG
>CM069908.1:11104545-11245403 GCA_036172215.1 Camellia granthamiana | reverse complement strand
CGGCTCTTTTAAATGCCTTTCTCGTTCCCAATTCAACTCAACTTGCTCTCTTCATTGACTTCCTCATGGGCCGATCTCCCCGAAGACCTCCTCGAGCTCATCTTCAAGGACCTCATAGACTTCTTTGATTGCCTACGATGTAAAACTATTTGTCATTCATGGAGGTCTCCAGCCAAGAAGGTAATAATCCAAACCGTCAAAATTCCATTACTTTTAATTCCTTCTACAAAAACAAAATCACAAGAATATACAAAACTCTTGAGTACAACCAATCAAAGCGAAAGTACAACCACAACCAAGCTCTACACCATTCACTCTGTTAAAAGGCTAGCCTGAACCTGCTGTCAATCGTCTTACCGTGGATGGTTACTCATGGAAGACATTGGAGACCCTTCTAGGGTTTATCTCTATAACCCTATTTCAAGATTTCATGTTTAGCTTCCATTGTTGCCACCGAAGAGACAGTACCCGACCCCTTTTTGCTTCACGATGACTTGTAGTCCTGACGATCCTAACTGCTCTATTTTAGTACTATTCGACTATTTGGGTTCGCACAACGGGTGCATTTGCAAACCAGGAGACAACAAATGGCAAAAAAACGTTGTTAACATGGACTTGTATAAGGACAAGATATACCACAATGGAGAACTCTATGCCATTGACAAGTATGGGACGCTTTAAGAAATTGAAGTATGGAGGAGGAGGAAGATGAGAAGATTATTTTGAGGAGGAGGTGGCAGCTAGGAAAGTGGATTGGAATGATACGTCGATATACTTGGTAGAGTCAGATTCTGGGAATTTGGTCATGGTGGTGAGACAAGTTATGTCATTGACAACCACCGTGTCGTTCGAGGCCTTTAACTTAAATTGGAGAAAGGGTGTTTGGGAAGAGGTTAATAACTTTGGAGATCGAGCCCTTCTTTTAGCGCACAATGATTCCATGTTTGTCCATGTTGGTAATCTATACAAGCCTAACTGTATCTATTTTGTGGATGATTTTTGGGTAGGTGATCATAACTCACACTATGGAGTTTATTAGTTGGGAAATCATAAGATTGAAAAGATCTATGACTTGGAGAAGATGGTGTCTGATGCTTTTATGGTTTAATCTACATTAGAAAGGGAATATATATAATTTTTATTTTGTCGTATTTTCTTCTTTTGGATATCAGTTAATATGAAGTTTTGCATTTTTGTTTTTTTTAAAATTTTGATTTGAATAAGATATATTATGTACGTTTTTCTTTTATATATAAGCATGATTTCCTCTCTATAGTTAATTGATTTTATCCCTATTTATTTACATATAATTTTTCTTCACTTTTCGGGGGAAAAAAAATTATGAAAATGAATGATAGTATTCTATTTATATAGTAAACACGAGTAATAAATAAAAGAATACTAAAAATCTAACCAATAGAATTTCTCAATTTTGACACAAGTTAGCACAAGATACTTTTATGAGGAGATATTACAATAGTAAAAACTGTAAAATTTTGTTCAATTTATTATTATTGATTAGTTCATATGTAGATTAACGGTATTTCTACATTGTCACACCGACCATACCAACTTTATGACCACATGTCTCCCTTTTATGGCCTAATGCTAACACGTCGTCATAATTTGAAATTAATGCAATTTTTGAATTTTAGCAATATCTCAATACTAAAAAAGGTAAGACGAGGAGAATAACGTATCAGAAGCGACTGTATCACTGTGTCTCTCATTCTGTCATTTGGCAAAAGCCACAAGGCTAACGCAAAAAATCAAAATGTGGTGTAAATGGATTCATGCACATTGCACACATCCAATCTTTCAATAACTGGATTAGATTTAGCTGAATCCGATCTAACAATAATTGGATCAATCAATTCAAATTTTATTAGATTAGCAGATCAAGTATTCGTTAACGAATTTTGATTTTTCGGATCAAATTCTAATTAAATTTGATTAGTATCTTTAAAAGAATGCAAGGTCTATTTTCAAAATCGATAATTCTAGTTGAGTTCTCTAATTCAATTGATTTTTTCTTTAGAGCTTTTGGCAATATATTGTATCAAATAATACAAACACTACAACAAAATTGAATTTTTACGGCTTGCGATGCATGCCGTAAAAACTCTTTTACGGCATGCACACAAATGCCGTTATATGACATGCCATGGAAAGTTGAGCATCATTTACGACATGCAGGTAAAGTTGCAAAAAGTAATAAATTAAACATTAATGACATACTTTGTATGTCGTATATAACTTTTTACGACATTTTTGTCATGCCATAAATCATCATACTTTCCGTGGCATAATTTTGCATGCCGTAGAAAGTTATTTTTAATATATTTATGGCATACTTTGTATGCCGTATATAATATTTTACGGCATTTTCTTGCATGTCATAAATCATCACACTTTTCACGACATAATTTTGTATGCCGTAGAAGGTCATTTTTAATATATTTATGACATACTTTGTATGCCGTATATAATCTATTACGACATTTTCTTACATGCTATAAATTATTACACTTTTCACGGCATAATTTTGCATGCCGTAAAAAGTTATTTTTAATATATATATACAAACGCACAAGAACATAACCTTGCCTAGCCGTATGCACATCCAAACAAAGGCAGTAGCTTATAAAGTGCGGCAACTTGTGAACAAACCAAGTAGTAACTTATAAACTTAAAGCCCTAAATCTCTAAGGCATTAGCATTTTTTGGTAACACTCTTAGAAATATTTCAATTAAATTTGGCTCTTAACCAAGTTAGCTAGACTCATGCAATGAAAAATATGTTAGCATTTTCACTTCCATCATCTAATCTAACCTACATACAGATACATCTCTAAAATACTGCGCTTCCCCTACAAGATAAATGTGTCATTATTCTTAACAAAGCAAGAACTTGCAGATTTTAACAAAAGAAAAATCAAACCAAATTTACTACTGAATTTTCCACTAAGATTAAAATTTCAATATTGGAAAATCCCCTTTATTTTATATCTCAGCATCACTGTCAACAACCATACACCAGTTTTGTCATGAAACTAGAACTATGCACATCTATGAAGATCCAACATAAATCTGGAAAAAAAAAAAAAGAAAAAGAAAAAGAAAAAGAAGCAATTGACATATTACAAATCAACTAAAGACACCTCATTCACATATTACATTAAGAAAAATGCAAACCTTAGAGACTGCTTCCAAATGAACGAGATCCTTATCAAAATCCAGCAACTCTGGCATCTTCTCGGCAATGAGCTAATGAAGACAGGAAAACAATTGACATACTTGGCATCTTCTCGGCAATGAGCTAGTTTCGGCAGTGTTATTTATCTTTGCTACCCCAGTAGAGGATTTCATTCAATGTTTCAGCGTCAAAGATCAACAAAAAAAAAAAAACAATATAAGGTATTGTAAATTAGAACATTGTAATTTGAGATGATAATCCCTCCAACTCAATGTCATTCTAAAAACTCAGTATAACCCTCATTAAAATCATTTTTTTTTTCTTTTTCGTGTTTTTTGAAACAAAAACAATGAAAAGTTCGGAACCATCTATCATTTTCATTCTTGTGCAACTGTTTTTGAAAGATTTATAAGACAATTTAGAAGTGTTAAGTAAAAAAGGGTAATTTTAGAAAAAGGTGCCGCTAACAAGTGTCTCAGGGGCAGAAGAGAAAGACAAAAAACAGTTTAGAATTCAATACACTTTTTACTAATTTCATACCACTTTCCACTTATTTTATAATTTATTTTAACCTTTTCACCACTTCCAAAACACTTTTTACACACTTCCTAACAATTAAACAATGCTCATGGGGCACCATCCAAGAAAACAGCTTCCCAAACAAGTTTTCCATATCACTATTCATTTTTTTCCCTTCATCAGTGACCTATTAAGAGTGGCTTTCTACACTCAATTTTTGGCTTGATCATGAGTGCTGACAGGCAGGGTTATAAAAGTATTTAAATGCTGGAAGCCTGGAAATAATGTTAAAAAAATGTACCTGGACTGACATATCGATTCTTGATAGCCCACTCATCTCGCACTGATGCAAATTTCTTGAAAGGTGCACCTAATATAACACAAACACAACAGAAAATCCACTTTCGCTTAAGAAGGCCATTCAAATTCATATGGAAGATGCTTAGCACTGCACTGTTAGTAGTATTGCAGTGCCCAGATACAACTACAGTGGCACTGCAGAATGCTACCCAATTCGGCAATGCAATTGATCAGGTAACGAGTAAAAAATTTGAAGTGGCATAAAACAATTCTTACCTTCAAGTTCCACCATTGCTTTCTTAATCACTGGTTTAAATTTTCCTGCCAAATTTTACCGTCCATAATGAGATTATAGAAATAATTGGATCTGTAATAAAGAAAGTTAATGATTAACAGACGATTGGGTCAACTAAGATTGTAATGGTTAATAATTACAAGTCTTGGTGTTTATTGTTATGAAACCACAACAAAAAAAGTTGTAATTTATAACTTTGTCTTTTTAATGAAAGACTAAGTGATTAAAATTAATTTAGTTTTTTTAAAATTTGTAATGTGCTTAATTGAAATACCCATTTCACTTACTCTACAATAAAGAGAATGACTGAAAATTTGAAAAATAGGAACATATTTTTACTCATCCTTTGTAATGGTGACAAAGGAGAATGGGGTATATATATACCGTGTCTTCTCTCCACATCCATCAAGGAAGTTAACGCTGTGCCACCCACTGTCCATTCTTCAACTGGAGCATTCAAATTTCCCACCTACAGCCAAAATCAAGGTATTCAGATGAAGTATCAAAGCATTTCAAAGATATGATCCTCATTGCAGGTGGACAAGTTAGAAAAAAGTTTGAATGCAAATGGGATGATATTGCAACAAAAAGAACAAAAGAAAGAATTTTCAAGAAAAAAACAAGATAAAAGAAAATAAAAGATAGAAACACAAACTGAGGAAATCAGTCCGGTCTTTCCAGAATGGAGGAGAGCCCCGGCAGCATAACCCAATGAATAGCAGTAATTGGAGTCAAAATTTGAAGGCAAACCACATCTACCCTCATAACTGAAAAATGAAAATTGTGTTACAAAAGAACTAAACATACAGTCCACTGTCTCTTATTTGTGAGAATCAAATCCAAGAGAGTCAAACAAAAGAAGGAAGTTTTTACCCAAAAAAGTGGGACTGCCCTTGGAAGTGATGCTTATATGCACCAGCTATCTTTCTGCACTCCAATTCAGTTTCCACCATTTGAATAAGCATTTTTTCTGTTTCTATCCTGGCAACCTAAACATATAATTGCAATAATAAAAGATGTAAACTTAAATATACAACACAAAATACCAATAATAAAAGACAGAAACTATCCGTTTTGAATAGCTAGAGGCAGAAAATACATTGATAAGCAGATTAAATACCTGTACATTCCCATGCGGATCTCTTTCGAGGAGTAGTTGTTCCTGAATTGCTTGGGGTAAAAAATCAAAAAGCTGCTGAGATTGGCTTCTAAGTTTTTTCTTCCAAGTACCAGCCTCATCCACAGTATCATGGGCGAGGATTTCATTAAGCTCTGCAATAAGTTGCTGCACCTGCAGATCACAAACCATGATGAAAAAGTGATTCAGTATATTTAAAGCACAACCAAAGCAATTTAAAATTAACTAGTGTTCCATCCTAAGCAAAGTTTAAAGATAAAGGTAGGATAAAAACATAAAGGTATTAGACAATTAATATGGTATTTTTGTATATACCTCAGGAATGAAATCAATAAGACCCTCTGGTATAAGTATGACACCATAATTATATCCAAGTTCTGCACGTTTGCAGATTATATCAGTGATGTAATCTGTAACATTCTTCAGTGTCTGCTTCTGGGCAGCAACCTATAGCAAAACAAAACCTTACCTATAATAGCAAAGGAGGCACTGAGGAGATTGATACTGGATCATTTATAATAGAATATTTCAGGAGTTCTCCAATCGAAGATAGAAACTCTCTATAGTTCACTACAAATTGTTCAGATTTCCATGGCAGCACTTCATTTTCATAAACTTAACTGAAACAGAGAGCAAAACACATTAATTAACTAGCAATCTGAATATTGTTCATTTTACTGGCGAAGAAAAGAAAATTATCTAAATCTTTCTTTCTATCATCCCATTTATAAAACTAATTGCAACACTTCATTTTCAACCCAACAAAATGTAAAAGAGGAAAAATAAATAGAAGATACAAGTCTATGAATATTGTGGTACTGCAATGTCTTTTACATTCGCACTAATTGATCTTTGCTGACCAGTGGCCATTCCAAAGGGTAGACTAGAGTCTATGGCTGGGATCAGGGTTCTTCTAGTGTTGGCCTATGCAATTATAGGGAGAAAAAAAAAAGAAAAAAAAAAAGGAAAAAAGAAAAAAAAGAAAAGAAAAAGAGAGCATTATATTATCTACATTATGCCATGCTTCATATTCATGAGAAATTATGGATTAGATGGGGAAGCATAAACAAAGTTAACAACTCTAATTTCCAAAAAACTAGGAGAGTTTACTTCATCAGCCTCTGGTATACTTGCCAGCAAAGGAATACCCTTGGATTTTGCCTACATACGTGCACCTTCACCAACCAATAAGCTAGGAAACACAAAAAATGCCTCATATGAAAACAAAAATCTGAGGGAGAACAACGAATGGCATGCCCTAGTGAGATGCACAAACTCCTCACCAAGGACCACCAGTGTAGCCAAAAAAAAGAGGAGTTAGTACATCTCACTAGGGTTGAAGTAAGAAACTAATTTATCAGAAGCTTGGAATGGACTCATTAATAAATCATTTCTTTCAAATTTTGAATTAAAGACCAAATCACTGTAACTAATTTCACCCATTACCCTTCATGGTTTCACTTTATTTGAGTTTTACAATCACTAAACATGTGTAGAAGGCAGATTCATATTCACTATTCACACATAATATGCATTATGTAACATCTCTAACAAAATAATGTTGCATACTCATAATTTCCAATGAAAAATCCCCAACTCCTAACTCATGGACATGATATACAATATGAAATATAAACTGAGATGCAAAAGAAATAAATAATTACTGTGACAATGCTGCCAGAAAGAGGTAATTTGTATATCAAAATTCAAAGATAAACACAGCCATAATTACTAACAACAAAGACAGACTAAACATGCTCCAATAGAAATCCATATAACTTCTTCCATAAGGTCTCTATTTTCTCATTGGTCCCAATTCCATCTGCAACCAAGTCATCCAACCATTGATTAAGCCTTTCAAGCTGCCTAAGGAAACTTGTAATTTCAGAGTCAAGATAAAGGGAGTATGAGTTTATGTAGTTTGATGAGAACCAGCAATTTTTGTGGTTAAGATTGTGACGTTGCGAATCTTAGGAATGTTCTGATCAGAGATAACGAGCAAATTTGAGAAAGTCACCATAAATCGGGATCAAATCAGAGAAACACAAAATTCATGATGAGCAAGAACAAGAAAAATAACTCTCACGTCAAATATACATGATTTAAGCTCTAATCATAGAAAAACTCGCAACTAGGGTTTCGATTTCCAAAATTGCAATCGATGAAGAAGAGAGAATAGATATAGAAATTACCTTGAGAATACGAAGGTCGAGACTTCGCAAGTGTCTTCGATGGGGGAAAGATCGAGAGAGAGCAAGGATCACAGAGAGAGAACGAACCTGAATCTAGAGCGAGAGAGACCCAATCGCCGACGGAGACGGAGATGGAACACTGTCTAAATAGTCGATTTGTTGTGTTTGTTGTATGTGAGAGAAGAGATCTAACTAACTATCAATGTGCCTAAATAGAGTGAGTATCCAATACAGAGACCTCAACCTTGACGTCTTCGACTGTGTCTCCATTCTTAACCTCTTCTTCTTCTTCAGCTTCTAGGTCGACGTTGAATCAGAGAGGAGATTGTAGAGAGGTTGAATCACTAAATATTTTTAATTTTCCAAAAAAATCACTAAATTCAAAGAAATTTAAAATTTAATATATTTTCATATATATTATATTTTTTTTTATAAATATTTTACTTTTTATTCAGATTAGGCACATTTAAAAAGTTTTTAAAAAATGAAATTATTAAAAGAAGGGAAATATCAAATTAAGATAATTTTTTGAAAAAAAATAATTACAAATGAGTGAGAAGTAATATAAATATTAATAATTAAAATTATAAATTTTTTCATGAACATGTAATTTTTTTCCCTAAAATCTCACTGGGTGCAATTATCCCTTAAAAGAATACACTAAATTATAAAATAATGCATAAATTATTTTTTACGTTGCCCTCAATTAGGAAAATTTAATGTGAGAAGCTTGATTGAAAATTGTTAGCTTTTTTAAATTAAAAAAAAAAATCGGATTGAAATTTTTTTAATAAAAGTTTTCACGACATGCTAATGCATGCCGTGTAAAGTTATAATATTTTACGACATGAAATGTATGTCATCTTAAGTATAAATATTTTATGACATATTTTTGTATGCCGTGAAAATATACATTTTTTACGGCATGTTTTTGCATGCCATAAAAAAAATTCTGATTATTTTTTTTTTTTTTTTGCAGAAGTTTTTACGACATGTTAATGTATGCCGTGTAAAGTTATAATATTTTACAACATGAAATGTATGTCGTCTTAAATGCAAATATTTTACGACATATTTTTGTAAGTCGTAAAAACATACATTTTTTACGGCATACTTTTGCATGTTATAAATATATGAATCAACGACTTACATGGTATGTATGCTGTTATTGACAAAACATTAACGGCTTGCAAAAAAAAAATGCCGTAGAATGTACTAACTACGACATGCATTTAATGCATGTCGTAAACATGATGCCGTAAATAGTTAGTTTTGTTGTAGTGAAACCCTTCTAATTCTATCGGTTTTAACCCTTCTAATTCAATTGGTTTTGTCTTTAGAGCTTTTGGCAATATATTGTATCGAACAATACAAACCCCTTCTTTCCAACTGGAGAGAGGTTCAGCTTTGTTTAGTTTGGCATATCATGAATTTGATTTTGATGATTCAAGTTGTTCATTTTGTAAGTTTAAATGTATAGATTAAAAAATCGTAAGATTAAAAACGTTTATCAGTTGGGACAGATGCTTCATTCTATAGATGGTTTAAACTACATTAGAAAGGGAATATATATTTTCTTGCTTTCTTTTTTTGGATGATGTTTTGTATTTTGTAATTTTTTGTTTTGTTTTTTGTTTTTTATTTTTTTTTTGAATTTTTGATCAGTGAATACGATGTTTTAAGTGTTTTTCTTTTATATATGTTAGCATGATTTCCCCTATATAGTGAATTGTTTGTTTTTATTTTTAATTTACATATCTTTCCTCATCACTTTCCGCTGGAAAAAGTCGAAACGATGGTATTTTGTTTAAATAGTAGACAATTTCTCTAAAATGTCGAAACGATGGTATTTTGCTTAAATAGTAGGCAATTTCTCTAACACAAGACACTTGTATGATAATCCAAAAGTGGGCTTGGTGGACGAGGACTAAGACTTGAGGTTTACTTCTTTTAAGGCATTGTTTGTTTTGGGAAATATAGATGGGAATGAGATTGAGATGGAAGTGGGACCTACAATATGTTGTATTTGTTTTAGGAGATGAAGAGAGAATTCATAATTTCATGAGATTATGATAGGCCTTGGTGTTGGGATTGAGATGGAGAAGATGGAGGTGGTATTAGGAAATTAGTCTTTCGGCTTATTTATTTATTTTTTTACATGTTGGGCATTTTTTTGTAATGTTAATGTTTAATATTTTTATATTTTTTGTTAAATAAAAATTATAATTTTATTTGTTTTAATATTTTATATTCCTTTTATAGAGTAATAATTTAATAATTCTGACGGTAACAATTATCACCAAAATAAACATAATTTAATTTTTTTTATTACCAATTCTTTCTATTCTATTTTTAAAAACAAACGGAAACTTATGGGGCCAAAAAAAGATACTTTTACGAGGAGATAGTATAAAAGTAAAAACTGCAAAATCTAATTCAATTTATGGGTCCTCTACGTCTCAAAAAAAAAAAAAAAAAAAAAAAAAAAAAAAAAAAAAAAAAAACTTTTATGAGGAGACAGTACAACAGGAAAAAGCTGCAAAATCTATCAATTTGTGGATACCTCGCATATCAAAATATATATATATAGGACTCCGATTGGTAGCTCGAATATCACGGCTCGAATAGCTCAAAAATAATCTCTTACCGGTAAGAGATTATTTTCATAGGCAAAAAAATAATCTCTTACCGGTAAGAGATTATTTTCGAGCCATTCGTGCCACACTTTTTCGAGCTACGAGGAATTTTCCATATATATATAGGAAAATGATTGAGAGCTCGAAAAAGACGGCTTGAATTGGCTCGAAAACCTCAAAACGACGTCGTTTTGGGGTTTTCGTTTTTTTTTTTTTTTTTCCTTCCATTTCTGCCATTTTCGTTGCAGAGGCGAGGGAGAAGAGGGAGAGGGAGAGGAAGAGGGAGAGAAGAGAGGGAAGAGGTCGTCGCGCAGCTCGCCTCCGGCCGTCCGCCGGCCCGTCGCAGCTCGCAGCTCCGCCGTCGCAACTCTGCCCCGATCGCAGCTCGCAGCTCCGCCCCTCGTCGGCTCTGCCCCGATCGCGTCGCCTCCGCCGCCTCCGCCCCCTCCTCCTCCTCCTCCCCTCCCCTCCCCCTCCATTTTTTAGGCCCCCTCCAGTCCCCTCCTCCCTCCTCCTCTCGTCTCCTCTCCTCTCCCCTCCCCTCCCCCTCCATTTCTGCGTCTGAAAACAAAAAAAGAAAAATTCGAGCCGTTCGAGCTACGTAGCATGGTCCATATATATATTTTGCGAGGAGATGGTACAAAAAATAAAAATTGCAAAATCTGATTCAATTTATTGTAATGGATTAGTTATAAAATATAGATTAGGTGTAT
Organism: Camellia granthamiana; assembly: GCA_036172215.1. Classification (NCBI taxonomy): domain Eukaryota; kingdom Viridiplantae; phylum Streptophyta; class Magnoliopsida; order Ericales; family Theaceae; genus Camellia; species Camellia granthamiana. The sequence goes on along the minus strand of CM069908.1, from coordinate 11,234,414 downwards.
TTATAATGGTTATAAAAATAGCTTTCAATTAATACATATTAATATATATTTATATTGGCCATACACTTATAATCATTGGTCTACCTTTTTATGTCCTAATGCTAACACATTGTGACAATTTAAAATTAATGCAACTTTTGAATTTTAGCAACATCTTAGTACTAATTAGTTAATCTATTAATATATAAATTAATTGTATTTATACCGCTTATACCGCCTTATGATCATGTCTCCCTTTTATGTCCTAATGCTAACATATCGTCACAATTTGAAATTAATGCAACATTTAAGTATTAAAAAAGTTGAGAGGGGAATAGCGTATCAGAAGCGACTGTACTACTGTATCTCTCCTTCCGCCATTTGGCAAAAGCCGCAAGGCTAACACAAAAAATCAAAATGTGGTGTAAATGGATTTATAGACATCTAATTTTTCAATAAGTGAATTAGATTTATCTGAATCTAATCATCGGATTACTTAAATTCAAACTTTATTAGATTAGTGGAATGAGTATTTGTTAACGGATTCTAATTTTTCAAATTAAATCCAATCGGTATCTTTAAAAAAATGCAAGGTCTATTTTCAAACTTGACGATCTTAGTTGAGTTCTCTAATTCAACTGGTTTAGGGACTGTTTGGTTTTCATATTGGGCTAAATAATCACAAAAGGATAAAAAAAAGTCAAAAATCACAAAAGGACAAAAAAAAATCCACAATTCCAAAGCTAAAAAGCCAAAAAAGCTAATCAAGAATACCAAACGAACAAAAAAAGTCTCAGGCTAAAAAAGTCAAAAAGCCAACTAAAAAAGTCATTACCAAACGAAGGCTTAGTCTTTTGAGCTTTTGGTGATTCATTGCATCGAATAATAGGAACCCCTTCTTTCCAATTGGATAGAGGTTCAGTTTTGATCAGCTGAGGATGTGAACTCTATCACGGGTCTAATTTTAATGGTTTAAATTGTTCATTTGGTAAAACTAAATGTATTGATCATCGATAACAAAATCATATTAATCTAATAATCATAGTAGCATGATTTTTATGACATTTATTTTCAAAAAATGAACCACTATTATTTTGAAAATAGTAGACAATTTTTTTTTTTTTTTTTAAAGACAAATAAAAAAATCACATTATTCTGCCCATCAAATTTCTCACTCCATAATAAATTGAGAGAATCACATCAATGTTACATGTCACTTATTAGTTTTGTTGGCTTCTAAAACTAATTCACATGGCTGCAAGGCAAAAGGGATGTCAATACCAATCCTAAAAGGAGGGGAAAATCTGCCCAGAGAGTGCTAATTTGAAACAAACTCTGAATGGTAATTCCAAACCCGACATGTATTTGGTCTTCTGTATTCTTAGCATTACTTATTCCATAAAGGACTCTTCACCCCTTCTTCTATTTAAGAGCTTCCCATCATCTCTTGTTTGTTCCCATCACAACTCAACTCAACTCAACTCAACTCGCTCTCTTTCAATGGCTTCCTCAAGTAGACTCTGGTCTGACCTCCATGACGATCTACTTGAGATCATCTTTGAGGACCTGACCGACTTCTTTGATCTTCTCCGATGCCGAACTGTCTGTCATTCATGGAGATCTGCAGCCAAGAAGGTATGCAACAACATAACAATTCCTCCATTGCTATTGCTTCCTCCTAAACAAACCATATCCAAAGAGTATGCTAAACTGGTGAGTGCAAGCAAGGTCTACAGTATTCACTCACCCAACACCCTCGCTCGAACCCGCTGTCTCTCTTCCTATCATGGATGGCTACTCATGGCAGACATTGAAGACCCTTGTACAGTATATCTCTATAACCCTGTCTCAAGAGTTCACGTCCAACTTCCATCTCTGCCGGAGAGAGACTACCCTACCCCGCTTAGGTTCGTGACATCCTGCAGCCCTGATGATCCCGGCTGCTCTGTTTTGGTTCTCTATGATCACATGGGTTCACACAATGGCTGCATTTGCAAACCAGGAGACGCAGAATGGTGGAAGACCCTTATCGATATGAGTTGGTGCATCGACGACATGATGTATTACAATGGAGAACTCTACGCCATCGATAAGCATGGCACGCTTAAGCGATTGAAGTATGCCGATCCCTATATTGAGGAGGAGGTGTCAGCCATGGCCACAGGCTCGAACAGAAGCACTCCGTGGCGGTACTTGGCAAAGTCACCTTCCGGCGAGCTATTGATGGTGGTGAGACATGTTGAGTCATGCATGACTAAGTTTCTTGAGGTTTACAAGTTTGATTGGAGTGAGGGTGTTTGGGAAGAGGTGAGGAATACTTTTGGTGATCAAGCCCTTCTCTTGGCTCACAATGATTCGGTGTTTGTCGATGCAGGCAATATTTATAGGCCCAACTGTATCTATTTCGTGGATGATTTGTGGGTAGGTGATAGTAACTCACACAGTCATGACTATGGGGTATATGAGTTAGGAAATGGCAAGATTGAGCAATTCTATCAATTCCAGCAGCGACAAATTGTGAATGCTGCTTCATTCTACAGATGGTTTAGACTACTTTAGGCAGGACAAACATAGTAAAATGATGTTATATATGTAACTCCAAGAGGTTAGTTGAGCGGTAAATAGTTGAGTATAAAATCCAAGGTCTCGAGTTCGAGTTATTCCTAAGAGGCCACTGAAAGTTTACTCGATCATTAACTTTAAGATATTAAAATTAGTCAAAGTGCATTCAAACTGACTGAAGCATCTAGTTATCAAAAAAATATATATATATTTTGGAAAAGTTGGTAAGTACTTTTTGTTAGCCTAATTTTGCCCCTATATTGAATAGAAAATTTTCATTTAAAAAAAAAAAAAAAAATTAAAATTCAGTTTAAACTTTCAAAATATATTATAAAACTTTATCACTGATCTGTACTTTTTTTTTTTTTTCTTTCTAAACCTACACTGATCTGTTATTTCTCCATTTTTTTAAGGGACATCTCTTTCTCACTGCCCTTCGGTTTCTTTGTCTAAATAATGGAAACAAGTAATAAAGAAAAGCATAAACTAAAAATCAAAGCCATAGAATTCCTCAGTTTTGACATAGATTCTATAAAATCTAATCCAATTTATAGTAATCGATTAGTTAATATGTCGGTTAATCGACACTGGCCACACCTGCTTCCGATCACACATCATCTGTCCCCCCCTTCTATGTCCTAATGCTAACACGTCATAATTTGAAATTAATGCAAAAGGTCAGTCCGAAGGGGGGCAGCCAAGGGGATCCAAAGCGACAGCACCTTAGCCGGCGTTTCCCTTTTGGCCATTTAGCGAAAGTCGCATTGGTAATACAAGAATCAAAATGTCATATACACTTTCCAATCTTTCAACAAGCAAGCATATATCCCATAACCAAAACAATACTGGCATCATTAACAATAACCAAATATTAACACACTGTAACCCTGTAGCTTCTCATCATGAGAACAGTAGGTGAATCACAAAGCAAACCCACCAAATTATACACCTCTCTCTCTCTCTATCCCTGTCACTCTGTCTCTCATATTTTCGTCATCATCATCTTAATGCTGGGGTTGAGAAGCATCTTAACGCTGGGTTGAGGAGGTTCCCCGGATAGAGGAACCCCGCCTGCTTCCACCCACAATCACATCTTTGAAACGAGATATGGGACCCAGCATCCTGCCCATCTTCTGTCCATATGGCAAGCAAAGAAATGTCAAGGTTGCATAATAGTGAGGTATTTAAATACATAGAATGGGAAAAAAATGCACACGCAGCATGGGTAAATGATTCAACAAGAAATAATCTCATCGCCACAATTACAAAGTAGCACTCGATAAACAAAAAAAAGGTATGCAATTGAGGTGAAAACCAAGATACTCTCAATGAACTTTTTGCAAATGAAAGAATAATTCTGAAAGTACTCAGAACACAGTCGTGTCACTGGAAGGGCAGAGATAATATGAATAACTCAACCAATGTCACAACTCACTTGTTTTCTCTACTAGTGCGACAACCATTTCTTAATTGGGGGTTGACCATATAAAGTCAGCAACAAAAGTCAGTTAGGATTAGGACCAATTTAGATATGCTTTCATTTTCTATTTTCTGAAAATAAATAAATTTGTTTGGCAATCTGTTTCTGAAAACTGTTTTTAGTTCAGAAAAAATTTCTAAAAATAATCCGCTTTTGGAAAACACCAAAAGTCATTTTTGGAAACTGTTTTTGCACAAAAATGAAAACAATGTGTTTCGGTACTTTTCATTGTTTTTGTTTTTGAAAACATGAGAAAACAAAAATAGAGAAAACAAAAAACACAACCAAACAGATCCTTATGTTTAAACAATGATTTCAAAGATGCTTTCAAAGCAAAAAATAACATCACAGAACAGAGTAAATATGAGAAACATATTGTACAAACTATATTAACAAGTTTGAATGTACAAATTCTTTAAATAAAACTTAAAAAGAAAATAAAGAAAGTAAACTATGAATCTGCAGAGGCATGTTAGCACTAGACCTGCTGCCTGCACATTTCACAAGGCTTGCTTGGATGATCTAAACTATTTCAAAGACCTTATAGTACTTTAATAGGGCTGATGTACAAGGATTTGAAGTAGTAAAAATACAAAGACAAGTTTGTCTTACATTTCTAACTAAGAAGGGGAGGGGAAAAAGTAAAATGGGAGGGGGAGTGGCGGCATAAGGGATATTGATGTGTTCTCCAATGCTTTGATATCCACCTAAATTTCACCATCTCCCCTTCATCCTCCTATCCCTAGGAATTCTTCTTGGGAGACAATGGCTCAACACAACATTCTCTATTCAAATACTGCCTACCATATGTCTCCCATCACAACATCCCAGGGACTTGTGGAGTTTAAACAAGATGAACCATTTTCAAAAATTCATTTATCAAAGATGCCATTACCTTAGACTATAAAAGGTAAACATGTGAAATACACATCTAAGTTGGACACCAACATTCCATGGACAACTGGACACCCCCAGAAGACAAGTGTCCAACACCTACTGGACATGTTTATAGTGTCAAAATTAACGGACATGTTTTCCTCTGCTTGAAAACTTGACATCATAGTAGTGAACACAAGTCAAGCAAACAACAGATACTGGAAAATGAGGATGTAAAAGCAAAAGATATTGAGGAAGTAGTCATAATATACTTACTAGAATAAGCAAAGCATACTTGTCAATCTCAGACCCACATAACGAAATTCTTAAAATAAACTAAAACATTTATCGAAAGTAATATAATTGATATGTCCCGTCCTTGACATATTGCGTGTCTTACTTTTTTTAGGATATGCTGTCAGTTTTCCTGACTTGTATCATGTCTATCATTTCTATGTCACATATCCGTGTTTATTATTGATTAGGTCATTCCCCCTGAACTGTAAGAAGGCTAGTTTTAAAATTGTTAAGCAATCAAATATATTTATAAGCATCATACCAATATTCTAGATCCATCCTAATGATTCACTGAAATCAACCAAATGAATTACTGAAAAGAGCTGCATAAGTTCACCACTACTAAACTACAAAAACAAAAGTATTGGACATACCTCATCACTGATGTTGAACTGCCACTTAAGCTGCAAAACCTGCCACCTTTCTTGCTGCCAACGCTGCCCAATAATTACAAGGCCCATTACTGCAGCAGCAATAAAAATAGACCAAAATGCATTTGTCTCTTTTGCATGAGCATACAAAGAAGCAGCTCGCCTCTTCCACCAAGCTTCACAAGGCAGTGCAGAGCTGTCATACTCATCTTCCTTCTCAGGCTTTGGCAACTGTGAGATGTCCGAATCTATGTCTCCCTCAGAGGGCTCAATTTGTCCAGGAATGGCTGCGTCATCAAAATATGTGGTTGATCCACCCATGGTTGTTTCACTGTGGAAGGAACTAAATTTAGAAGCACTGTGCAGACTCTGCTCATTCTCAATAAAATCTAGCCCTTGCAAAGTTGTCCCTTCGTCGAACTTGGTTCCATGGATGGATAGCCTGTTATCCTTTTCATCAAAACACTGAATCCCAGGAAATTCATCTGGCACGGCCAATCCTTTAATGCTCCAGTTCTCTTCATCTTTTGTATCTGATCCACCTCCTTCATCAGCACCCAATTCAGGAACATTATCATCAATTCCCTGTACGTTATGGATCTCAATATTTTCAGGTTCCACCGGCAAATTCTCATGCTGACTAGGTGGAAAGACAAAGTGACCAGACATAAACATTACACGTGAAGTTTCAGCTTCATCCTCCTCAGGTGCATTTCCCTTGTCATTATCATTCAATTCAACCTGTTCCAGACCAGGAGCAGCTGCATATGCTGATGCTGTGAGCGACACAACTTCCCATTCATTTCCACGGGTCGTAGTTTCCTTTTCCTCCTCATTATTATCAGCCATCTATCAGGGTTCAAAGTTTTCTAAAGTTTTCTATACTTCACATTCACATAACAAAAGAGAAAAGGAGCTAAGAGTTATAAAGTAGACTCCAAAAATACATAATAAAATATATAGAATATTAAAAAATCATACCTCAATAGGAAAAGAAAACTCCCAATAAAACACAAATTTATAGACAAATTTCATAATTATTTATGCCTCTACATAAATAATTCCAAAGAAGGAAAATCATCTTTTATCCAATTGAAAATAAAGCTCAAGTAAAGTATTTAAGTTCATTTAAAACAGTACAGAGCCTTTTCAGGATTGAAAAGAATTTCCCTAGCTGAAAGTTAATGTTAGCTTTCTGATAACTTATCAAACAATACAAATAAGCATACATGCAAAATCGTTCCCAAACCAATCGGGAAAAATAATATATACTAACTTGAGCCATATTTTTAAAAAATGATAATGATGAATTATTAGTCAGATTTGTTTGGTTAAAGGGGGGGCAATTTTCGCTATAATTTTGACTCCCAGAATTTTTTTTCTTTTCTTTTCCCCACTCTGAGGACCTAGAAGAACAAAGATTTCCCCTCAATTAAGCCTTATAATGAATTAGTATGCTACTTTTAAGCTGTGGTTTCACTTCTCTATAAAAAAACAAAAACAACATAATCAAAAGATACAAAACCTCATATTCCTTACTTAATTTCTCAGTAACCAAACAGAAATATCAAACGTATCACCAGACCATCTGTTCCTCTCCAATCCCCCACCCACCTTCTCCACCCAATTAAATCCAACTTACCATCAGTAATCCTCCAAATTTTTTTATTCAACAACAACGAATGAAATTCTTTGTTGAACCAAAAAAAGATTTAAAAAGAACCCATAATTATAGGATTCAGAAACTCATATTCCCTACTTGTCTCAGCAACCAAACAGAAAATATCAACAGACCACTGTTCCCCTCCTCCCTCCACCCATTTATATCCAACCTATATCAGTAATCCTCCATATTATTATTCAAAAACAACAAATGAAACTCCTTGTTTGAACAAAGAAAACGTAAAAACAAATTATAATTATAGGATTCAGAAACTCGTATTCCCAACTTGATTTATCACCAACCAACCAGAAAAATATCAACAGACCACTGTTCCTCTCCGTCCCCTTCCCCCAATTATATCCAACCTACATAGTAATCCTCCAATTATTCAACATTTTCGTTCCAAACAGAAAAAATCAACAGAACACTGTTCCTCTCCCCACCAAAATTATATCCAACCTAAATCAGCAATCCTCCAAATCATTATTTAACAACAAATGAAACAGAAAACCTAAAAAAATAAAAATAATCATAAGATTTAGAAACTCATAATTCCCTACTTGATTTCTCAGCAACCAAACAGAAAATTTCAACAGACCACCCCTCCGGCCCAATTATATCCAACCTATTAATCCTCCAAATTAAAATTCAACAAAACCACCAAAAAAACCAATTGATTCAACAAAAACTCACATACACGCATACCTATCAGATCCACTACCAAACAAAACAGATTAAAATCAAAATCAAACACCGATTCAAATATCATCAGATCTTCGAACAGAGTAGAAAATTGAGGACTCACATAGGGAAGAGAAGAAGATCGGCGACGGCGACAACAACGGAGTCCGGCGATGACGACGAGAATGAAGTGGATAGAGAAAAGAGGGGAGAGACTTTTATACTGACAGATTTCTGTAATAAGATAAAGCAACCGGAACGGCCGGTAATGTGCAGTGCTTGGGACTAAATGACGAGTCGGTTTTACTGGCTGTTGCAGGTTGAGACTGCGTCGTTTCGTGGATAATATGATAACATCGGTGGTTTTTATTTATTTATTTATTTTTAACGGTTGCGTGTGTGCAGAGAGAGGTATTTACTGTGACGCCAATACAATTGTCGCCGTTGTCGTGAGATAGAGTTCGTGGCTAGTATACCGGTGAAGTGCTCGTAGTGTGGTGAAGTGGCCAATAAAATCATGGGAAGATATGAGAAAAAAAAAATTTAAATCTACGGTTGGAAAGTGGATTTATTTTTTGACTTTTTGAATTTTTGAATTATTTTAATTTAGACTAAAAAATTTAGTTTGGGAAGTTCTTTTTAATTTTTTAATTTTTTTGATTTTTTTTTTGTGAGAGAAAATTGTAATAATTATGGATTGGATATGATGTTTTGTTTGTTAGGATTACAATAACTTATTTTATTTTTTGTGACTAAAATAGTCAAAAAAGCTCTTGCCAAACGAAGCCATCATGTTTTGGAATCAAAAAAATTATAAAATATTTAAGAAGTTTAAAACATTATTGCTTCTAAAATCATTTTAATGGTGGGCATAAAGGATTTTGATTAAAATATTCAATAAGATTAAAAAAATTAAAATAATTAATAGAATATAATATTACATCTTACATGTTAATTTATCAATTTTTCTCTCACAATTATCTATTCAGTTATAAAAAAAAAAATCACAATTCATCAATAACACAACTTTTTTTTTTTATCTCATAAAATAGTCAAAAAAAACTTAAAAGTCAAATAAAATAATTAAATTTCCAAGAGCCTAAATGACAGTTGTTGATTTGTTTAGAAATTAGTTAGTTATAACTCAAGTATGTAAATTTAGGTGTCAATTTTTTATTTTATTTTTTATATATTTAAGAAAGCTTTTAAATCTCTAGTATTACTTGGAATTTTTTTTTTTTTTTTTTTGGACAATCGATAGTAGGAAAATACAGAAAGAGAAAATTGCAACCCAATTATTAAAACTAGAACCGTATATCACACTTGATAAGAGAACATTTTATCATTTTAAAATTCAAGTGTTGAAATAAAACAAAGTTAACGGATTAGTATTGATTATAGTTATTGACATGATATAATAATAACCAAAAAAAGTAATATATGTAAGTGCCAAACCAATGCAATTTGTAATTTGAATTTGACATGACTAATCTATTTGAATGAAGTGGTGTAGCAATTTTTGGATCAATTATGAGTTAAATAGGTTGAATTACTGTTGATAAAATTTTAGCATGAATTTTAAATAACACAACACAAACACAATTCACATTACACAGTTCTAAATTATATATTAAGTTTGTAAGCTCAAATTTTATTTTTACACTTGCCTTTTTTTAGAGTCAAGTACTATTTAACCCTCTCTTTTTTTTCAGTCTCTCTATCCTAAATTATTTTTTTACTATGTAATATGTAATTTTAATTTAGTCATGTAATATAGATGAAATTTAAATTAAACAAAAAAAAAAAAGTAATTTTATCTACTTAGAGCTGTGTTTATGGTTGGGAGCAGTTTTTTTGTCACATCCTAATAGATATAAATTACATAATTTTGTCCTAAATTATGAGACAAAGGCATATATGCCACAAGAAGTGACCTTGGGGACAACTTCATTGCCTATGCTGATCATTATACATATTTATTTGGGCATGAAGGGAGGATATAAAACATTATCAAAACATTTTCCTCTTATAATTTGGTAGAGAAGATATGGAATTATAACATAAGACACACCATGACACCCACCAAATGAGATTGATTTGTTGGGCTGGACATGTATTTATTTATGGATTTATAATTTTAACCTGAACCAAACCACTATTAAATTAATTAATAAATTATGATACATTAAAAATATATATATATATTGTTGGGATCTACACTTTATCTTTATTGATTTTATTAAAATTCACATTTGTGGTGATATGTAATTGAATTTATTTAAGAAATCATTTAATTTATACACAAAATCTTTCAATATTGTAGAAAAAATTAGTGAAACATCCCTCTCCAACTTTGGATAGCAGGAGAGGTTCAATATGTTTTTTTTATTAACTAAGGTCCCTCGATGAAATTTCTTTGTGATCATATCAAAGAAATTTTAGAGAAATTTCTCTATAAAAATTGAAATTTTCTTGTTGGGGTGAAATTTCTCTATGTCGAATTTTCTCTGTGAAAATGTTGACGGACCTTAACTACTATGAGAAAATTTTATATCTTTTATCTTATAAAATCTTAACTTCATGGACCTTAAAAAAAATTCTCCCCTATAATGATGTTAATATATTTATTTAAGAAATATAATATATGATTGAATTTAATTATGAAATGTTTTTTAAAAAAATTTAACATATAGCCCGATGGATAGATTTTGGGATTTATAATTTTTTTGGGGGGCCGAACTTGGACGGATATATAGACTCGATGTTAGGGTCGGGCTGAGCCAGACTTGGACAGAAACAAAATCTCTTATTATGTAGTACTGACCCAGCCTAACCCGTCCCAAGGCATGACCACCCCTACATAAGCCCACTAATAAATGGACCACATCAAGCTAGCTCAACCCCCGCCTTTAAAATAGTGCATAAGCTTGTTCATGCACTAAAATTTCAATTGTCAATAGGTTATTTTAATAAAAAAAAAGTTTAAAAAGTTATTATAAGTTTTCATACCATTACTTCTATATTTTTACATATTTTTTCATAAAAAATTAAAAAATTATTGAAATAGTCAATTCTTAAACAAGCATTAAGTTTGATAGACTTTTTTCCCAGATTAGGTTCGGCTAGGAACAAAAGCGTTATATTGAAACCCTACTCAACAAGCTTGACCTAGATGGATTTGCCGACTAAGCCAACAAGCTCCCTCTCGCAAGTGAGGTTTTTTTTTTTTTTTTTTTTATCAGCAAAGAAAAATTTCGTTAACAACATGAAATTAAAAGTATAGGAAGATGACATGCATCGAGAGAGATTCGGAAAGTATTTCTCTTTATTTTAACAAATACCTGAACAGTTATAATCTTTTTTCTTCAAACAATTGCTGGATATGAGTATCCTAACAGTTATAATCAACAAACTTAACTTCAGAGAAAGTTTCGGATGTGTAATGACTTCACATCAACCATCTCCTCATCCTTAAATTCCTCCTTGAAATATATTGAAAGCATTCCATCAATTAACCATAAAAAAAAAAAATAATAATAATAATAATATAAATAAATAAATAAAAACTGTATACAATAAATGTTAATGGTGTAGACAAATGCATAGTAATTGAAGGGTAACAGTAACACACTGGGTATAATAACAGTTGGTAGAGACCCAGCCTTTCAAAGCAAGGGTCATGGGCTTGAAGCTCTATTCATGGGGCTATGGCAGTGTAAAAATGAATTGGTGCACGGAGCAATATGCTATACCATTCAATTCACTTAATTCTTCTTGTTTTCTGTACGAGGAGCAAATATTCAGGCAAGCCCGTACTCCTTTCTTCCAAGCTCCGTTTCTGTCCGATCACCTGCGTAGACAACGGCGGTGAGCTACCCGGCGCTGTGTGGCCGGAAAACCCCTTCGACGATCAAGTTAGAACACACACCAGGGGATAGATAGAGAGAAGGGAGAGAGTTGAGTGTAAGTGTATCTCTTAAAAAATGTTCGTCTCCAGTATGGGGGGCGCAGACCCGCTTATATACCTTCTGCGCTCCAAATCTACTCCCATTAGTCTTTCGACACCTGGTGCTGCTATCCCATCTGTCAGCACAAATCTCGCTGAACACCACCTATCCCAACTGCCAGCCCACTCTACTGGGAGCTCGGCAGCCGTGCTGCAGCTTCTCGGCCGCCAACAGCTATACTGCACTTCAAGACCAAGTGCTTCCAATAACCGAGCTTCGTTTCAGCCGTGCTCGACCGCATTCCGGCGACGTCGAGCACGGGATTGGTCATTCCGGTCAACCAAAGGCCTTCCTGCCGAGCTTCAGGCACGAATCTTCATGCCGAGCTATGGGTGCGCGCCTTCCGACCGAGCAACGCACGAACCGTGAAGCCCTTCTAGGCCACGGACGTCTCAGCCGAGCTCTCACTTGACCGGCCTTCATACCAAAGAGCCCAAGTAGCTCGGCTCCGCAGGCCCTTTGCCATTACCGAGCAAAACCACGGCACAATCTTGAAGCCAAATACCTTGGCCCAAACTAGATCATAAATCTCCCTCTCATTTTCCAAATCAAAGAAACACATAAATATCCCACAAACACATAAGCAACTTGACTTTGAATATATTAAGAAGTTTCAAAGTTCAATATATTAAGAAGTTTCAACGTTGTCCCTCTGTTAAATGCATTCACACAAACCTAACTATCTTGGCTTTGTTAAGCATTTTAGGACATCAAAATAACAATGGGAAGAGTCTAAATAACATCAATATCAATACAATCAATAATTCCCCAATTTTAACATAATTCTTCTTGTTACCCAAATAAAAAAAATCATAAATAAAAAAAAAACAGTATCTCATATATGTGAAAAAAAATTGTAGAACCTAACCGCTATTAGAAATCAATAATGAACAATATATTTTTTTCAACCACAAATTCAAGCTTTACATAATACATGAATTTTCTTTATCCATCAAAATTCGATTTCTGTGACAGGAACATGGGACAATTTTTTAAATGCAATGCATCAGATTTGAATGTTCATCCATTCTATGTTATTCATCAACTATTTGTTTTTCATTGCACACAAATACATGAATTTTTTATGTTAGCTTAGAATACGCCAATTTTAATTCAATAATGTACTAATTTTCCAAATCATAAAAAATTAATCTCCATCATAAAAAATTCTCTCTTATGTCTAGAATTGCCAAATCATTTCAAACATGTACAAATTGCAAGTACCTAATTTCCTGTTCTCCCAAGCGATATAAATTAGAAATTTTGCGAATCCATCAGTTTCTCTATGGAATTCTAACTCCTCTCAATAATTTCCCAGATATCTTGCAGATATAAATTACTGTGATGTCATATCAACAAACTAAATGATTACTCACCTTCCTAAATTCAATTTTCCACCCATAAGAATTTTCAAAGTTGTCTATCTATTAAATGCATTCAAACTTAACAAAATGATCGTAACAGTATTAGTTTCTTGGCTCTTCAAGATGGTTAACTATTTTGGGACATCCCAAACAACAATGGAAGGTGGGTGTACATACTCTGTTAGTAAGTGTAAATATCATCAATATCAATTTCACCAATAATTTCCCAATTTTAATATAATTCTTCTTGTTTTCCAAATCAAACAAACACATAAATATCCCATAAACACATAAGTAACTGGACTTTCAATATATTAAGAATTTTCAACATTCAATATATTAAGAAGTTTCAATGTTGTCCCTCTGTTAAATGCATTCACACAAACCTAACTATCTTGGCTTTGTTAAGCATTTTAGGACATAAAAATAACAATAGGAAGAGTCTAAATAACATCAGTATCAATACAATCAATAATTCCCCAATTGTAACATAATTCTTCTTGTTACCCAAATAAAAAAATAATAAATAAATAAAAACAACATCCCATATATGTGAAAAAAAAACTGTAGAACCTAATCGCTATTAGAAATCAATAATGAACCATATTATTTTCTCAACCACAAATTAACGCGCAAATAAGTTTTGAAACCACAATACAATCAAAATCAATAAACCCTAATCACCAAGTCATTAGGCAATCAAAAGGATAAAATCTCAATCATCAATGAGATCAAAAAGGGAGGAGAGTAGAAATAACCTATTAACAGCGCGTTAGAGAGAATTCTGGAAAACTCATACCTAACAATATAAAATGAAAATAAATCATGACTGGTGAAACTGGAACCCTTGGTTACATGGCTCCTGAGGTATGCACTTGATTTACCATTTATTGATCTCTCTCTCTCTCTCTCTCTCTCTCTCTCTCTCTCTCTCCTGTTTGTGCCAGCTAATAATTGATTTCGTGGTGCTGAGAGGTTTTGTTGATTAGGCCTTGGAAGGAAGCACATGCTACTGTTGGGTAGTTATTGACTGTGGCATGTATTGGAATTTGGTGTAAAACCAATTGACAATTGCTTTGTGCTCTTAATAGAACTCTAGTAGCTTTACTTTTGACAAACTCCATTTGGTCGATGGAAGTGGTTTTTTACCAAATTGTCTTCGATTTAGATACATTATTAAACAAATGTTGGATTATGTCAAGTTATACCATAATTTGGAATGGAAGCTTTTCCGTGAAGAAGATTATTTCTGCTTTAACCCTGGGATAGCTAATGATGTGTAGTTTATATGCAGTTCCCTCTCAACTCTTCCCTACCATTTATCTAATCAATAATCAAGAATAAAATAGCTTTCCATCTATGTACCCAATTAATTAAGACATTGGCCCTATTTGGTAGGGCTTATTTCTAGCTTATTTTAGCTTTTAGCTTAATTTAAGTTATTTTGATGTGTTTGGTTCAGCTTAATAATACAGCTTATAGCTTTTTGTAAGTCAAAAATCAACTTATTCTTTGAGTGGGGGAGGAGAAGCTTAATTTATAAGTCAAAAATCAGCTTATGTTCACAGTTATAAGCTATAAACTATTAGGCTATAAGTTATAATCACTTTACCACAGCTCTACCAAACGGGACCATTCATGGCTGAGTCTGCTTGGCCACCGACTTTGACTCTTGCATTACATTGCTGCCAAACAAATGAATTTTTGGGCATATGGTCCACTTTTATGAAAACAATGTGGATTCGTTTCGTGGTGCTTTTGTTTTCTAATAAATACCAAATCATGAGAAAACAAAAAAAATAATAATAATAATAAAATATCAAATTATAACCATTGTGTGGTGAAAAAATTTCCAATAATTTCTACTTGACTTTTGCATACAAATCATGATAATGCATATTTTTCCTCCAATATGCCATTGAAAGGTGAAAGCAAAAAGCGAAAGCATTTAAGTGGAAACTGAGGCTCCGTGCCAAAATTGACTATTTTAATCATTTACAAAAAAAATATGTAAAAAGATAAAGAGATTGATATAATAATTTATAATGATACCAAAATAAAATATCACGCTAATGACATTTTTCAGAGAAAAATTAATCAGTGTGTTTGATTTTAGTTTTCTGAATTAAGTTTTTTGAAAATTGAGTTTTTAATTTTTTATGTTTTTTATTTTTAATAAATATTTTTTAAATTTTAAGCATTTTTTTAAATGTATCTAAAAAGTAAAATATTTGTGAAAAAATATTTTAAAAAATTAATAAATACGCAAAAATACGAAAAATATTCTGAATTTTCATTTTTTTTTTGTATTTTTGGTATTTAGGGAATTTTTTAAAGATTTTTTTTTCACAAAAATTATACTTTTTAAGTGTATTTATGTTAGGTGTGTCTAAAAATTAAAAAAAATCTTAAAATATTAAAAAAAATTCAGTAAAAATAAAAAAAATACGAAAAATAAAAAAATAAAATTCTCTAAAAAGTGTTTTCAAAAAACTAAAACTAAACAAAGTGAGATATTATTAGTGATTGTATTAAGAACACTGTGATTATATGCCCACTAATTGTAAGAAAAATAAGAGATAAGATACGGAGATGTGTAGTTTATATAGATGGAAAGCTATAGAGTGCTAATTCTATTTGTGCTTTACATAACTTCCGACACAAAGTATGATGTCTTAATTCCATAATTGAAAGTTGAGTGCAATGCTAAAACAAAATCAGCAATAGACATTCTAGTACTAAGGCATTAATTCATCAAAACACAACTATGCCTAGAGCAGTTGATGCATCTATACGGAGAGGAACAATTAAAACATCTAGTTTTTGATTGACCATAAAAATAAAAATCACAATATCCAATTTAAATGTTTATAAAGACGATGAAATAAGAAACAGAAAAGAATGTATTTACCAGCATACTCAGGTGCAAGATACCCAAACGTTCCAGCCAACCGCATCTCAAGAGAATACTTTCCATCGGGTGCATGTTTACCAAACCGAAGAATCTTAGATGGTTTCTTTACCAAATCGAAATCGGCAACCTTGGCTCTCATGTCATCGCCAAGAAGAATGTTAGATGGTTTTAAAACTCTATGAATGAAGCTCTGTTGTGCAGAGCCATGTAAATACTCAACCCCTCTAGCCATATCCAATGCTATTGTCACCCTCTGCTTCCAAGTAAGAGGAGGGTACCCAAGTTCGCGCCACTCAAATAAATGCTGGGCCAAAGTCCCCTGAGGCATGTACTCATATACCAAAAGTCTCTCATTGCCATTGATACAGTACCCTAGAAGAGCAACCAAATGTCTATGCCTAACTTTTGTTAACACTGCAATTTCAGCTTGAAACTCATTCATTCCTTTGGTACCCATTGCCCCAGATTCTATCCTTTTCACAGCAATTATAGTCCCATCATGCAATACCCCTTTGTAAACAATTCCAAATCCTCCTCTGCCTAACACATTTTCTTTACTAAAGTTGTCGGTTACTTGAGGAAGTGCTTGGATCGAAATTGCAACATTCCCACCTTCAAAGATGGGCATGTCACCATGATCACCGCTGCTCTGACTCTGTAAGTCACTCGGGACACCACTGTACCCATTAGCAACACTCACTACCGCAGACTTAACCATTTCTGACCCTTTTTCAGAACCATCGACTCTCCCAAATCTCTGATGTCGTTTCTTGAAACAAAATAACCCCAACAAACACCACAATAGCAATAACCACACCAGCAATCATACCTGCCGATACAGAAGAAGACCCATTTGATGTCCCAGAAGGACTTCCTCCGGGTGTGGTCGAATTCGATCCAGACCTAGAAGGTCCACCATTTTCTCCATTTCCTCCACTTCCAGTGGTAATGTTCTTCCCAAGAAACAGATTACCAGGGGAACTAAACTTCACAGTTGATTGAAAAATCGGTATTGGTCCACTAAGATTGTTGTTTGACACATTAAGAACCTGAAGCTGAGGCAGAGTTGTCAAGACATCAGGAATTGAACCCGTGAGATTGTTATCATTCAAATTCAAACTCTTGAGAGTTTTGGGATATATTACTGTGATCAAGTAATATATTACAGTAATATATTTTGTGATAAAAAACAGGTTCTCAAAAACAGGTTTGAGAGTTTTGGGAGCTGAAAATATATTTTTGGATTTAGGGGATGTTTTGAACCTAACAGATTCTAAGTTTCATTACAATCAAATACTTTTCTATTACAAAAAAAATCTAACTTTGAATACAACAAACACCCCAAAAAAAATAGAGCATGGAAATAAATAAATAAAACAACCCAATGGAACCCAATGGAACAAACACCTAACGATTAAGAGTTCAAAAAATTCTTAGATTAACCCAACAGATTCAGAAAATTAATAATGCATATAAAATTTTTAGAATCTTAACCCAACAGATTCTTAGAATCTTAGATGGAGAGATACAAAAAAAAAAAATTTGACAGGAAATAGAAGCCATCGAACCCATCACAGATTCCTGGGCAAAAAAAAAAAAAATGACAGGAAGTAGAAGCCATCAGGTGGACTGTGACCTTTTACCTCTTGTATTTCGAACCTTCTTGTCGGGAATGGCGGGTTAGGGCGTCGGCGTCGGCGGGGCGGGACGACGATGCCCTCCTCTTTCTCTCCTCTCACTGAATCGAAGAAGGTATGGGTTTGTTACAAAACAAAGGCCTAAAATGTGGAAGGGGGATGAAGGAGCGGGAGATGAAGGGAGGAAGACAGGAATAGAGGGTTCGAGTTTGGGTCTCCGGTGAGGGAGAGGAAAGGTGTATCTGTGAAAGAGAGAGATGTATCTGTGAAAGAGAGATGTATTCAAGAACAGAGAGGGAGATGAAGAAAGAGATAGAAAGGGAAGGTGGGGAGGCAGACGTGGGTAGGTGGGAAAGACAATGATGCTTAGGGAGAGAAGTCTTGGGCGGGAGATCTATTGATCTCAACTATTGATTTAAAATGTATCTCTCATACATTTATATATTTTTAAAAATCCTTTTCTCTTATTATATAGATATTTATTTAATCTTATATTTATATTTATATTTGTATATATATATTATAATTATGTTGTATTTATATAATATTATATAAATAGTCAATTACGTTATATGTATTATATAATAAAATATATATTAGGTTAGATGTGCATTAGGAAGCAAAACAAAAAAGAAAGAAAACAAAAAAAAGAAAAGAAAGCAGCCGTGAGAGAGGGGGAGAGAGAGATATTAATTAATCATGAGAGAGCCGAGAAAGAGGAAAAAAAAAGATTAGGGGTTTTATTTTGGTGGCTCCATTAATTTTCTAAGTGATACTTTGATCTTCAAAAAAAATATTGTGACTACAAAATTCACTTCCCTTGATTTATATTTAATTTATTGTTTTTATTTATTTATTTTTATTTATTTCATGTTGAATTGATTTCATATTTGCATGTAAATGATTGATTGTTTTTAATTATTTTCATTAGTTGTGTAAGTAAGGTTTAGGATTTTTAAATGATTGATTGTTTTTAATTACTTTGATTAGTTGTATATGTAAGGTTTAGGATTTTTAGATGATTGATTGATTTTAATTATTTTGATTAGTTGTGTATGCAAGATTTAAGGTTTTTTTATGTATTTATTTTATAGTTGTAATCACACTCATGATTATATGAAATTGAAATAAACTTAGAATTCATAGATATTGATTAGATGATGGATTGATTCGTTATTTTTATTTATTTAATGTTGGTTTGATTTTGTATTTGCATGTAGATGATGGAGTGATTTCATTATTTGGTTAGATGTGTATGTAGGGTTTAGGATTTTTATATGTATTTATTTTATGATTGTAATCACACTCATGAATATATGAAATTAAAATAAATTAGGAACCTATAGATAAATTCCTTATACTCTATCATGACTCCATGAATTGTTGTTTTATTTGAGTGTTGGTAAGAAAGAGTGTATTAAAAAAAGTGAGGATTATGAGATTTATTTGAATGCCTTAGGCTTGGCATTGTTATATTTGTTCTCCTGAGTAATTTATGTTTAAATTGGGCCGAGCTAGGATAGTGGGCCGATCTATGGTCCACATTGAAGAGGCTGAGAAGATGGGCCCCGGACAAGTGTTAGTCCGGTCCGAAGTAGAGGATTTCCACCGGAGTAAGTGCTTATGTTTAGTTCGGTCGCAGGTTATCTGAGTTAGCTCGGTCATGTTGTTCAGAACCGGGGTATATTGGGCTTGCCTTAGGACCTGAGTAAATGGTAGATCGGCTTAATTCTTCTATGGATAGCTCGGCCTAGCATGCGAAGCCGAGGTAGAAGAAAGGAAAGGAAGACCGAGGTAACAGTTAGATCGGTCGCGACTTGTTAGCCCGGCATGGCAGTGTTACTTCGGTCGTAAGATAGTTCGGCTCATCTCCCTTATGGATAGCTCGGTTTTAGCATGGGAGAACCGAGGTAAGGGAAATAAAGTAAGGGCCGAATTAACAGTTACTTCGGTCATATGGAAGTCCGGCCATGGGACAAACCATCTCACTTGGTTTAAGCAGTGAGGGGGGGTGTTGAAGGATAAGCATTATCCTTCAGGAGTATGAATCCTGGGAGGACTCTGCCTGGAGGAATAAGAGTTCTACTAGGACTCTGCCACACGAAACCTATAAAAGCTCACCAATATCACCTATGAAGAGGTAATGCAATTTTGCCCCCTGAATACATAGAGCTTTTGCCTATTTGTCTTGTTGACTGACTTAGGCATCGGAGAGGTTTTCGGCACACACCCGCCGGCTAGCTCACGTTTCTATTTTCAGGTAGTGGAACGACGTCGTACGGAGGAGCGTGGACTTGATCAACAGGATTATACGAGAAGGTGTATTTCTTTCCTGTACAATTGGCGCCGTCTGTGGGAACTCAGACAAGAAAAACCTCTTGATCAAGCTTTTCCTCAGGAAGAATCAATGGCGCACAACGAAGATGTATCGCAGTCCGCCGTCGACGGACTAACACCAGAGGGAGGTGCAAGGCGCGAGGGTCTACCTTTGGTCCCTCCTATGGCGGACTTGGAGCAACGACAAAATTCCAGGAGGGATGCCAGGGGTAGAAGGAGGAACAATAGCCCTCATCCCTCTCGTTCGCAAAGCCCAGAAAGACAAAGGCGCAGAGTTGATCCTCAAACTTTGGAGGATCGCGTCAGGGAACAAGACGAGTTGATACGGCGGATGGCGGCGGATATGGAATCTCTAAAACGCCAGATGAAAGGAAAAGAAGTGGCGACAGGAGAGGGGCGCAACAACAAGACGCCCCCTCGCCACTCAGAGGGTCGTAGTAGAAATTCTGCACCCTCCCAAGCAGAGAACAAAAGCCTCAGGACAGGCGACACGCAAGTCAGATCTTCCAGGACTCGTCACTCCAGGTCTGAGAGGACGAGATCTGAAAGGTCTTACACGGAAGGAAGCACTTACTGGCCCTCACATACGCACCAAACAAGGTCCAGACAGGCAGAGTTACCCAGATCGTCCGACCTACGAACCGTGCTAGATGAAAAGGCACGATGCAGGGAAGACGCCAGGGCACGTGATCCACATAGAGTTTCTGCCTTACAGCGGTTGGCTCCTCGGACGCATGGAAGCGTCGAGGTTGGAATGCCACTACCGCGCCCAGCCTATGAACCAGCTGACAAGGCATTAGCGAGGCTGCAGACCTCACCATTTGTTCCAGCAATTGAGAATGTGCCCCTACCATCAGGCTTCCTTCAGCCCAAATTCAATACATACGAGGGGAAGACGGACCCCTACTCGCACTTGAGCCACTTTCGCCAGGTCATGGCTGTATACCGACGGAATGAGGCCTTGATGTGCATCCTATTCCCTTCAAGCCTTGGTGACCTAGGCCTGACTTGGTTTGAGAAACTTCCAGAAGGCAGCATAGCCTCCTGGGCGCAATTGGCGGAAGCGTTCGTGACAAGGTTCCGAACGAACACTAAAACCCCGGTGGAGATCGACCAGTTACTCTCCATCGACATAGGCGAGAAGGAAACCTTACGATCCTACAACAGTCGTTACTGGGAGACATTCAACCAGATTGGGGATTGTCCTACCAATCTAGCCACTGCACAATACAAAAGAGGACTTCCAGTTGGGAACAGACTAAGGGACTCAATCACCATGACGCCGCCTCTCACCATGGAAGCCCTGATGGAAAGAGTGCATCAGCACATCAGGGTGGAGGAGGACGGCGCCAATGCTAAAGCAAAGTCTAGCACAGCCGTAACGCCAGAGAAAAAGGCCTCAGCAAAAGTCAATGCGGTAAACCGTCCGAGCAAGAACGGGCGGGGCAGGCGAGACAACGAAGAAGACCAGGACAAGAGATGGCTGAGAGTCCGCACTACCATAACCACGGTCTTCAAGAAACCGATCTACCGAATCCTAAGTGAAATAAGAGACGAGCCTTTCGTCAAGTGGCCAGCCAAGCTAGGCGAAGCTCAGAAGGACTACGACGATAGATCTCGGTGCACCTTCCACAAAGAAAAGGGGCACCGCACTGAGAATTGCACGCCATTAAGGCAACACTTGGAAGAGTTGGTGGCAGCTGGTCACCTGGACAAATACATAGAGGGAGGGGCACAGCCAGCCCGCAGGACCATAATAACCCCAATGGGATGCCGATCGACGCCCCACCTCAAGGCATTATCAACGTGATACATGGAGTCTTTGAACCTGAGCGTGTATGCGAGCTCAGAGGTTCAATCAAAAAGGCTGAACACTTAAGAGAGGTGCTAAGTGCCCAACCTGCAGTTAAGAGGGGGAAGACCGAAGCCACAAACGTCATGTCTTTTTCAGATAAAGACTTGGACAGAATATATTGCCCACACAATGATGCCTTGGTCATCACTCTCCGAGTCAAAGATTTTGACGTCAAGCGGATTCTGATTGACCAAGGTAGTTCATGCGAAATAATGTACTATGAAACCTTTAAACAACTAAAGTTGCAAGATAAGGACTTGGCGCCTGCAGTATCTCCCCTGATCGGATTCAACTCCATGCCAGAATAGCCCGTCGACAAAATT
This sequence comes from Camellia granthamiana, assembly GCA_036172215.1. NCBI lineage: Eukaryota > Viridiplantae > Streptophyta > Magnoliopsida > Ericales > Theaceae > Camellia > Camellia granthamiana. The sequence goes on along the minus strand of CM069908.1, from coordinate 11,212,068 downwards.
ATTCTCCCAGTCAGAGCAGGGAGTGTGACGAAACAAGTGGAGTTTTGGGTGTTGAAGGTCCCCTCCACCTACAACATTATCTTGGGCAGAACATGGCTGTATGCCATGCACTCGGTGGCATCCTCCTACCACCAAGTAATGCGGTTCCCCAACGACACCGGAGTGATAGAAGAAGTTTATGGAGATCAGATCATGTCGAAGCAATGCTTTGTCACGGTGAATGGCAGCCGCGCTACCAAAGGATATGTTCATTCGGTGGAAGAACCTGAGAGTAATGAACTATTCGCGGATGTTGGCAAGGCGGCTAGCCAGAAAGCGGTGGAAGACTTGGTGGAGGTCAGAATAGATGAAAAGAACCCGGATAAGTTCTTTTTGCTTGGTTCGTCGTTGTCCAGCACTGAGAGATTGGAGGTCTTGGAATTTCTGACCTCCAACATCGAAGTGTTCGCCTGGACCCCATACGACATGCCAGGCATTGATCCCAACTTCATCTGCCACCAACTCAACGTTCACCCTTCTGCCAGACCAGTCATTCAGCGCACCCGTAGATCGGCACTCCACCACGCCGAAATAGTGGCTGAAGAAGTAGAAAACCTGTTGGAGGCAGGGGTAATCAGAGAGGTGCACTACCCAAGATGGATCTCCAACACCGTCGTAGTGCCAAAGAATGGCAAGTGGCGTGTTTGCGTCGACTACAAAACGGTCAACAAGGCGTGCCCAAAAGATAGCTTTCCTCTACCAAGGATAGACCAACTGGTAGACCTAACGGCGGGGCACAACAGACTTAGCTTTCTAGATGCATACAGAGGCTACCACCAAATCGCCATGCATGAACCAGACCAGGAGGTGACCTCCTTCACAACTCCAAGGGGACTATACTGCTACATGGTCATGCCATTTGGCCTAAAGAACGCAGGGGCGACATTCCAGAGAATGGTCACCAAGATGTTTGAGCCATTGTTAGGCAGAACAATGGAGGCTTACATCGACGATATGGTGGTCAAAAGCAAGGATGGGAATGACCACCTCAATGACCTAAGTGAGATGTTTGAGAACCTGAAGAAGCATAAGTTACGCCTCAACGCGTCGAAGTGTGCGTTCGGTGTGGGATCAGGCAAATTCCTAGGCTTCTTGGTGACCAACCGAGGTATAGAAGCAGACCCATCTCAGATCAAGGCAATCCAAGATCTGGAGAGACCAAACTCAGTAAAAGAAGTGCAGCATCTTACCGGCATGGCAGCCGCACTCAATCGGTTCATAAGCCGGTCGTCAGATAGACTACGACCATTCTTTCATGCACTGAAGGCCAAGTTTGAGTGGGACGAAGAATGCGACCAAGCTCTGGAAAGTTTGAAGGAGTACATGTCTTCTCTACCACTCCTTGTAACACCAATCCCTGAAGAAGAGCTCTTCTTATATCTGGCAGTCTCGCAACACGCAATCAGCGCAGTGTTGGTCCGTGCAGAAGGAATCCAACACCTGCCTATTTACTATGTCAGCAAAACATTACTGGGCGCCGAAACAAGGTACTTGCCACTGGAGAAACTCGCATTGGCCTTGATGATGGCCTCCAGGAAGCTGTCGCATTACTTCCACGCTCACACCATAATTGTTCTCACAGCCTTCCCATTAAAGGCTTTATTTGAAAGAGCAAACTTCTCTGGGCGAGTTCTGAAGTGGGCAGTAGAATTGGGACAATACGACATCAAGTTCCAACCAAGGACCGTAATAAAAGCACAAGCACTGGCAGATTTTGTCGCAGAATTCACACCAGGGAGTCATCACATCTGCCCAATCGACCTAACTGAGACAACCGAACTAGGGATGGTAGTTGACGTCGGAATAACGCAACCCCTGGTACTGGTTACTCAGTCAGGCCCCAAGGCAGACCAGAGTAAAGTAAGGAAGGAAGAAACAGACCATGCTGTACCAAGTCAGGACTCACCGACAAATAAAGACTTGGTACAAACAGAAAGCAAGGGGCAGACAGCGAGCATGGACTCTGAAGAAAACGCCAGAAATCTGGAAGATCCCAAGGCATCATCTGATCCCTCCACCTGCTGGAAATTGTTCGTCGGAGAGATGTGGAAGCTCTTCGTGGATGGAGCATCCAACCGGCATGGAGCAGGACTTGGCATAGTCCTCATCTCTCCAGACGGTCTAGTAGTGGAGCAGGCAATTAACCTTGGCTTCCCAGCATCAAACAACGAGGCGGAGTATGAAGCGCTTCTTGCAGGACTTAAGTCAACACTCTACATGAAGGCCACCGAGCTAATGGTTTACAGCGACTCACAGCTGGTGGTAAACCAAATATCTGGCGACTACGAGGCAAAGGATGATAGAATGGCCAAGTACCAAGAATTGGTCAGAACAGAGATAAAGAAGTTTGAAGTGGTGAGGATAGAACAAATCGGTAGGGAGGAAAACAGCCGAGCGGACGAACTAGCAGGCTTCGCCTCGATGGCAGATACCTCCATCCCTCATCCACTACTGATCGACTACCTGCCTAGGCCAAGCATTGAAGACCCAGAAGCAGCAGAAGTATGTTGCGCAGAGTTAGGCCCTTCTTGGATGGATCCCATCATTTTGTTCCTGAAAGACGGCACCTTACCGGAAGAAAAGAAAGAAGCCAACAGAATAAAAGCAAAGTCGCAGCGATTTTGGCTCTCTCCATCCTTAGCCTTATACAAAAAGTCGTTCTCAGGACCTTACTTAAAGTGCGTTCACCCCAACAAAGTGGAAGCATTCCTATTCGAAATACATGAGGGTGTATGTGGCAGGCATCAAGGAAGAAGATCATTGGCATATAGAGCGATTTCACAAGGATACTGGTGGCCATACATGCAAGCGGATTCAGAGAAGTATGTTAAAAAATGCGAAAAGTGCCAAAAGTTTGCGCACCAAATACACCAACCTGCCAGAGAATTGCTACCATTGACTAGCCCATGGCCTTTCGCAATGTGGGGTTTGGACATAGTGGGACCACTTCCAACAGCGCTAGGCAACAGGAAGTTCTTCCTTGCGGCAACCGACTACTTCACAAAGTGGGTGGAAGCAGAAGCCTTGGCATCAATCAAGGAAAAAGATGTGAAGAAGTTCGTTTGGCAGAACATCATTACTCGCTTTGGCATACCAAAAGCACTGATCTCAGACAACGGCACTCAATTCGACGGCAGAATTTTCAGAAGCTTCTGTGAAGAATACAAGATAGAGTTCTACAATTCTACACCGGCGTATCCCCAAGCAAATGGCCAGGCAGAAGCATCAAATAAAGTCGTCTTGGATGGGTTGAAGAAAAGGTTAGAGAAAGCCAAAGGAAAGTGGGCAGAAGAGCTCCCTCATGTTTTATGGGCTTACCACACCACGCCCCATCGATCAACAGGAGAAACACCATTCTCCTTAGCTTATGGCATGGAAGCAGTTATCCCATTAGAAGTTGGCCTCCCCACAATTTGGAGCGAAAACTTTGATCCAGACTTAAATGGCGAGGCCATAGCATTAGAGCTTGACCTTGCGGAAGAAAGAAGAGACAGAGCATTGGTTCACATTGCCTCCTACCAACAAGAGTTGTCTAGAAAGTATAACAAAACAGTGCATCCAAGACAGTTCAAGATCGGCGATTGGGTACTTCGCAAAGTAATGGGAAACACCCTGATTCCAGGAGATGGCAAGTTGGGGCCAAATTGGGAAGGACCTTACAAAGTGGTCGGTTTAGCAGGTAAAGGGGCATACCACTTGGAAGATGAGGACGGCAAAGCAATTCCTAGGCCGTGGAACACTGCCAATCTTAAGTTGTTTTATTTTTAGCTTTTTTCCTTTTAAGTATGTGTAAATTTTTACTTTCTCAATAAAACAGATCGATTCTTTTTCAGTATATTTGCTTTCAGTAGAATAGCAGTTTTAGTGAGTTAGGAGCATTGTAAACATAGTTGGCCGGAATAACCAACTATGCACCCTTCTTAAGCCCAGGATAAGGATCCAGGCTGCAGGATGTTTTGGCCGGAATAACCAAAACATTTTATTCTGAGTTGGCTGGAAAAACCAACTTAGAGGTTGGCTGGATCAAACCAACTCTTTGTCCTCTTCAGCCGAAGTAAGTGTATGGCTGAAGAGTGGTTGGCTGGATTAAACCAACTCTTTGTACTCTTCAGCCGAAGTAAGTGTATGGCTGAAGAGTGGTTGGCTGGATTAAACCAACTCTTTGTGCTCTTCAGCCGAAGTAAGTGTATGGCTGAAGAGAGGTTGGCTGGATTAAACCAACTCTTTGTACTCTTCAGCCGAAGTAAGTGTATAGCTGAAGAGTGGTTGGCTGGATTAAACCAACTCTTTGTACTCTTCAGCCGAAGTATCTATATCGGTTGAAGAGTGGTTGGCTGGATTAAACCAACTCTTTGTACTCTTCAGCCGAAGTAAGTGTATGGCTGAAGAGTGGTTGGCTGGATTAAACCAACTCTTTGTACTCTTCAGCCGAAGTATCTATATCGGTTGAAGAGTGGTTGGCTGAATTAAACCAACAACTGGATACTCTTTAGCCGAAGTCGCTATATCGGCTGAAGAGTGGTTGGCTAGTAAGTTAGATAGCTTAAACCGAGATCACAGTTCAGTAAATGAGTACATAGAAAATTCATTACAAGTACAAGCATACATACACAAAACCGGAATAAGAGTTAAAGAAAATTTTTTCATTAAAGAAAAGAGGAAGTACAACTGAGGGGCCGCAGCCCGGTTACAAAAGTTCAGAACAAAAAAAGAAAAATGAAAAATCAGCGGAGAAGATCATCAAGCTCGGCATCGAACTCTGCATCATCATTTGTTTGGAGCCCGGTGTCAGCTAGGAGCACGGTTTGATCTGGGAGCTCGGTTTCGGCTTGAACTTCGGTTTCTGTTGGCTGTGTGTTGTCAACCAACAGCTCGTCAGTTAAGTCCTCAATGACCGGCTCCAACCGAACTGTCTGATTGTTTGATTGTTCGTTGACAGCCGGGGTAAGAGTTTGCTCATCTTCATCAGAATCTTCATCATCATCTTCATCAGAGCCTTGGCCTTCGAGAAATTGCTTCTGCAGATCGGCAGCATATTGCGAGAGCGAGGCAGGAATAGAATAAGGTGGAGCATTGTAAACCTCGGTTTCGGCCCCGCAGCCGAGCTTCTCCACAGCACTCCTCCAACCGCACTTGAAGAACAGGTCCTCCGCTGCGTCGCATTGGAGGGTGTATGCGTCCTCTGCCTCCTTAAACCCTCGCTTTCCGGCGGCTTTGACGTCCTTCTTCAGCTTGTTTATCTCGGTGTCCTTTTTCTTTTCGATCTTGGCCAACAGACGCAAGTATTTGTCCTTCGCTTCGGCAGCAACCTTCTTCTTTTCGACTTCGACCGATTCGGTCAGCCGATCGTTCTCCGCCCGGAGTTCGGCCATTTGTTTTTTGGCCTCCTCTAGCTCGGCCCTTTTTGATTCGGCCTCAGCCATGGCCTCCCTTGAACTCCTCCTAAGCTCCATGACCCTCCTGTGAGTGACTTGGTTTTTCTGGATGGCCTGCAAAGGAGAAGTAACGTTGAGCCGGACTCCAAGTTGGAAAAAACCTTACATAGAAAGAGGAAAATTGCTTACCAGGATCATGGACTTAGTGGAGGACCGAATTGACTTTAGCTCGGTATTGAGTTGTTTGTAATGGTGCTCCATGTCCTTCGGAAGGCACACACTTTTGGCCAGGTTGTAAGCCAACAAGTGGTCCTTCTCAGCGACGACCGAATCTTTAGCAGTGATATCTCAGTTGTCGAAGGAGAGGACGGGAGCCCATTTGGAGGAAGAGGCAGTTCGGTCTGTTTGCTCCGGTTGGGGGTCGGGTTGAATGTTTGGAGGAGGACTTGGTGGCAGGATGGACTCATCTTCGTCCGCAAGACGTGGCTCGGTTTGGTTAGTCCGGGCGCGCTTGCTCGGACGAGATGTGGAGGGCCGCTGGGACGGAAGTGCTACCACGGTTTGAGTGGTCTGCCCGGCTGGTGGTACATCGGCGAGATTGGTCTCGGTTAGCAGGGCCTTCAGTCTATTTCTTTTAGCCATTTCTTCTTCGGCTGTGAGGGGCACAAGGTTGATTTGGGGCAAGGTTGGGTCCGGTTCTGGGGCGTCTTCGAGGAGGAAGTCGGTCACTCTTGCCTTTCGGCGACCGGAGTAGCGGTAAGTCGGTTCGAAGTTTAGAAGCTTTGCCCAACCTCTCTCCTTGACTCGTAGTACGGCGCGCAGAATACCAAGGTTTGGGTGGCCGTAATTTGATAGGAGATGAGCTTTATCTGCAAAAAAGAGGCAAACTGTTAGTTCGGTTCAGAAGAGAAAGCCGAAATAAAGAAAAGGGAGAGACACCACCGAAGTATGTATACCAGGTTCCCCTTTTTTCCAGTTTATTCTTCGGCCAGGAATCTGGGCTTGATGGTCTTCAAAATTCCCAGAGACCCACAGAAAATCATCGTCGTTCAAGTCTTTGTCCGATGTATGTTTTATTATTTTCTCTTGGCCACGGCGTATTCTTAAATAATAACACCAGCCTTCATCTTTGGATCCTAAGGAGTATTGATGGAATATTTTGGCTAAACCGAGGTTGAGACCGGTTTGGCGGTTTAGCGCTTCTATGCCCATTATTATACGGTAAGTGTTGGTGGATAGCTGGGTTGGGCATAATCTGGTTTGTCTAAGGAATTCGCATAATAGAGGTTGGACTGGGAATCTGAGTCCGGTTTCAATTATTGATTGGATAGTAAAGGGGACAAAGCCTTCGTTGTCCCATGGGTCAACGTCTTGTTCGGCCAAGGTAAGGTTTACATCGGCTGGAATGTTGTATTCTTTTCTGAATTCGGCTAGGCCTCCTGGGGTTTCTACTAGGAACCTATATTTCCCCATTTATTGTATAAGTTAAGAATAAATTATCTCGGTCGAAAAAGTGTGCTCAGTAGCTCGGCTGAGCGCAGGAAAGTGCCTGGTAACCTAAGTCTGCAAGGTGGAAGACAAGGTGTTAAGCACAGATTGTTGACCGTGCTACAAAAAACAAAGCAAGAAAAGACAAGTCTTACTTCGGCTACGTAGTGTACTACGGGATCTACCTCGGTTTGGCAAGATGTTTTTGTTATTTCGATTCTGCCTATGGGTTGTGTTACTTCGGTTAAGCAACAAGGGGCAGCTTTCTGAGTTCGGTTTAGGAACTGAGAAAGCTGGCTGAGCCCCCCAACGCTTAGCTCGGTCGAGTGCGAAAATTTCTAGTTCGGTGCGTTTTTATTTCGGCTACTGTGAATCAGTTGGTGGCCTATTTTGAAATTACTGTGAAGTGTGCAAGTGCTAGTTCGGTTCCCGTTTACCTAAATCTCTACATAAGCAAAAACAGCTTCCTAGTTCGGTTGGATGCGTTTTAAAGATCAAAATGGTGTTCTGCTAGATATTTCTTGAAATTCATAAGGTTCTTATGAAGTTTTTCCAGAAAACAACATGAAGCTAAGCATAAAGAGTGTTTTTCAAAAACAAAGGGAACAAAGAAAAGATTCGTGTGCTTACCTGGAAGAGAAGAAGAGCTGGAGAAGGAAGCAAGGCGGTGGAAAACACAAGCTTCGAAGTTGCAGGAATGAAGAACCAGCAAAGAGCTCAAGATTGAGGAAGCACAGAAAGAGAGAGAGAAGATGAACAGAGTAAGGGATGATTCAAAAATGAGGAGTTCTTTTGGTGAAAAGGGCCAAAAGGGCGGGAACTGTTTAATTTTTTCGGAGTACGAGGGCGGCGCGGCAGCTGTAAGGAGCCAATCAGAGGCTGCCACGTGTCCCTAGGAGAAGAGGCGTTTCAGTTGCTGTTACTGAAGAGATGTTTTGACCGGACGTGCACAGTACGGCCCAAGTTTAGCTCGGTTGGATAAGCTAAATGGTTTTTAGCTCGGCCGGGTAAGTTAAATGGGTTTTAGCTCGGCTGGAGAGGCTTAAAATTTTAGCTCGGCTGGAGAGGCTTAAAGTTTTAGCTCGGCTGGAGTGATTGAAACTGTAGCTCGGCCGATAGACAGGTAATCCCAAATCATGTTTTGCAGATGGAATTAAGGGGCAATTGAGAGGGTAATTTATGTTTAAATTGGGCCGAGCTAGGATAGTGGGCCGATCTATGGTCCACATTGAAGAGGCTGAGAAGATGGGCCCCGGACAAGTGTTAGTCCGGTCCGAAGTAGAGGATTTCCACCGGAGTAAGTGCTTATGTTTAGTTCGGTCGCAGGTTATCTGAGTTAGCTCGGTCATGTTGTTCAGAACCGGGGTATATTGGGCTTGCCTTAGGACCTGAGTAAATGGTAGATCGGCTTAATTCTTCTATGGATAGCTCGGCCTAGCATGCGAAGCCGAGGTAGAAGAAAGGAAAGGAAGACCGAGGTAACAGTTAGATCGGTCGCGACTTGTTAGCCCGGCATGGCAGTGTTACTTCGGTCGTAAGATAGTTCGGCTCATCTCCCTTATGGATAGCTCGGTTTTAGCATGGGAGAACCGAGGTAAGGGAAATAAAGTAAGGGCCGAATTAACAGTTACTTCGGCCATATGGAAGTCCGGCCATGGGACAAACCATCTCACTTGGTTTAAGCAGTGAGGGGGGGTGTTAAAGGATAAGCATTATCCTTCAGGAGTATGAATCCTGGGAGGACTCTGCCTGGAGGAATAAGAGTCCTACTAGGACTCTGCCACACGAAACCTATAAAAGCTCACCAATATCACCTATGAAGAGGTAATGCAATTTTGCCCCCTGAATACATAGAGCTTTTGCCTATTTGTCTTGTTGACTGACTTAGGCATCGGAGAGGTTTCCGGCACACACCCGCCGGCTAGCTCACGTTTGTGTTTTCAGGTAGTGGAATGACGTCGTACGGAGGAGCGTGGACTTGATCAGCAGGATTATACGAGAAGGTGTATTTCTTTCCCGTACATATATGTATTTATTTTATGATTGTAATCACACTCATGAATATATGAAATTAAAATAAATTAGGAACCCATAGATAAATTCCTTATACTCTATCATGACTCCATGAATTGTTGTTTTATTTGAGTGTTGGTAAGAAAGAGTGTATTAAAAAAAGTGAGGATTATGAGATTTATTTGAATGCCTTAGGCTTGGCATTGTTATGTTTGTTCTCCTGAGTAGATGACAGATTGTGCATATATATATATTGTTGTCTCGTTCTCATGAGTAGACGAGTGCTTTGATTTACGCGCGTACGTATATGCTAACCATTTGGGGAGTATGGGTTAAACTCGGGACGATATCCCTGTACAAGTTTGGCTTCTGAGCGGTATTAGGTATACGGGAGGCACATGGGATATATGTATAAGCCGGAAGTGGAGGCCGAAGTGGTGGAGTTAAGGTACAAAGAATTTAATTATTAGTTTATTGTTATAGTGTGAATTGTATTGATTTGTACATCTTAAAAAAATAGTAAATGACCTCGACAAATTATGAAATTTGAGCAGAGGCATGTATACGTGATTCTATACAACTTTTGTGTTTTAACTTTTTATTAAAAAGATCGATTAGAACTTATAATCGGATGATCTTGATTATAGTAGTTTTGATTCATTTTAACAATGCATATTTTAGAGACTGTTTTAACCCACGAAACAAGCTCTTTTTTATTGGTTTCACACAAATTGAAGTCAAACATTATTCTGAACACTTTTCGTGTTTTGAACTTTTTCCAAAAAAATTCATCTTGCAGTAGTTGCTTTTCGTTTTTAGTTCCTGATTTTTCAATCCAATTTCGGCTAGGATTTTCTATTAAGTTTTTCTCTCAACCTGTTCAGCTTATAGTAAATTCGTCCTCAATACCTTTTAAGAAATTTGATTTTGTACAACTTTTGTTCTTTGACTTTTAGTCAATTCAAATTATTTAAGTATGAAACGATATATTTTTATACTTCTTCAGTAAGTTACTTAGGATTAAATTATATTAACTTTATTCTTTGCAAAATGGTGGGTCTTACTAACATTCAATGCAGGGCTGACCCACCATATTTTTATTTTTATTTTATTTAATTTATATTCAATTTATATTCAATTTATATTTCGTTGTGTACGGGCAAGAAATTAAATGCCACCGTATCTCGAGAAACTACCCATTTGTCTCAGTGTGAATGGAACTACTTGTCTTATCCCATAACAAGAATTAAATGTATTTTTGTTTGTGTCTGATGAGCACGTGAGTATTAAATCTTGTACTCATACCAGTATATTTGTATACTAACCCGTTTTGTCTCTTGGCAACTCGGGTGCGTTCTGTTTGAGCGTAGCCGAGCTTCCTTTGCAGAATTAGTTGGGACTATGGTGGTGACAAGAAATAACCATGATCGTAGGACATGTCTCTTGGATTTCTTTTGTTTTCTTGAGTTTAGGGTTGAAATTAGTTTATTTATTTATTTATTTATTTTTTACCTTAATACTTTGACAATTTGACATGGTTTGTAACTTTACATTATTTAAGTTATTTTGACTATTTATTGTTACTTTAATGTTGGAAGTATTGGTTAGTTATGAAATTATAGTGGATGGTTTGGTTGACATTTTGTTAGTTTTTTTTTTTTTTTTCCTTGTAATCTTTTGAGGATGGAAATTTACTTAAACCCCTTGGGGAGGTGAATGTTTAGATTTTGTTTCACCCCTAGGATTTGGATGATGGAATATTGATTGGGGTTTAGTCCTAATTTAATATTTAATTGTCCAAATTTTGGACGCGTGACAGTTTGGTATCAGAGTCCTAGGTTACCCTAGACTTGGGAGAGTTTAGGTGATCCTCGAATTGTGGAAACATGGGTTAGCTAGTTTAGTTTGGTGGTTGAATTTATTCTAAGTATTTATGAACGAATTCTTTTTGTGTGTTTAACTTGAAAGTGATGGCTAGAAGATATCTTTAAACTCTTTCAAGAACCTATTAGAGTACTTTTTGATACTGGTGCCTCTCATTCTTTTATATCTAGACAGTTTATAGAAAGAGAAGATATTGTAACTACCTCATTGTCTAGACTTATTCGTGTTGAAACCCATTAGGAGAGGCAGTTACTATTTATGAGATGTGTAAAGATTTTGAGATTGATTTTGCGGGCAAAGTCTTGTATGCGAACCTAATTATGTTAGCATTTGAGGGGTTTGTAATTATTTTGGGTATGGATTGGCTGTGAAAACACTTTGTGACTTTAGATTGTGCTGGAAGGAATGTAAATATAGATATTCTCGGTATGCCACGGCTTATCCACACTTCTAGCGATGGAGAAGAGTAGGTGATGACGAGTTTTGTATGCTTGGTAGAAATCCCTAAGCAGGATATTAGTCAAGTAGAAGTGGTGCATGAGTTTAAGGATGTATTCCAGGAGATACCTAGACCTCCTCTTCGACGGGTAGTAGAATTCCGCTTGACTTAATGCCAGGAACTGCACCGATTTCTAAGGCGGCATACAGAATGGCGCCTAAAGAGCTTGTGGAGATGAAGAAGCAACTGGAAGAGATGCTTCAGAAGAGGTTCATATGTTCAAGTAACTCCCTGTGGGAAGCACCCGTGATCTTTGTCTCCAAAAAAGATGGCACTCTCCATATGTGCATAGATTATAGAGAGCTAAACAAGGGGACTATTAAGAACAAGTATCCACTACCTAGAATTGATGACTTGTTTGATCAGTTGAAAGGAGCAGCCATGTTTTCTCAGTTTGATCTTAGAACAGGTTACCATTAGATGGGTGGGTCAGAGGAAAGTATACCGCTTACTGCTTTCCGGACTCGGTATGGGTTGTACGAATTTCCTATAATGCCTTTTGGTTTGACTAATGCTCCTGCCTATTTCATGGACTTAATGAACAGAATTTTTCAACCGTATCTAGATAAGTTTGTGATTATCTTCATAGATGATATTCTAGTGTATTCTAAGAATGAAGAAGAACATAAAGAACACTTGAAAATCGTGTTGCAGACTTTGAGGGAGAAACAGTTATACGTTAAGTTCAGTAAGTGTCACGCCCCAAACCCGCCCCGAAAAGTTTGGTGACGAGACCGGCCAGTAATCCGTGGATTACCACAGGCCTTTCTATACAAAACATAAATAAACGGGGCTCGCGGAAGCGGAATAAAGAAACTACAATGGTCCAAGAGCTGTGCATAACATGAACATACATTTACATGCCAAAATGAGTTAATTACCCACTAGCTTTACATTACATAACATGCACCATCAAACATATACAACACATTACATCCAGTTACAACTGCACAATCAAACAAAACAGAGACTCACAGCGGCCTTCCAGGCCTAACCTCAACTCGGAGGCACACAAACTGGTAGGCTTCAAAATGGCGGCTCGGTCAAGACTCCGCCTGGGCTTGACTCCCCGGAAGATCACCTATAATACATAAATACAAACAATGAGCTAGAGCTCAGCAAGTAACATAACAGTAAAAGGGTTAGTGAACGAATTCCAACATTTCATATATACAGTTATAAACAGTCAACAGTCATTAATGGCATATTCCACAGACTTATGGTCTTTCGACTAGAGTAATCGGTCCGTACACCGATTAATCGACACATACCGAGATCTCGTAACTTTCTATCTATGGATGCCATACTAGATTCGCAAACTAGGATCTTCGTTCACAGAAAACATTGTCATTAGAAAACCATATCATAATAATCACTTTGAACATACTTTTCATATTAACATATCATTTACGGAAATGTTACTTACAGTGGGCTTCCGATACCGATGGCACGGTCTTCTCAGTCTGACCTGCAAACATCAACAGTATAGCACATTCTTAACATATATCATTATCATCATTCATGCCTTTACATTTTCCTTTTCTTCATTTCATGTTCATTCTCTTTCTTCTTTACATTCATGTCCATATCATGTTCATAAGACATTAAATGATGCAATTAACAAGTTAAAAATCATGTAGAACAACTTCTCGAACTTTTCCTGAAAAATGCCTTCCCGCTCGAGCGCCCGAATCTCCGCTCGAGCGGACAGTACAATTTTCCAAACTACTGGAAGGGCGATTTCTGCGCTCGAGCGGGCTTCCCCTCCGCTCGAGCGGACCCTGCGAAATCCCAAAACCCTGGTTCTTCTTCCCTCTTTCAAACTTCAACCTTTTCTTTACAAAACCAACTTTCTTTACATGAATTCCATAACCCAAAATGCTAGAAATACAACTTGATTTCAACATCAAACCTCAATTCAAAACCCATATAGATCATTAGCAAGATCAAACCCATGAATCAAAGTGGAAAACCATGAACATATACATACAAGCTTCATGTCTCTATAGCCATGGAGGTTCTTTCTCAATCATGCCAAACAAACATGATTCATGCCATATTCTTGAGATTAACATGCTATATACCAAGGATCAACAATCAATTTCATGAAATTAGAGAAGATGATTACCTTAATCACTTAGTCAAGCTTGATTCCCCCTTTCTCTCTCTTCTTCTCTTCTTCTTCCTTGGTCTCTCCCTCTCTTCCTCTCTCACGATTCTCTCTTCTCTCTCTTTCTCTAGATTTTTCTTTGAGTCAAATAAGTCAAAAAGCATCCAATCCTTATCTTATAAGTCATATGGACCAATAAATCAATTAAAGCAAAACACTTGAGCCAAACGGGTCTTAACGACTCAGACAGAAATCAGTCTTCAATTTATCGTTTCAGATGGTTCTAAAAATTCCCGGCATCACATAGATATGTTCAATTTCACTTTCTGAATCCATTACAGTCTTCGATTTTAGTCCCGAAGTCGTAATTCCAACAGGTATGTTTCTAGTTCAAACAGATAATTTCCAATTGAATCACATAAACACATAATTAATCACGGATAATGACGTCATACAGTTCCGGGTCGTTACAGTAAGTGTCACTTTTTGGAGAAAAAGGTTCGGTTTTTGGGACATGTTGTGTCCAATCAGGGGATATTGGTAGATCTTGAAAAAGTTGTTGCGGCCAAAGAATGGAAGCAGCCCACGAACCCTACAGAGGTGAGAAGTTTTTTAGGACTAGCCGGTTATTATAGGAGATTTATAGAGAACTTTTCCACTATTGCAACACCCATGACCAAGTTGACCTGCAAAAATGTGAAGTTCATATGGACAGATGATTATGAGAGAGCTTTCCAGGAGTTAAAGCAGCGGTTGACTACAACACCGGTGTTAACTATACCAGTACAAGGGGAAATGTTAGTAGTGTTTACTGATGCGAGTAGAACTGGATTGGAATGTGTGTTGATACAGCATCAGAAGGTTATATCTTATGCTTCTCTATAGTTAAAACCTCAATAGAGACGATATCCTACTTATGACTTGGAGTTTGCGGCATTTGTTTTTGCATTGAACATGTGGCGACACTACTTGTTTGGGGAGCGTTTTGAGTTATACACAGATCACAAGAGCCTCAAATATCTTTTTTCTCAAAAAGAGTTGAACATGAGGCAACAGAGGTAGGTTGAATTTATCAGTAGTTATGATTTCGAGATCCTTTACCACCCGGGGAAAGGAAATGTGGTTGTAAATGCACTTAGTAGACAACATGGGATTATATCTTCTTTGATGATTCAGGAATGGAAGTCCTCGGAGTTAATTTTGATGCATAATGTTCAACAAATAGAGAGTGCTGAGAGGGCATACATTGCTAGTTTGACCGGGCAGTCGATGTTACTAGGTAAAGTTCGTCAGATGCAAAATTTATATGGGCTTCTCGTCAGCAAGCTCGATGACCTTGTAGTGGATTTGATCGATGATTGTCCTACTGATTGGTCTGTGGACTCAGATGACGAATTACGATTCAAAGGCAAGTCGTGTCTACCTAACATTGTTGAATTGAGGAAAGAGATTATGGATGATGCCCATAGGTCCCGATATATCATTCACCCTGGTGGAACTAAGATGTATCATGACCTGAAGAGGACGTTTTGGTGGGAAGGTATGAAGAAAGTTGTAGAGAGGTATATTTCTCGATGTTTTATGTGCCAACAGGTTAAGGTAGAACACCAACGACTTTTGCAGCCTCTCGAGATCCCT
The DNA here is from genome assembly GCA_036172215.1 of Camellia granthamiana. Taxonomy (NCBI): domain Eukaryota; kingdom Viridiplantae; phylum Streptophyta; class Magnoliopsida; order Ericales; family Theaceae; genus Camellia; species Camellia granthamiana. Next base: position 11,197,022 of record CM069908.1, on the reverse strand, counting down.
ACTTGGAAATGAGAGTACATCTCTATAGATTTCGTGGATGGATTGCCCCGATCTAAGCGAGGCAATGAATCTATTTAGGTGATAGTGGATCGACTCACCAAGTCTGCTCATTTTATTTCAATCAGTCTTCACCGAACTGCGAATAAACTGGCTAGGTTGTATATTGGGGAGGTGGTGCGACTTCATGGCGCACCAGTTTCTATAGTTTTGGATCGTGATCCGTTGTTTGTGGCAGAGTTTTAGAAGAGCTTTCAGTATGCTTTGGGTGCTAGGTTAGACCTGAGCACGGCTTATCATCCTCTGACGGATGGGCAAACTGAGCGGGTAAATCAGATCTTGGAGGATATGTTGAGAGCTTGTGTCCTCAATCTTGGTGGTAGATGGGAAACATACTTGCCATTGGTGGAGTTTGCTTATAATAATAACTATCACTCCAGTATCGGGATGGCACCTTTTGAGGCTTTGTATAGGAGGCCATATCGATCACCTGCTTGTTGGATGGAGGTAGGAGATGCACCGTTGTTAGGGCCGAAGTTGGTGAGAGAGACCACGAAGAAGGTGCATATTATTCGGGAACGTATTAAGACTGCACAGAGTCGTCAGAAGAGTTACGCTGATAGAAAACGTAAGGGGGTAGAGTTGAGTGTTAGAGATTTTGTGTTTTTGAAGATCTCGCCGATAAAGGCTATCATGCGGTTCGAAAAGAAGGGAAACTTGACTCCTAGATTTGTGGGACCATATGAGATCACTAAGAAGATTGGTAATGTGGCCTACAAATTAGCTCTACCACCTATTTTAGTTATGATTCATAATGTATTCCATGTATCTTTATTGCAAAAGTGTGTGCATAACCCTTTCCAAATAGCATCACCAGAAGTGTTAGAAATTAGTGACGATCTAACGTATGTGGTGTGACTGGTTACTATTTTAGATCGCAATGTAAAGCAGTTGCGACGCAAGAAAGTAAACTTGGTTAAAGTGCAATGGAGCGAGGATGAGAATGATATTACCTGAGAGTTAGAAGAGAAAGTTCGGCGTATGAATCCGGAGCTTTTTGCTTAATACTCACTCCTATCGAATCTTGGGACGAGATTCTTTTGAGGTGTGTATATTATAGCGACGCTTATTTTTTGTAAGTAATTATTTATTATTATTACTTTATTTTATTTTTGACTTTATTAGTTACGTGTCTATATGAGAATTTAACGTGATATTTAATTAATTTAATATATTATTTAATTATATATAATTAATCTAAATATTTATATTTATATATATGTTGTAATTATGTTGTATTTATATAATATTATATAAATAGTCAATTACGTTTTATGTATTATATAATAAAATATATATTAGGTTAGATGTGTCATTAGAAAGCAAAACAAAAAAGAAAGAAAACAAAAAAGAAAAGAAAAGAAAAGAAAAGAAAAGAAAGCAGCCGTGAGAGAAGGGGAGGGAAAGAGAGAGAGAGAGAGAGAGAGAGAGAGAGAGAGAGAGATTAATTAACCACGAGAGAGCCGAGAAAGAGGAAAAAATAAGAAAAATATTAAGGCTTTATTTTGGTGGCTCCATTAATTCTCTAAGTGATCCTTTGATCTTCAAAAAAAAATATTGTGAGTACAAAATTCACTTCCCTTGATTTATGTTTAATTAATTTTATTTATTTATTTATTTTTATTTATTTGATGTTGAATTGATTTCATATTTGCATGTAGATGATTAATTATTTTTAATTATTTTGATTAGTTGTGTAAGTAAGATTTAGGGTTTTTAGATGATTGATTGTTTTTAATTACTTTGATTAGTTGTATATGTAAGGTTTAGGGTTTTTAGATGATTAATTGATTTTGATTATTTTGATTAGTTATGTATGTAAGGTTTAGGATTTTTTTATATATTTATTTTATGGTTGTAATCACACTCATGATTATATGAAATTGAAATAAACTTAGAATCCATAGATATTGGTTAGATGATTGATTGATTCGTTATTTTTATTTATTTAATGTTGGTTTGATTTTGTATTTGCAGGTAGATGATGGAGTGATTTCATTATTTGGTTAGATGTGTACGTAGGGTTTAGGGTTTTTATATGCATTTATTTTATGATTGTAATCACACTCATGAATGTATGAAATTAAAATAAATTAGGTACCCATAGATAATTCATTATACTCCACCATAACTCTATGGATTGTTGTTTTATTTTAGTGTTGGTGAGAAAGAGTGTATAAAAAAAAGTGAGGATTATGAGATTTATTTGAATGTCTCAGGCTTGGCATTATTTTGTTTGTTCTCATGAGTAGATGAGAGATTGTGTATATATATTGTTGTCTCGTTCTCATGAGTAGACGAGTGCTTTGATTTACGCGCGTATGTATATGCTAACCATCCGGAGAGTGTGGGTCAAACTCGGGACGATATCCCCGTGTAAGTTTGGTTTCGGAATGGTATTAGATATACGGAAGGCACATGGGATATATGTGTAAGCCGAAAGTGGAGGCCGAAGTGGTAGAGTTAAGGTATAAAGAATTTAATTATGAATTTATTGTTATAGTGTGAATTGTATTGATTTGTACATCTTGAAAAAATAGTAAACGATCTCGATAAATTATGAAATTTGAGCAGAGGCATGTATACGTGATTCTAGACAACTTTTGTGTTTTAACTTTTTATTAAAAAGATCAATTATAACTTATAATTGGATGATCTTGGTTATAGTAGTTTTAATTCATTTTAACAATGCATATTTTAGAGGATGTTTTAACCCACGAAACGAGTTCATTTTTATTGGTCTCACACAAATTGATGTAAAACATTATTTTGAACACTTTTCGTGTTTTGAACTTTTTCGAAAAAATTTATCTTACAGTAGTTTATTTTCGTTTTTAGTTCCTGATTTTTTGATTGAATTTCGGCTAGAATTTTCTATTAAGTTTTTCTCTCAACCTGTTCAGTTTATACTAAATTCGTCCACAATACCTTTTAGGAAATTTGATTCTGTAAAACTTTTGTTCTTTGAGTTTTGCTCAATTCAAATTATTTAAGTATGAAACGATGTATTTTTATACTTCTTCAGCAAGTTACTTAGAATTAAATTATATTAACTTTATTCTTTGCAGAATGGTGAGTCTTACTAACATTTTATGCATGGCTGACCTACCATATTTTTATTTTTATTTTATTTAATTTATATTCAATTTATATTTCATTGTGTACGGGTAAGAAATTAAATGCCACCATATCTCGAGAAACTACCCATTTGTCTCGGTGTGGATGGAACTACTTGTCTTATCCCGTAACAAGAATTAAATGTATTTTTGTTTGTGTCTGGTGGGCACGTGGGTATTAAATCTTGTACTCATATCAGTATATCTGTATACTAACCCGTTTTGTCTCTTAGCAACTCGGGTGCGTTCTGTTTGAGCATAGCCAAGCTTCCTTTGCAGGATTAGTTGGGACTATGGTGGTGACAAGAAATAACCATGATCGTAGGACATGTCTCTTGGATTTCTTTTGTTTTCTTGAGTTTAGAGTTGAAATTAGTTTAGTTATTTATTTATTTATTTTTGACCTTAATATTTTGACAATTTGGCATGGCTTGTAACTTTACATTATTTAAGTTATTTTGACAATTTATTGTTACTTTAATGTTGGAGGTATTGGTTAGTTATGAAATTATGGTGGATGGTTTGGTTTACGTTTTGTTAGTTTTTTTTTTTTTCCTTGTAATCTTTTGATGATGGAAATTTACTTAAATCCTTTGGGGAGGTGAATGTTTAGATTTTGTTTCACTCCTAGGATTTGGATGATGGAATATTGATTGGGGTTTAGTCCTAATTTAATATTTAATTGTTCAAATTTTGACGCGTGACATAAATTGTGCCAGTGTTACTATGTACCTGTAAGCTCCCAAATTCCTTAACAACAGGTATCAGAACCAATGGCTAGCGATCTATGGGTGGGCTCTCCTAAAGCATCGATGTTGTTGGGTTTGGGCTTGTATGAAGACTCTGAATAGAACAAGAAAATTTCATTATGACTCTTGATGGAGCAAAGAAAATTCCTAGCACATGTGGCAAGGTTAGACCACGACAATGTGACTCTCAATGAGTATGGTGGCTTACAATGGAGTGTGGATGGTGGCCCAAGTTGGAGTTGATATTGAAGAGTTACAGATCAAGATTAAGGGAGAGTGCACATATGATTTATAATGAATCGGCTCTTGGTAGATCAAGACTCTAGGGGGAGTAAGGAAAGGCCCAATGTTTGATTCACACATAATAAAGAAAAGATTGTTAAATCATATGTGAAGGTAGAATCTCACATCAGATAAAAAGTACATAAAAAAATTAATAAATAAATATATAAGATGGATCTTAATATGTTATCCCAGATAAGCAACCCAAGAGGGGGGGTGAATTGGGTTATTAAAAATTTCACAGTATTAAAATTAACACAATATTCAGAATTTTAATAAATAAAAAAAAACAGAATAATAATTATCAAAATAAAAGTAAGAGAGATAGGGAGAGAAAATCAAACACTGCGATTTATAGTGGTTCGGCACGCCGGCCTACGTCCACTCCCCAAGGAACCTCCTTGAGAACTTCTTTACTATCAATTGAATAAATACACCACCAAGCTTGTGGATTTGGCACAGGACTTACTCTTATCTATTGAGCCTCACTCAACAATAAAAGCCTTACCCTTACAAAATCTCTCTAAAAAATAAGGAATAAGAATAAGGGTAATTTAAACCCTCTTTTACAATAATTCTCTCACAAAGAGTAGATATGAAAGTGTAAGAATAAATGCTAGACTTAGATCTGAAAGTGAAAGAGCAGAATACTCAGAATTTTGAAGCTCACAGAAAATTTTTCTCTTTAAGTTCTTGGTTTCTTCTCCACATCCAACACCTCTATTTATACACAAAAATTACCCGTTAGACGCTTCTTGCTGACGTTATGGCTTACATAAGCGCGCTCCTGACGTCATCGCTTACATAAGCACGCTCCTGATGTCATGGCTTACATAAGCAGGCTCTTGATGTCATTGCTTACATAAGTACACTCCTTAATTTTAAATAGTCAGCAAATGATAAGAATAAAAATAAGACTAATTTTTTCTTTTTGTTTTTTTTAAACATGGAGCCACCGTTTTTGTAGACAATTTAATACAAAGTTCACAACTTTCAAACAAACAAATAATTTTCTCCATCTTGTTTATAATATATATATACATATATAAATATATATATATATATAACTCCATCTTTTTCTTCTTGCTTGATTATAATATGATATAATCAATGTAGTGTAGTGTGATATGATATAATCAATGTAATGTAAAAAATTTAATAGCGCACGTGATGTATTCTGCATATAACGTTATATATGTTCTGATCAAATATTTGCATACACAGAAAAATCTCTTTAAATAATATTTATGATGGATCTGAAAATATATGCCCTCTTTAAAATATTGTACAAGTTGTAGAGATTTTAAACTAAATATATTCTATCACTCCATATTAATTTTGTCAAAACAAGACAACCCATAAATATCAAATTTGTCAAAATAATACAACCAACCAATCATTTTTATCAAAATTATATAACTAATCGATTTGTCAAAAGATGAATAGTAATTAACCCTATTTTTCAAAAAGTGAATAGTAAAGCTTTTGAAAATATTTTTATTTAAATAATATTTAACAAATATATATTTTAAAAAAAAATAATATTTTGGGTCAAATAATATGTATATTAGAAAAATCCAAATTGTTACAAATAATATTTTAGACATCATCAAAATTAAATAATCAAAATTAAATAATATGATTAACATAATATACATTAGATGAGGTATCCACTTGTAGACTTAAGTTTTTAAGTGGATATGAGTTCTAAATAATATATGTTAGGGTTTTGATATGGCATATGCAAACTCTAGAGTTTCTCTCTGATGAATTGGATTGGTGTTAATGTATGCTTGTGGGCTCACCAATTTCCTAACATCAATCCCTAAGTCCAAACTCATCCCAAGCCTCTCTCAAGTTGTGCCAGCCTAATCGAGGTATGAGCTTGGTCTGATTAAAAGTTTGTTAGGCCTAGGCTAGGCTGGTCGACGGGCTTCAACCCTTGAGCACAAGCTCATCCCAAGCCTTATTCAGGCTGGGTACCACATTCAGATTATAAGTGCTGACATTAAGTTGGTTCGTGAGCCTTTAAATCAAATGATGACTCTTGTTCATCAAAATTTGGCGTTATTGCCATACCCAAGGCATAAGCAGATGTTGGCCTATCTTGGTAGGCCCAACCTGGTTCGCCTCCATATCCAACATGTTCATTTTGTATGACTTGTTAAACCAATTATTATGTAAAAAATTAAATTAATCATACATCAGTAATCACGTAATCAAATCATATTTGTCTTTGCAAAATAGATGATAAATGTAATTTTGAGAATATATTGTCTATTATTTTTAATGTAATTACTAATGTGCAATCAAACTGATTGTAAATAGATAATCTATTAGACAAAAAATAATTTGAATCATAAGGATGGACTCAAACTAGAGCCCAACGAGATCACATAACACTCACATTTTTGTGCCATCTATTTTTACTATCTTCCTTAAAATCAATTAGTATTATAAAAGACTTTAAATTTGACCTTAATGAACTATGATTGCGCGATTTTCTTTTCTCAAAAATTATTAATTTTTTTATCAACAAAAATAATCTTTGTTCTAATATTGAGATGAACACTCTTTTTATTCAATTAATTATATTTTTCTTTGTTAGAAATTATTCACGTGTTGATGAAAGGTTAACCTATTATAGAATTATGAATTAATTTGAAAAAATTTATAAAAAAAAATACGATTCGATTGTCTAAATTGAAAGTTAATATGATTTAATGCTAATTTAGAGATAAACGTGGGAAAATATTAATAATAATAATAAAAATAAAAATTCATGCTTATTGAGTTGAAGAGCCTATTTCATGTGTGTGTTTCACATGAAAACTATTGCAAGTTATGCATGAATTTTGGGCTTGTATATGCACCTTATATTTCCTTCCAAATCAAAATTTCAATAGGTCTGACCAAATAACTTATGCTTTTAACAAATTGTAGCGCTTTTCTTTCTTGTTTTTTCATTAGTAAAATATTATCAGATTAGTATATACCTTAGGTTAGCACAACTGGATGTTGCGTTCTTGTCCATAAGTTTAATACTCCATCCATTTCCATATTTCTTCCAAAATCATTTATTTTTGAATTTTTTTAATAATTTTATTAATTTTGTTGCCGGACTTTTAATTTTAAGTAAGATCGGAAGGTATTGGAGGATACTAACTTAAAATATAACATTTAGTTCTCAATTCCATTGGTTCCAAATTTGATTGAAAAGCAAAAATTACCTGAGATAATTATAAAGAGTTAGACTGTGAAACTTCTTTGAAACATTAGAATTATAGAGAGCTGCACAATAAAATTGCCGTCAACTCAACATAATAGAAGATTATCATCAATTATTTTTCTCAACATGACATTGTCTTTGATCACTTGAAAGTTGAACCTAGAAAAATAAATTGGAATCAATTATTTGATCAAAACGACAGAATTGTGTTTTATTATTTGAACAGTTGTAAATTACAGAAATTGTTTTATTATGTACGGGTTGATAATTAGATGTCTTCCATAAATTGTTTAGTAGGGAATTTAAAAAAGTACTATGGCCCTGTTTGGTAGAGCTGTGAGAAAGTACTTATAGCTTATAACTATGAATATAAGCTGATTTCTGACTTATAAATTAAGCATCTCCTGCCTCACTCAAAGAATAAGCTGATTTCTGACTTCCAAAAAGTTATAAGTTATAAGTTATAAGCTAAACCAAACACATCAAAATAACTTAAATTAAGCTGAAAACTGAAATAAGTAACTTTTAAGTTGCACCAAACAGGGACTATGTAACACTTGAGAATGACAATATTATGTGCATGCAAAAACCTTCTCTATCTACCTCGTCAATCCATAAAATATGCTTCGATTCTTATGTCTGCATATTCAAGTCAAAGATTTCATAGCCAAAAATATTATATTTTGATGATATTGAATCAGTGCTTTTGGGATTAATAGAAAAAAATAAAATAAAATAAAAAATAAAAAATAAAAGGAAATTATGAAAAATTTTGTATAAATATTTTGTGGCTTCCTATACAAAAATATAAAAGAATAATAAAATAAAGGTAATAATTATGTTCAACTATTTAAAAATGTTTCATACATGTATGACATGTATATTAGAGCCTGAGTTAAGAGCTCTAATTACATTTATGCCCTTTCATCATCAAAAAAATTGTCTAATAATAAAATTTCAAATTAACTATTTTTACTATGATTAATTTTATTGGAGAATTATATTGTGTCTATTTTTAAAAAATTAAAAATATAAGGTATTTTTGCAATTACAAAAAAATATAAGAAATAGTTAGAATTTTTTTTAAACAAATAAAAAAATACTTTAATTATTTTTATTTGATTTTTTAATTATTATATGTTATGTACTACTATAAATTTGAAATATGAGAGAGGAGAACCAATTTTATTTTTCTAATTTGTTTAATATGTGGGACTCCTATAAAATGATTTTTTTTCCAAGCATTCTAAAATTAATACAAGTTGTAATATAAAAGTAAAAAAAAATAATAATAATATAATAAAATAATAATTTTGGTACATTGGGTACAATATTTATTTTTGAGATGATAAATTTAAGGATATTAAATTGTTGTATAAATCTTAAAAGAAATAATTTAGTACAATCTTAGTTTGATTAGGATGAAAATGGTAGACAGTGAAAGAAAGGGGGGGAAAAAAAATTGTTTAGTATGAAAGTGGTAAAAGTTATAATAAAATTAATTTTCTTATACAACTCGTAATAGTATGGTAACTAAGCTTCTAGTTTCCTGCAAAAAATACAAGAAAATACAATAAAGTTTAAATTTGTTATAAAAGTAGTTATTTATAATTAGAATTCCTATTTTCTTACAAAATTTTCATCCTAATTAAGTTCATATGAGAAAAGATATTTTCTTTTCCTTTTCTTTTCTTTCACTTTACTTTCTACCATTTTCACTTTCCATAATTCAAAAAAACAAATCACTATATGTCAAAATAAATATTTATAATCACTTTTTATATATCTCAACAACCTAAAAGTAAATTTTTTTTATAAAAAAAAAAAATCACTAAATGCCAAAAAAATAAAAATACACATATTTTTCTAACACAATTCTTCACAAATAAATGATCATACCAATGACAACTTTTAAGAATTACAAAATGTCAAAATAAACATTTATAATCTCAATACATTTTTTATATATCTCAAAACACTTTTACATATTTTTATAATTTTTACACAATTTTTAACACTAAAAATAATCTTAACACTTGAGGATAAAATTTAAAATTTCAAATTGAAGCCACCAAAAGATTATTGGAAGTTTGTCTGCCTAATAACATTAGAGTTTTGAAATTAGTTGAGTTGCACGTAAATTAATTTAAATACTTGATTATCACCAAAAAAAAAAAATCTTCAAAATTATTTTTAGCATTTTTTCAAAAACAAATAGAATGTCAATCGTCAAACATCTTTCCACGTCTAAATTTGTTGACAATTTTTTAAAATGAAAAAATGGGTTTTTTAAAGCATCTTTTATGATAATTTATTAAATTCAGGAGTCATTTGAGAATTAATTTTTTTAATTTAAAAAATAAAAAATAATAATTTGTAGTATTTCTTTTTTTAACTTTTTAACTAAAATATTTGATTCCCAAGCATGCATAAGTTTTAACTTTTGAACAGTATTATATTCTCACAAATTTCTCCCACAAAAACATCTCGTTAACAATTTATTATGAGTAAGAATTCGCTTCCTATAGAGTGAGTAGGGCGCCACATCAAATGAAATTCTTTGGTGAGAAAATTTGTGGAGATACCTAATTTTTCTTACTTTATGTTCTAGGAAAATGCCTAAGACCCCCAGCTGGGGTGCTGAGGGTCATGTGTGTCGCCCACTGATTGGGCCAAAAAAAAAAAATTGTTTTTTTTTTTTTTTTTTTGATTTTCAGCAAAATCATGGCCCGCCACGTCACTGGGGGTTGACCTCCAGTGGGGGTCTGAAGCAAGGTTGTATGTTCTATTTGTTTGGGTAGAAAATATTTTTTAATGAAAAATATTTTTTACGAATGTTTTTTTCAAAAAAAAAAAAAAACATTTTTCTACTTTTGATGGTGGTAGTGGAATAAAGGTAGAGATGGAAGTAGCGCATGGCCGGTGGTAGACGCAGGGAGTGGGGTAGGGCCCATCGCCCCTCCAACTTTTAAAAAATTGCACTTTTACCATATAATTTTAAATATTTATAAAAAAAATTTGTATTTTAACCCGTTCAAAAAATATATAATTTTACTCCAATCCTGTAAAATCTAAATAATTTTGCTTTTGTTTTCCTAAGTTTTAAAAAATTTCATTATTTTTATCCATTTTTTAGTAATTATAGAATAAATTAGTATTTTAGTTCCCCAAAACCTTTGAAAAATCTCATTACTTTCGTATCATTTTGAATTTTTTGTAAACTATTATTAATCTTGTGATTTTCAAAATCTATATAATCTTTATCATTTTAAAATTTAAATAATCTTACTTTAGTCCCCTAGTGACAATAGTTGTAGTGATGGTAGTATGATGGTTAAAAGTAATAGTGATAATGTGATAACGTTGCTAAGATTTTAATCCGAAAATATTTTTTATATTTTAAAAATAAAAAATATTTTATATTCAAATAAACTTATTTTTTATTTGTACCAGCCTTCCATCCAAACAAACGAAATGGGTAAAAAAAAGAGTTTAAAGGTAAAAAAAATAATATTAGAGATATCAAATAAATAATTAAATGTCACATGACGTGGGTTAACACTAAATATATTTGATTATTTATTTAATAGGAAATTTAGGACTTATATGGGTAGGTATGATACACGTGTCGCACGTTGAAGGGACTCAATTCCAAGCCAACTTGGATTTTTCGGATTGGCGGGTAATAAGAATCACAGCGTCGGCGATTCCACACCAAACAAATTATCTACGGAGCACTAGAGAGAGAAGAAGAGAGAGAGAGAGAGAGAGAGAGAGAGAGAGAGAAATGGGCGATTTGTACGCGTTGGACTTCGATGGAATTCTCTGCGATAGCTGTGGAGAGAGCTCTCTCTCCGCCGTCAAGGTTCCTCTCATTTCTCTCTCTCCGCCTATACATACATATATATGTGTGTGTGTGTGTGTGTGTGTGTGATAGATTTGATGCTTATGAAGTGTTGTTAATGTTTTATCATTCGAATTCAATGATTCGTATAGGCTGCTAAGGTGAGATGGCCTAGTCTATTTGAAGGTGTGGATTCATCAATGGAGGATTGGATTGTTGACCAAATGCACACTGAAAGCTCTTTTAATTTCATTTTTTAAAAAAACTTTTTTTTGTGACATTTTCTGCTACTAGTTGAGTGTTTTTTGAATTCAGAAAGCTAGGGAAAAGAATCGGAAGGAGCGAAGTGAATCGTTGTAAGGAGTGTTTGGTTGCCAATAAAGTGACGGAAAGTTTGTTGGAGAACGTCAAAATTGGTATAATCGAATTTAGGAGGAAATAATTCTGGAGAAATTTGGTTTCCAATATATCATAAAAGAACATAATTCCTGAAGAAACTGAGTTAAAAGGAAAGGAAATGAAAATATATAAGAAATAATTTTCCATTACCTGTTTGGTTTGCAGGAAAGTTCGTAAAAAATTAAAATGAGAAGATACCATTTTGCCCCAAACTATTACTCAAAAATTAATTCAATTCATGTTCTTTTAATAATATCAATTTTATACCTAAATTATTTGATTTTGTATCAATTTTAGCCCCACCATCAAACCTAAGTTGCTGATGTGGCACCCAAGCTTCATTTGAAATTTCATTTTACCTCCAAACTATCCTCAAAATATCAATTAGACCTCTAAATAAAATGAAATTTGGGGGTCTAATTGATGTTTTAGAGATAGTTTGGGAGATAAAATGAATTTCAAATGAAATTTCAGTGTCACGTTAGTAACTTATGTTTAGTTATAAATGGAAGGGAACGGCAGGTAAAATTGATCCAAAATTAAATAGTTTAGTTGTATAATTGATATTATTAAAAGAATAGAAGTTTTGAGCGATAGTTTAGGGGCAAAATGATATTTTCTCAATTTAATTTCCTGTTAAATGATGATTGAAGATGATATTCTACTTGAAAATTTAATTCATGAACAAAAAGATGTTTAATTACTGATAAAAACAGATTTGCATTAGCTGAATCTCCAACTTGTGATCACATTTGCTTACATTTGTTAAGTTATTTCTTACATATGATTTAGCTTGACAAAATCTTATTTACATACCATTTGATGTTTCTAATGGATGTCTCAATTACTTCTTAGTTGAAAGATCAATTATAAAAAATAGTGGACTTATATTTAGAGATAATTTATGCTGAAAGTTGAGACAGAGAAAAAAAAAAAAAAAAACCTCCAACATATTGGTTATTTTTAGAATAATCATCTTCCCATACTGTGGCAGGTGCGACCTGTGGTAGAAACTGGATATGAAAACCTATTGCTTGTAAGGTTGCTGTTGGAGATAAGAGTTCCTTCTATTCGCAAATCGTCGGTGTGTACTCAGTCACTAGTAACTTGTATTTTGTTAGTTGAATTGATTAGCACAGATTAAACAAAAAAAAAAAAAAAAAAGTAAATAAAAAATAAGATCAATTTGGGATATTCATATTTGCTTCTTTCAAATTGTTCTGGACCTGACTGCTGTGGTTTGATATGTAAGGCTGCGGAGGGACTCGCAGTTGAGGGAATATTGGAGAACTGGTCAAAGATAAAACCGGTTATTCTGGAAGCATGGGATGAGAATAGGGATGCTTTAATAGAACTTTTTGGAAGGGTGAGGGATGATTGGATGGACAACGACTTAGCTACTTGGATCGGTGCAAATAGGTAACTTACCTTAATTATTTGCATTGACATTGAGATGCTATCAAAATTTACAATAGTTCTAATAAATCCGTTTCAAACTTCTTTTCTTGAATGTTAATTTCCGAAACTCTTGCAAACGAATGATTTTTGTAGATAAAATGAAAGGGATAATAGAAGTAGCAAGTCTTGGACCGAAGAGTCTGCAACCAAGTCCTAAGTACCATAGGATTTGGTGGTTTGTTGCTTTCCCTTCTAACATGCTAAATATGAATCATAAGAGACAAACAATTCTTCAAGGGATATTCTGTAAGGCTTTCCCTTCTAAGTATTGTAGGATTTGGTGGTTTATTGCTTTATCTAGAAATATTCTTAACCCAGTTTCAACGAAGATTGGTGCCACATATAATGGCTAATAATTTAGATTTAAACAATTTAGCTGGAAGCTAATGCATCAATATATTCCCTAATATAGATTTTTGTATCAGAATTGAAGTAAACTTGTGATTTGGCTTTGAGCAGTAATTATTTTGGGCTAAAGAGACCAAAATGATAATGATAGTTTGTGAATCTGCAAAATTTTCTCGTCTTTTTACTTTATGCCATATACCAAACCTGAAACATGTGTGTGTCACATGCTAGTGAAGAAAGAAATGATGTGCACATTGCTTGCTTGTTGTTATGAAGTAACAAACAGTTTGAATTAGCATACTTCAAAATTCATCTTTGTGTCAAGCAAGAGTGTTGAATGGAGAAGTTCATTATCACATGCTATATATATAAGAGCATATTAGCTCAAAATAAGTAAGGGCTTACTTCAAAGATTCTGACAGACTAATGCACCCTTAACTTATTATTGTGACCTGTCCAACATTGGTTAGTTTTCAAATTGATGAACATATTGTAAACCAACTATGAACTATCTGAGGATAGCATTTGGCCCAATAGCTTGGGCCCTTGGTTGTTTCCTCACTAATCGGGATTCGAAGCCCGCCAATCCCCCCTTCCCTTAGAATAATTAATATGTGATATTATGTCTTGTACCCCCCAAAAAAAATATTTGTGAACTGTCTTGTACACAAGTCCAACATATTAGTTTCACTGTACTTCCTGTGCAGATTTTATCCAGGCGTTCCTGATGCTCTCAAATTTGCAAGCTCAAAAATATATATTGTCACCACAAAACAGGTATGCATTTTTCATTTATATGTTTGATATTAATAGGAATTTTTAGTTATTGCATTTGAACTGATGTAGTTAGGAAAAAAATTGATTTTTGAAGTTTTTAACAATTAATGTTTTTTAAAGTGTCCGAAGCAGACCCCATTAAATTGGATTAAGGTTAGTTTGGGTCGTGTGTGTCTTTTCATAATGTATATGCATTTTTCCATTTTCCCTTTTACTGATATTTTTTAAATTTTATTTTTTCTTTGGCATTACGACTGCCCTATTTTTCCACAGGGCCGCTTTGCTGATGCATTGCTACGAGAGCTTGCAGGAGTAACTATACCACCTGAAAGAATATATGGTCTGGGAACTGGGTGAGAGCATTTTTAAGTATATATATATATCTTTTGTGTGTTATTACAAGTGAAAATTACTCTGGCTGGTCTTTTAATACCTCTCTGGCTATGGTTTGTTCATCGTGACACGAGTTTTTTCTTCGCTTCTGACAAATTCCCATCAGTCCCAAAGTAGAAGTCCTGAAGCAGCTTCAGAAGAAACCAGAACACCAGGGCCTGACACTACAGTAAGATTTCTTCTCTGCTCATGAGATGATTTAAACAGAGTCTGTTTTTAAGATGCCCACAAGGCTTCTGCAAAAGTAAAACTCAGAAGCAAATAGTAATTTTTTCATGGTGAAAACAAAGAAAAACTTGTGGGAAAAATAATTAACTTTTATTTTGATCAGCTTTGTGGAAGATCGGCTTGCCACTCTGAAGAATGTCATTAAAGAGCCGGAATTAGATGCGTGGAATTTGTATTTAGGTGATTTTTTTTTTAATCTCTCAGACTTCTCATAAATATATATCAGTTCATTGTTGCATTATGTTTGGTTTAGTTTACAACCTGGGATTATTTGGAGCAGGGGACTGGGGGTATAACACTCAGAAAGAGAGAGCGGAAGCAGCCAGCATTTCCAGAATCCACCTTCTTGAGCTCTCCGACTTTAGTAAGAAATTGAAATGACTATCCCCTTTACCATTTTGTTTCCAATTGATATTCAAATTTTACTTATTATAACGTCTGACATTAATGATGTTCACGATGAATTATTGTGGAGTTTCAATTTCATTTATGGAACCCAAATTTTCTTATCTTGCTACATGAAAAAGAATAATACGAGTAAAGCAATCGAGCATTGCATAGTCGTATTTGGCATCATTTACATACAAACCAAACCAAGTCTTAAATCTAATCAAATGGGGCATCATTTACGTATAGATTTAAAAATTTATCTTAACTAGTCATAGTTATAAATAAGTAGAATTTCAATGGAGAGTTTAAATATTTCTCATTCTCTTACGTGCAAGTTCTAGGCTTGGCTTGCTCATGTTAGGGGAAGCTTCCAAATGAAGTTTGATAGTGTTGAATTATGTCAAAATTAAATGTATAATGGAATCAAATAGTCACAACAGTTGATAAACAAGTTAAAAATTGTCCAATATATGCGGTAAATCTGGTTAAACTATCATGAAATAAAGATGATGTGCAAAATTAAAGGATAAAATCTCTTTGTGACAATTGTACAAAGCCAACTCTAAATCTAGCAAAAAAAAATGATGTCCCACAATCCTTTCTTGTCTCAACCCTCCTTGGGAGAGTTGGTACGGAATGATTAGGACGGTAAAATGAATCAAACTAGATAAGGTCAATTCATGTTTGGCTCTTTAAAATTTCCATCATAGTGTTATTTCATTTCCTATCAGAACCATATCATCGGCAAGTTCGTCATGTTCATTCGTTCAACCAGTACCCTGACATTGTGATTGAAACAAATATAGTGGTTGGCAATTTTATCATATTCTAGTACTCCGTTAATCTCTCTCGACAATAAAAAAAAATAAGAATCAAACTATTTTGATGGAGAGGATGGGATGAGAGGTGGGTTGTTTGGTTAAAAAGTTATTGGGTGTTTAGTTAAAGAAATAGAGATTAGGGGAATTCTTGGGGTGTATCTATTTTGTTATGCATTTTTGTTGTTTTAGTTATACAATTTTGTGTTTGTTGTTAAACATTGTTGACCTGCTAAATAGGTCAACTTACAGGTAATTTATATTAAAATAATAGATTATATTATATGTACGTAAATTTTCTCACAAAAATATATAAGTTAATACAAATTCAAGTAAGTCATCTTATAAAATTTTTAAACAACACAAAATTATGTAAATTTCTACAAACTCACATCAATGATTTCACATAAATGTGTAATACAAATTTGAGTAAGTCATCTGATAAAATTTTGAACAAAATAAAATCAAATAAGTTTTCACAAATCATGTAACCTTAATTGATCTTATAAAAATACGTAAGTTAACACAAATTTTTCGTAAAGTTATCTCATAAAAATTTTGAGAAACACAAAATTAATTAAGTTTTTACAAATTCAAATAAGTGATCTTACAAAAATGCGTAAGTTAATATAAATTTTTTGTAAGTCATCTCATAAAACTTTGAACAACACAAAATCAAATAAGTTTTTATAAATTCACGTAAGTGATCTTACAAAAATGTGTAAGGTAATACAAATTTTTTGTAAGTCATCTTATAAAAGTTTTGAGGAATACAAATTTACGTAAGTGATCTCACAAAAATTCATAAATAATATAAATTCGAGTAAGTCATCTGATAAAACTTTTAACTATACAAAATGAAACGTAAGTTAACACAAATGTTTGGTAAGTCATCTCATAAAAGTTTTGACGAACACAAGTTTCTACAAACTCGCGTAGATACCAGGTGCATGGCTCATTCTCTTACCACACATGGAAGCTGAAGGGCTGGCTCGAGGTGTGGCTCGAAAGCGATATCGAAACAACCTTGGCTACCATTTTGAGCTCCTCCCCGATGTCGCGACTCTATCCAATTCAAGTCTAAGCACCAAAAATGGCGGCAAATTCACCATAGATTGCACTGTAGTTTCACCAGCTTCAACCCCCAAAAGCAACTGTGATTTGAGGTTTGGGTTTCATGGGCACAGTTTTGGTACCGGGCTTTCGTGATGTTAGCGACAGTGGAGGGAGGAGGGAGGTGTAGTAAGCTGGAGGTGGAGATGGGGCGCAACCCGTGACATCTACGGAGGACACGGCAGCATTTGTAGCGCTTGCCGCCGCGATGGACCTTAACATGGATGCTTGCAGGCCATTTTCGCTGAGGCTCCAGAAAGAATTAAGAAATCCAAATCCTCTAGAGTAGTTTTTATAAAATATTTTTTAAATTAGTTTTTGAATGATTGAGATTTAATTTTACAAAAATGATGAGATTTCAAGACCTGTGGTAGCAGAGTTAGGAGTTTGTCGTTTGATTTGGAGAGGGGTGTCGTTTTGGAGAAGATGTGTGTTTGGTTTGGTGGATATGGATTGTTTTTTGGTAGATTGATTATTATACAACTTATTGGCTGTTTTGCATTGCTGTGCTGTGTTATTGTTATTGACAATTGGACAGCTACCATTTTTTTAAAAAATATTTTTTTTTTTGTTGGAAATTGTAGTTGTTAGGACTATAGGACACCAGAAATCAATCACACACAACAACACAAGAGATTTACATGGTTCGGTAATTGCCTACGTCCACGGGAGTGATATCCACTATAGAATTATCTCGGAGGGAGATTACAACTCACACCTCACAGCCCTCTATAGAATGCACTCTCACTCACAGATTATACACTCTGTGTTTGCTCTATTCAGCTCTGTGTGTCACTCCCATATACAACCCCTCCCCACTCATCTCAATTTATAACAAGAGAGGAGGAGTGGGTTTGGTGACAACAATGAGTGGGCTTGGTTGTGCCACTCTCACCATCTACCTTTGGTGAGTTGGTACTGCCCCACCAGCTTCCTTTACCACATGGTGTCATCCACACCATGTAGATAGTGGGCTCCTGACCATGTGGATAGTGGATGGAGCTAACAATTCTCCCCCTCCACGCCCACATGGATAAATGACTTCTCACTTGAAGTCCATCCCGGTCAGATTCTTGCAAACTTCCAGTTTGTCTCTAGTGACACCCTTGGTCATCATGTCAAAAGGATTCTTGTCTATGTGAATCTTCACTAGCTGTATCAGCTGCTTTTCCATCACTTCTCATATCCAATGATACCGGACATCAATGTGTTTTGTACGTGAATGGTACATGGAATTCTTGCTTAAATCAATTGCACTCTGACTATCACAATGTATCTTATACTCTTCCTGCTGTAGACCCAATTTTTGAAGAAACTGCTTTAACCACAACATTTCCTTTCCAGCATCTGTGGCAGCAATGTACTCTGCCTCTGTTGTAGATAAAGCAACACACTTTTGTAGTTTGGACTGCCATGAAACAGCTCCCCCTGCAAAGGTGAACATAAATCCTGATATGGACTTCCTACCATCAAGATCACCTACCATATCGGCATCTATAAAACCCTCCAAAATTGCCGAAACATAAACACATCTTTGAAGTTCCCTTCAAGTACCGAAGAATCCATTTGACCACCTCCCAATGCTCCTTTCCTGGATTGGTGAGGAATCTGCTCATAACGCCAACTACGTGAGCTATATCTGGCCGGGTACACACCATTGCATACATCAAACTTCCTACTGCGGAAGAATAAGGGATTGCCTCCATTTCTTTCCTTTCAGAGCTGGTCGTAGGACACGAACGCTTTGTCACATTGAAATGGTTGGCCATGGTGTGCTGACTGGCTTGGCATCTTTCATGTTAAACCTTTCAATCACCCGTTCAACATATTTCTCCTGTGACAGCCATATCTTCTTGGTTTTCCTGTCACAAACAATCTTCATGCCCAAAATTTGATGTGCTGGGCCTAAATTCTTCATGTCAAACTACTGCGACAAATCCTTTTTCAACTTGTTGATCATAGCAGTATCATGTCCGATGATCAGCATATCATCGACATACAACAGTAGGATAGTGAAGTTTCCATCCAAAAACTTTCGGAAATATACACACTGGTCTGCCACCGTTCTTGTGTACTCGTGATCCACCATAAATGAATCAAACTTCTTGTACCATTATCTCAGCGCCTGTTTTAGGCCATAGAGACTCTTCTTCAGTTTGCAGACTAGATTTTGTTTTCCTTTAACTTTAAATCCTTCTGGTTGCTCCATGTAGATCTCTTCCTCCAAAGCACCATGGAGAAAGGTAGTCTTGACATCCATTTGTTCTACTTCCAGATTCAAGCAAGCTGCTAATCCCAGAGCTACTCGAATGGAAGTCATCTTTACAACTAGGGAGAAGATCTCATCAAAATCAATTCCCTTCTTCTGCCCAAAGCCTTTGACCACCAAACGAGCTTTATGTTACAAGAGTTCACCGTTGCCATCTTTCTTCAACTTATACACCCATTTGTTTTTCAAGGCTCTCCTGCCTCTTGGAAGTGGAACAAGCTCATAAGTGTAGTTCTTTTGCAAAGAACTCATCTCCTCCTTCATGGCTTACATCCAACAGTCTTTCTCTGTATGATTCTTTGCTTTTGAAAAACTCTAGGGCTCCCCCTCATCAGTAATTAGAATATACTGAGAAGCGGGATATTTGGTTGATGGCACGACAGCTTTTCCAGATCTCCGCAACTGAGGCCCAGTTGCCTCTGGTTGAAGGGGTTGCTCCCCCTGCTCAACACCCTCTTCATCCGAGTCTTCATCTCTTTCTTCTTGATCCTCAATTTCTGGCATAGGATCCTACAACTCTGGCATTTCTTGTTGCACACCATCACATCTAGCATTTTGTGATGGCTCGGGAGATGGAAACAAGTTTGGAGTAATGACATCTCTAGACTTTGCAGATTTCTCAAAATCTGCTACTATCTGGTCCTCCTAGAACACAACATCTCTGCTCCTGAACATCTTCTTGTTCACTAGGTCCCACACCTTGTACCCAAATGTTGCATCTGAATAGACCACAAATATGCATGGAGTGGACTTGTCATCAAGCTTCTGTCTGTTTTCCTTGGAGATGTGTGCAAAGGCCTTACACCCGAAGACTCTCAAGTGAGAATATGATACATTTCTTCTGGACCAGACTTCCTCAGGTATCGCAAAATTCAATGGGACTGAAGGCGACTTGTTGATGAGATAACAGGCTGTGCGGGCGGCTTCAGTCCATAATGACTTTGGCAACTTTGCCATTTTGAGCATACATCTGACTCTTTCAATAATAGTGTGGTTCATCCTTTCTGCCACACCATTGTGTTGTGGGGTGCCGGAAACTGTTGTCTCGTGCCGGATACCTCTGCTGGCACAGTATGCTGCAAAAGCATTGGAAGTGTACTCGCCTCCATTATCTGTGCGAAGACACTTCAACTTCTTCCCAGTCTCTCTTTTAACCATTGCATGGAACTCCTGAAAGTGCTGAAATACCTCATCTTTTGTCTTCAGCAAATACACCAACAACTTCCTTGATGCATCATCAATGAAAGTCAGAAAATACTTGCGGCCACCATGTGACTCCACTTCGATTGGGCCACAAACATCCGAGTATACCATATTGAACATTTCTGTTTTTCTTTTGCTCGTTGAATTGAATGATACTCGATGTTGTTTGTCATAAAGGCAATGATCACACGGCTTCAAGGCATTCCCTTTGGATAAAGGTATCCTGGATTGCTTTGCTAACAGATGCAATCCCTTCTCACTCATGTGAGCCAGTCTTCTGTGCCATAAGTCTAGTGACTCCTTGTCTTCTGCTGCATTAAGACTTTCCAGACAGATCTTCATTTGAGTCTTATACAGTGTTGAAGACATCTCTCCTCTGGCGATTGTCAAAGCTCCTCCTGTCAGCTTCCAACGGCCATTTCTGAATGTACTTGTATACCCCTGTCACTCCAGGGCGCTTCCGGAAATAAGATTGAGGCGTAAATCTGGAACATGCCTCACATCTTTAAGAACCAGCTTGTTCCCGACATTAGTCTGAATACTAATGTCTCCAATACCCACAATCATTGAATAGCTAGAATTCCCCATTCGAATAGTGCCAAAATCTCCAGCGTTGTACGAGCTGAAGAGTTCTCTGTGGGAAGTGGCGTGATAGGATGCAGCTGTGTCTATCACCCATTCTGTGTAGCTGTGGTCAGCCACGTGAAGGCAATCTTCCTCTTCACCAACTGCAAGAAGTATTTCATCAGTTGTTGTGGTTGTTGTGTTCTTATCTCCTTTTAACTTACTGCTTTGGCCTTTCTCTTTCCGGCTTGGGCAGTTTCTCTTTATGTGACCCTCCCGGCCACAGTGAAAGCAAGTGAAGCTAGAGTTACCTTGACTTTTGTTGTCTCTGGATTTACTCATGTTGTTCCAGCTGCCTCTACTCCTGCTTCTTCCTCTACCTCTTCATTTACCTCTTTCTCTGCCTCTATCTTCTGTGACAAGAGCATGGGACTGATTACCTCCCATGTCTTTCCGCCTTGTCTCTTCATTATACATGGCATCTGTGACCATACTCATGGTCAGCTTCCCTTCTGGTGCAGAGTTGCTGACAGAGACCACCAACGTCTCTCAGCTGTCCAGTAAAGAATTGAGTAGTAGTACGACTTGCATTTCATCGTCTAAGCGTATCTTGACGGTTGCAAGCTGATTCACTAGATTTTTGAATTCATTAGTTTGCTCGGCGACAGATATACTATTCTTCAACTTCAAATTGACAAGCCTTCTCATCACGAAGGGTTTGTGCCGAGCAGTTTTTGACCGGTACATGTCGTCTAACATTATCCATGGAGAATAGGCATCTGTCTCCTCGACAACATGATGGTACACACCGTGTGTAGACGTCCCCGAACGTCTTGGGAGGGAATCCCGTTTTGTTCATTTGGGCTTACTACAGTTCAGGACTCAATGTCACGGTCTTGTATCTAATCTCGCAGAGTGCAATGCAAGACCAATGAATCATCAAAGAGTCCAAATCCGGCAAATCGTTTTAAAAAACAGATTTTTAGAAAGAAGTGTCAAACATGGACTGCTTTACCAGATACAGAGTCGCCACCTAAATATTTTATTTTGAGAAATTTAGGAAACCCTGACTCGTGCCTAAGGCCACGTGTCCGTCATCACCAAAGTTGCCTCGGTTCGGGAATTTGGGTACAATTGGGGAAGGTCACTTCGTGAGCACCCCCGCTCGCCCGATCAAAGATTGGCCTCTACTAAGCATGATATCGAGTTTTTGAAAACATATGTGCTCTTATTCTGGTTTATTAGCCTAGAATTACTATGTGATGCGCACAGCATACAAGTATAGACTGGATTGCCTAAGTTGGAACAAAGCGTCGCATATCCGTTTGTTTTGAAAATGGATCGAAGTTTGCTACTCGCAAGTAGGCTAAAACACGGGTTTCGACGAATTATTCCAACTCAAACAACCCGACCTTCACCCACAGGCATTCAGGCAGGCATATCACATAAGCAAATAGCCTCATGGTAAGCATGCTATCATGGCAGTCACTCACACGCATGCAAGGATGCTAAAGCATAAACACTTACCGAGTACTCCGAGCCAAAGAAAGAAGCTAATTAGAAATCATGCATGAATCCTAACTATGCTAAGAATGCCTAATGCAACAAATGCAACAAATGCAACTACAATAGGCTCGGCTATTCTAAGATGACATGTGAAATGCAACAAATAATATGTATTCAACTCGGAATTGAAATACAATGCAGTTAGTATGATGCGCCGAGCCCGGTGCATGCAAGACAAATGAATGAATGCAAACATACGAACATATAGATGCTAATTGGAACATGCCCTAAAACTAACCATCATAAGCTGGTAAATAAAAGAGAGAAAGACGTGGGGTTGGAAGACATACATCATACACACGCACACTTATTACAACATTGCCCTCTCTCGGAGGGTCTGAATGAATAGTACAGAATAAACTAGCTAATCTAAGCTAATTAAACTAATTATTACACAACATTAATTAAATTAATTATTATACAACATTAATTAATTAACAAATTAACTAAGTAAGTAAGGAAACTAGCATGCAAATTAAACAAAATGGACTGCCTCAGCTCTGTTCCGAATGATAAGGATGCATGCATGCTCAAGTCGCCTTGTCAGGAAATCCATCGCGATGCCTCGATTTGCCTCTGTTTGCAACGGGTCCCAGAACACTGTACAAAGCTCCAGAAGGCTGCTGACCAGTTTTTGCTGCTGGTTTCCGGTTTACTGCAACAGAGAGCGAGAAAGGGGCATGGCAAAGTATTTTCAACATATGTGTGCATGACTACTCTCCCCATCATTGCACAAGCTCCAAGGAGTATAGTCCTCGATCCTCATGCCACCAATCACGCATCTCGATGCATGATGGCCGAGGAGTCGAATTGCACGACTCGATATAAAATGAATGCACATATAAACACAACAAGGCCTAAACTCCATCATGGGTAATCCGGAGTGTCAGCGACCGAGAATCAAGGCACGTTTCGTCACTTGGAGTACGAAACGTCCCTCGTTTCTCGTGTTTGGACTAAACCCTATTCCAAACATAATGCAATATGCATGGCATACACAGTACGACTAGCATGCAACCCTAAACGCAATGCAACCTAATCATGCTAGCATGCGAGGGATGATATGCAAACATGCAACTAACATACATAATACTATGAACTAAGAATGACATACTCAATGCACATGAACTATATGGCATACGCAATGCACATACGACGATGGACATACACAAAGGCATAATCAAGGCATACACAATACGACGGTCAAGCATGTGACAACATGGACATGGCATACATAATGCAAGATGGACTTAAACTAAAATGAATGGGCCTTAGCCACACTCAAATCAGTGGCCAAACATGATGAAATTAGGCAACAAAAAACACATGCAAACATGCACAAATGCAAGGGACCAAACCTAAGGCACCAAATGCAACTCTACCAAAGCATGGCAAGGAATGAAATATGGCATTCAATCACACATTTTCCAGCTCTGAAATGATGTGCAAGATGGTCCCGAATCATGTAAACACCTCACACAATGCATGCTAGATGGCCCGGATACCGAAACTAGTGAAGTGCATTACACTAGAAATACACAAAGCAATGCTCAAATGACCCAACCAGCCCCAAACAGTCCCTATACAGGTCCAAGACAGTGGGAAAATGGTCTAAAATGATGGCTCAAAATGCACGGAAATGAAACTCATGCAATGGTCCATAAATGAGGCATACAAGCACAAACCTCAAATGCATATAAGGAGTGGAAAACATGGGAATATGGCAACCTTACATGCTCTGAAATACCATGCACAATGACCCCAAAACATGCAAACACCTCAATATAAGCATGCAATAGGCTTTAAAACTCAAGGCTAGGCAAGGGTATTACACCACAACCATGCATAGCAAGCATCATTTGACCATGAGGCATAAAAACAGAGCTAAGGCAGTCCAAAACATGCACAAAATCAGCTTAAGGCGTGGCCAAAAAGTGCTGGAATCAAAGGCCAAAGTAGCATGCAATGTAAGCTAGTAAAGAGGATTTGCACTACAAGCATGTGAGGCAATCAAGAGGCCACTAAACCAGCAAAAGTTAAAGGTATAACATGCCAAATGAAGCCCAAAAACCCACTGAAACATGGTTAATGCATGCAAGAATGAGATGCTCCTTTGATATGCTATGAAGAGGGTTATTCTACACATGCAAGATGGACACTCAATATGGCAGAATGTGCTTTGGACAGAGCCTATGCAGGTCCTAAAACCCACCAAAAATGGCCTGAAACATGGCTTGGAAGCATGCAAATAAGGGCTCCTTTGTTAGGCTAAATATGCTAGTAAACAAGACAAGGGGTGCGAGGGTTACCCCTCTCTGATTTTGGTGCTCAAAATAGCATGCTAGCCACTGAAAATCCACTGGAACAAAGGTCAATGCGAAAGCCCTAAGGCATGGCTCAAAATAAGATGAAATGGAGCATGTAAAGGGGGTAGATGACTCCCAACAGAAAAATGTTCTTAAACAAACATGTTAAGGACTTCAAAATAAGACTTTTTTCAGTTTATGACAAAGCCCAAATATGCTTACAAGTATAGCTACAAGATGAAGCAAAATAAAGACCAAAAGAGGGAATAGGGTATTACCCTTGAAGTTCAAGCACTCCAGCAGCTTCTGGACCAAAATAGCAACTCCTTAGTCTCTGAAAACAAGCTCCAAGGTGCTTAGGTTGATGTTGGAGGTGTTAGGCCAAGAGGTGGTATGCAATAGGCCAAGAACAAGGGACTTTTGGAGCTCAAATGTAGAGATAGAGAGAGAGGTGTATGTATAAGCCTTAGACCAAAATTCTGAACCTTTGCTAATGAGGGAGAGGGTCTCTCTTATAGCCAAAGAGGTCCAAAGCTTCTCCAAGAAGCTAAAAAACAAGTTTGAAGATCCTCCATACACATGTATAGAGGATCCCTTCTATGCCTTCCAGCTGGCACACACTCACAGAGACAGAGCTGAGGGAGGTAGGCCGGCCAGTTAAGGTGGTCGGCCGACCAGTTCAAAAAGTTCAACTCCAAGAAAGGTGGTCGGCCAGCCCATTTGGTGGTCTCCCAACTGAATGCAAGCTAGTGGTATGGTGGGAGACCCACAAATGTGGCTCAAAAATCAAGGAGACCAGCTTCCTGACAAGAAAATCGGCCTGCGGGAGAGAAGGTGGTCTCCAAGAGAAAAGGTGGTCTCCCACCCTAGTACCACCTTCCAAACAATGAAAATAGGGTCCATGTCAAAAATGAACCAAGACGAATGCAAAACGAGGGTTCGGGGGCCAAAACGCGCAGCCGAGTGCCCCGAAAATTGACTGTTAAGCATCAAAAGTAGTGTGCGACCACGAAGGTGGTCTCCCGGGCCACAGTGTCCCTCTAGAGAGAGGAAACAACGTGTGTGCCAAAAACCGGAGCAAACGGAGAAAGTTAAGCGGTCCCGAACCGAAGCGCACGGCCGACGGCTCCGAAAACCAGAAACTGGTCTCCAAATGGGAACAGTGATCTACGACCACGAAAAGTAGCCTACGGCCACTGAGAGATGGTCTACAAGACCTCTCCCTCCCTTCAGGAAAAGAAAACAGAACCTGGTTCGCAAATCGAGGCAAAGCACAAAAGGGTCCCGAAGTCCGGAGGCAAGGCTCTCAGCCGAGACTCCGTAACCTCAGAACGAGCACAACATGCAGCATCACCGAGCGCTCAATCGATGACGTCTGAGTCTTAAGGTCGGTCAAAAATGGGGTGTCTACAGTTGCCCCTCTTTGACAGAACTCCAAAGTCATAACAATGACGGGAGTGAATGTCAAAGCCCAAAGACTTAGACAAACAGGCGAGATAATCAAAGAAATATGCCCGCAGGCAGGGGCAAAATGCAAAAGACATGCACAAAACCGGACATAACTTATGATCATGCAAAGAAAGCTGTAACGAAGCACCTCATGCAACAGTTTTAAGCAATCATACACAAATCTAACTACATTTCAATGCGGAAAGGATGTAAGAGAATCATTCAATTCTCGTTATGTCTCACGCGGAGAACATGCAATACCTGTCTGGTTCGTCTGGCTGCGCCAGCCTCAAATGAATCGTACATACAATATCGTGCCTGCAAAAGAAAGAAACTCAACAGGTACAATATTGTTGGAAACATGCATAGCAATGCAAGTGAAAAGTGCGCGACAATGCTGGTGAAGTGTGCACAACAATGCCAGCTAAGTGTGACGCATGACAATGCGGACGAGATGTGCATAACAATGCGGTTGAAACAAGCATGACAATGCAAGTAAAGTGCACAAAACAGTGCGGTGCGCAAAAGAGCGCGAGTGTAAACTGCACAAAACAGTGCGATGCACAAGAGAGCGCGAGTGTAAACTGCACAAAACAGTGCGATGCGCAAAAAAACGCGAGTGTAAACTGCACAAAATAGTGCGATGCGCAAGAAAGCGGGGGTGATAAACTGCACAAAATAGTGTGATGCGCAAGAAAGCGCAAGTGATAAACTGCACACAAGAGTGCGATACGCAAGAGAGCGCGAGTGTAAACTGCACAAAATAGTGCAATACGCAAGAGAGCGCGAGTGTAAACTGCACAAAATAGTGCGATGTGCAAGAGAACGCGAGTGTAAACTGCATAAAATAGTGCGATGCGCAAAATAGCGCGAATGAAATGTAATGCACAAAACAGTGCGATGCGCAAAATAGCGCGATAAAATGCATGCCAAATGCAAGTAAAGTGCACAAAACAGTGCGATGCGCAAAATAGCGCGAATGAAATGTAATGCACAAAACAGTACGATGCAACAGATAGTATAGTAAATGCAAAGGGTGACATACTCCAACCATGCTGGAATCATGAGAGAAGGAAAAACAAAGAATCAGGCGCGTACATAACGCAACCTGAGATAAATTCCAAACACGCTGCAATCGCGTAAGGAAAAGGACACTCAAACCACGCTGAAATCGTAAGAGGAGGTCCGAAACAAAAATTCCAAATACGCTGAAATCGTGTAAGGAAAAGGACATTCAAACCACGTTGAAATCGTGAGAGGAGGTCCGAAAACAACCCGCCCAAGCGTGTTCAAAACACAACCTGAGATAAATTCCAAACACGCTAAAATCGCGTAAGGAAAGGGACACTCAAACCACGCTGAAATCGTGAGAGGAGGTCCGAAACAAAAATTCCAAACACGCTGAAATCGCGTAAGGAAAAGGACACTTAAACCACGCTGAAATCGTGAGAGGAGGTCCGAAAACAACCCGCCCAGGCGTGTTCAAAACACAACCTGAGATAAATTCCAAACATGCTAAAATCGCGTAAGGAAAGGGACACTCAAACCACGCTAAAATCGTGAGAGGAGGTCCGAAACAAAAATTCCAAACACGCTGAAATCGTGTGAGGAAAAGGACAGAGAGAGAAACATATGGACGTATCCCAGCTGTTCGGAATGGTACAAGCATTGGAATGTATTCCAAATGCTCTAAATTAGAGAAGGAGAAACAAAGGGAGACAACCTCGTATTTCAAAAAAAAGAAGAGACATAGGGACGTATGTCCGTGTCTCGGAAAAAGAAGAAAACATAAGGACGTATCCCCGTGTTTCGGAAATAGCGCGAGCATTGGAACGTATTCCAAATGCTCGTAACCAGAGAAGGAGAAACAAAGGGAGACAACCCTATGTTTCAAAAGGAAGAAGAGACATAGGGACGTATCCCCGTGTCTCGGAAAAAGAAGGAAACATAGGGACGTATCCTCGTGTTTCGGAAATGGCGCGAGCATTGGAACGTATTCCAAATGCTCGTAACCAGAGAAGGAGAAACAAAGGGAAACAACCCCATGTTTCAAAAGGAAGAAGAGACATAGGGATGTATCCCCGTGTCTCGAAAAAAGAAGGACCTCTCAGCATAGCACACGCAAGAGAGGAAAGGTATATAAATGCGTGCCAAACGCGAGAGGAAAGAGGGTACCAGTCAAACTGAACCGGAACTTGCCGGAATGAACAGTACATACCATACTGTGCATAAACGGGAAAGAAACTAGATAAGTAGAATGCAATACAATGCATAACATTCAAGGAATGCAATAAACAAGTCATAGCGGCGCGTTAACAAGCACCTCACTGGGTGAGTGGCGATGAACCGCTCTACTCTGACGGGGTTCCTCCCTGTGTTCCCCGAACACCAACCCTCAACTCACAGTTCAAAGGTTCTGAATTACTGGCTAGGAGCAACATCTGCTGGGGAAACCACGGATGCCACTCTTCTTCTTGATCATACTCACAACTTTCCCTATTCTTCAACGGGGTGACAGACTAAGTTGGATCGGTATCCAAAATCGAGGCGCATACCCGCTACCTCAACTTATGGGACTTCCATACAGATTTCAAGCCGGGGGGACGTCCTTAGGTATTCAAACCAGACTTCAGTCTTGGAAATTCCAAACCTTTGCATTCTAGGCAACAACCATTCGAACTCTAGTTTTCACCATTATGATTGATCTCCTATGAACTCGTCGCAGACACAACCAAAATACCCTCTGGAAGGGACTGGTACTCCGTGAGAGCACTTCTAATAGCCATTCTGGCATTGAAACAGTTGATACAATATTCTATTCACCCTGAAATAGTTGATACAATATTCTATTCACCCTGAACACACAGCTCATACAGCATACTGCCTATTCTGAACACATAGCCCATAACACAGTACTCTGTTTATTCTGCACACGGCTCATACTACACATTGCTCATTTTGAACACACAGCTCATAACACAGTACTTGGTTTATTCTACACACAGCAAATTCTGAACACATAGTTCGTTCTGTACACACGACCCATTCTGAACACTGCTCATTCTGAACACACGGCCCGTAACACAGTATTCCGTTCATTTTGAATGCAAAGGGTGCAAAGAGGGAACTTGCAGAAGCTGAAACAAACTCAGATGCTCCAGGTTTTCCCTCTTTCCTGTTACTTCGCAGTCCGGAACCCATATAGCTTCAGATAGGTCCTGGTTCTACTGTTCTGACATGACCTGGGTTGAACCCTGTGGTTTTATGAAAGAACAAATCCTGTTTTGCACAAATGTGGAGAATGGCACAGCACTCCGAGCACAAAACGATTTTTTTGAAATTGAGAGTGAGAATAAGTTCTCAATTGGATATTGAGCCTACGACTGAACACAGCACACCACGACTCAACAACAAAGAGAAAGATAAGGTAAGACAACCTAAACACATCTATAGACACCCGAAACGACTCAAAACAAGAATCGAGACAAACAAAACGACTGACATGACACACAGACGTGTTCCAATGGCAAGAGACCTCTCAGTGCACGAGGAGTTAGTTTCTCCGGGTATTGTTTCCCACCCTTTCTCATTTGTGATTCTCACATCACTCGGCCATCAGGCTCTGTTTTTCTGAAAAGCCATTTTCCTCACTTTTTCTCTCAGCGCACATCTCTCTATTTTTCAATCTCTCATTTTTCATCCCTCCCCAAGTGTGGCTGATGGATAAACAAGAAGTTGTGGGTTCATGCCTGACATTATCAGCTCGCGGCTATTTTCTCTGGTGACGTATAGTCAATACCTCGGATGAGGGAAATGAGTATTTTGATCCATTCCAATTTGTGCTTCGCACTTGGCTTGATACTTCGTTGTTTGGAGGGTAAAAGAGCTTTCAGCCCTTTGTTGTTAGTTTCAATTGTGCGCTTTGTGGCGAGTAGAGTGCCCTTTCTGGCAAGTATGTTATCAATGGGAAAAAGACAGAATATCTGACTCAACTGTGCCCCTGGTTCATCTTTTTGACCATTTTTGTTTTTGCTTTCTATTAAAACAATTTTGACCAATATAAGAGTTAGACTAACACACTTGTTCAATTTTCTGATTTGAAATCATGCAAATTAGTTTGTGAGCACTGAAAATTTTCCTTTTTTGGGTCCAAGAAAATGGTCCAGTTTTGGGAAAATGGAATAATTTTCAAGAAAATTAGTCAACTTCATTAAAAATTCTCAAAAACTATTTTTGCAAATGGCCACTGCTCGACCAACACGGAACTTACTCTTGAGATGCACAACCTCAGATCCAAAATAATGAAAAATTGCCCCTTGTCTGAACGGCACTGCATGGCAACTGAAAGTTGCCCCTAGTCTGAATATCACCGCAGCACTGCACGGCAACGGAAAGTTGCCCCTAGTCTGAATAGCGCCGCAGCACGTGGCAACCAGTTCTCACAGTGACAATTACAACCAAATTCTCGGATACAGAAAAGACAAAGATGACCAGAACCATCACATGGACACAGTCGAATTTGAATTGTTTTACGGCTGGACTTCAGAATGAAGTTGCCTACGTATCCCAAAGATGGGAATCAAGCCTTACGTAGTTCGGGGGTTAAGGTACACTCGGGTATTAACCTCTCCTTTTGCGCTCTAACTTTTGCTAAGGCCACCCTTTTTGGATTTTCAACCTTGCGAGCTATGTTTTTCTTTTCTTTTCAATTCTTTTCATTTTTTTTTTATATTTTCTTTTGCTTTCTTTGTATTTTTTTTTTTTTTTTTTTTGCTCTAACTTTTGCCTGGGTCGCCCTTCCGGGTTTTCGGCCCAGCGAGCTTCTTAAGGGTAAAAGTGTAACTTTGTCCATGTCAGATGGTTTTGAGATCCTGAAGTCATCTGAATCTAGAAGAATGGCTGATGTTCACTGATGATGTAGGAGTCCATCCAATGGGGGCTGAATTTGCCCCTAGTGTTGTGGATAGGAACTCAGTTGTCCTTCAGCACAAACTTTCTTCTGTCCTCCCTTCTGGGATTTGGCATTCTTGCCAGTCTTCATTGATTTGCAGAAAAAGACTCATCTTTGACTCTTTGAGCGCATCTGACATTTTTGCCCCTAGTTCGAGGGGTGCTTCTTGTCCGATTTTGCAAGCTTTCTTTTGATTATTTCTGACCTCCTTACCCTTAGTTCATGGGATGCTTCAAATCTGGCCACACAAGCTTCACATTGTGTTTGACCGTTGAACATTCTGAATTCCAGTTTAAGGTTTGAAGGCAAAAGGGGTCGAGTCTCGGGGTTGAGAGTGATCCTAAGCTGCACAATCTCAAGAGCGATTCCATACAGGTCTTCGCAGGACTGCGCAAAACATTTTTTAAAATCTTTTAAGAAAGCGACAAATCGCTTGTGCCGAAGACAATGCAGAACCAATCCGGATCAAGTCAGGATCCTTCTCAGTACTCACATTAACAAACACGATTTCATTCATTAAGGGCTTAGCATGCCCCTTTTTCTCTTACTTGATCAAATTTTTGCAAATCCCGAGGAATTCCTTCCTCTTTGTTTTCAACACATTGTTCAAAAAGTTTTGAAAAACTTAGGTCAATATAATGACTTAAAGGCACAAAAGAGTAGGTGAAATGCACTGCCGTTTCATTCAAAACTTGCTGGCACAACAGGCTCAAAGCAGAAATAAGCGCAAAAACATGACAGCCACAGCTGTTTCATTCAGATTTCCTGGTTGCAACTGGCTCCACAGTAGAGACAGACTCAAAAGAAAGCAAAAGGACAATCACAAAACAAAATAATGATGTCCAAGGTGACACCCTCAGAATCATCCGACTTCTGTACAACAGGACTGACTCGATACAAGAAAACAGACCCCAAACAAAAAGACTGACTCAAAACAAAGAGACAGACTTGAAACAAAACCACAGAACTGACTCAACACCCAAGTCAGAAAGTACAAAAAAACTAGCATTCGCGAATGCTCAAAATAGTGCGTGCCAAACGCCATATCTGAAATAAACTGAGCGCCGCCCGTAGGTGGACCAACCCCTGATCACATACTTGTATTATCCTTGAAGTCTAACAACTTAGTAGTGACAGACTTTGCCGAGCTAGGCGGGAGGACAACCTCATTGTCAAACAGATCCTGCACCTCATGGCGAAGACGAAAACAGTTGTCGGTGGTGTGACCAGTCTGTTGATGGTACGCACAGTACTGGGTAGCATCGTGACCAGATGGAAGACGGCTAGGTAGAGGCCGAGGCTCGAGGGGTTTGAGATGCCCTCTTGCAGCAAGGATCTGAAGTGCCTTGGACAAAGGCATGTAAAGGGCATGGAATACCCTGCGGCCTCAGGGCAGATACTTCGAGTTTTGTGCATTTTTACTGGATGCACTAGCAAAAGGATCGGCAGGTATAGGCTTGGCTTGCTGATTTTTCCTGGGTGCAGGATTAGGGTTAGAGGGAACGGTTCGGGTATGATGACCCTTCTCTCGATTTTCCCCTTGGCTTGAACTGCCCTCAGTCTGAGTGGGGAAAGTGTCATCCACAGTTTTAGCCACAACTGCGAGTACTTGTTGCTTATTCAACCCTCCGGCTTTCAGAGCCTCAACAGCCTACTAGAGTTATTCATAGGGATCAGTGTCCACCTTCATCTTGTTCTTTCCACTAGCCTCAGCTTGGTGGACGGTTTGGGTTGCTACTTCAGTGCGAAGCCCCGTTGTCGTCGACATGTCATTGCCAGAGCTTGAGACAGCTTCAGGTTGGCTGAGCTCAATTACGATTTGCCCCAGTAGCAGGGGCTCTTGCGGCATGAAGTTCTCGGCATACGATGCAGTTGGTGGAGAGGCCGACATTCCATAGGCCAGATCAGCCACAGATCTTTGAAGGTCGCCAATCATTCCCATTAGCTCAAAGGTGGTGGGCTCACGAGTTTGAAACAACTGGGGTTCCCAGATCGGGCGTACGGCAGGC
Organism: Camellia granthamiana; assembly: GCA_036172215.1. NCBI lineage: Eukaryota > Viridiplantae > Streptophyta > Magnoliopsida > Ericales > Theaceae > Camellia > Camellia granthamiana. The sequence goes on along the minus strand of CM069908.1, from coordinate 11,163,504 downwards.
GACCTGGCGGGTGTGGCACCTCAACGTCAGCCTCACCTTGCAAGATGATTTCTTGGTTTAATGCGGCTGCCATAACCACTATTTCCTCTAAATTCTGTGTCATCACGAGTCTGCTGAACTGATCGGAGGTGATGTGACTGGTGACTGACGGATCAGATGAACCAATGAGCCCTGTCTGGCCCTTCTTTGCCTTACCACTGGTGAAGGAAACACTGGTTACCCTTGAACTGAATCTCTGACCTGACAAAGTCTATCAACACAAGTTCAATGAATCCGGGAGATATCGGAGCCTTCTGAAGCTATGGTTCCAGGACTACCTAGCAAAAGAGAAAACAGAGAGCATCTTAGCCTAATTTCGCTAGAATGGACATGAGCACAACTGAATGACTGTACTCTTTACTGAATTCTGCCCCAAATTCTATCTGTAAACCGATACCCTCAGGTAAAACTGATTCTTCACATACTGATGCTTGCAGGCTTGATACCCAGACTTGCAAACTGATGCATGCATTCCCTGTAGAGACACACTCTAAAAGCACATAGCAAGCAAGTGAGAGCCAAAACAACCCTATGGTGGGGTAGGGTTTCCCTGTCCTATTTTGTCAGGAGCTAGGGTTTCACTACGCACACAGCGGTTTCAAACAACCTACAATCGGATGAGCAACATGTCCTAGTTTGGAATGGTCACTACGGATTCCGAATATGCACTAGGTCAAATGGTCAAAAAGGGTGCCCCGGTAATAACCGGGGTTTGTGTTCCCATCGTGGCAGAGCCCGTAACCGGTCAGCCTTATGGCACGCAGCCTCCGACAAACTGTTTAGGAATAGCAGATGGCAAACACGGTGTCCTAGGCGCACCAATGCAAATGCAATGCAAAGAAACACATAAGTGTAATCAAAATAAGATATCATGAGTTCGAGTCAAGTTCTCTAACTCCCCAGCAGAGTCGCCAGAAACTGTAGACGTCCCCGAACGTCCGGGAAGGAATCCCGTTTTGTTCATTTGGGCTTACTACAGTTCAGGACTCAATGTCACGGTCCTGTATCTAATCTAGCAGAGTGCAATGCAAGACCGATGAATCATCAAAGAGTCCAAATCCGGTAAATCGTTTTGAAAAACAGATTTTTAGAAAGAAGTGCCAAACATGGACTGCTTTGCCAGATACAGAGTCGCCACCTAAATATTTTATTTTGGGGAATTTAGGAAACCCTAACTCGTGCCTAAGGCCACGTCTCCGTCATCACCAAAGTTGCCTCAGCTCGGGAACTTGGGTACGATTGGGGAAGGTCAGTTCGTGAGCACCCCCGCTCGCCCGATCAAAGATCGGCCTCTACTAAGCATGATATCGAGTTTTTGAAAACACATGTGCTCTTATTCCGGTTTATTAGCCTAGAATTACTATGTGATGCGCACAGCATACAAGTATAGACTGGATTGCCTAAGTTGGAACAAAGTATCGCATATCCGTTTGTTTTGAAAATGGATCGAAGTTTGCTACTCGCAAGTAGGCTAAAACATGGGTTTCAACGAATTATTCCAACTCAAGCAACCCGACCTTCACCCACAGGCATTCAGGCAGGCATATCACATAAGCAAATAGCCTCATGGTAAGCATGCTATCATGGCAGTCACTCATACACATGTAAGGATGCTAAAGTATAAACACTTACCGAGTATTCCGAGCCAAAGAAAGAAGCTAATTAGAAATCATGCATGAATCCTAACTATGCTAAGAATGCCTAATGCAACAAATGTAACAAATGCAACTACAATAGGCTCGGCTATTTTAAGATGGCATGTGAAATGCAACAGATAACATGTATTCAACTCGGAATTGAAATACAATGCAGTTAGTATGATGCGCCGAGCCCGGTGCATGCAAGACAGATGAATGAATGCAAACATACGAACATATAGATGCTAATTGGAACATGCCCTAAAACTAACCATCATAAGCTGGTAAATAAAAGGGAGAAACACGTGGGGTTGGAAGACATACATTACACACACGCACACTTATTACAACATTGCCCTCTCTCGGAGGGTCCGAATGAATAGTACAGAATAAACTAGCTAATCTAAGCTAATTAAACTAATTATTACACAACATTAATTAAATTAATTATTACACAATATTAATTAATTAACAAATTAACTAAGTAAGTAAGGAAACTAGCATGCAAATTAAACAAAATGGACTGCCTCAGCTCTGTTCCGAATGATAGGGATGCATGCATGCTCAAGTCGCCTTGTCGGGAAATCCATCGCGATGCCCCGATTTGTCTCTGTTTGCAACTGGTCCCAGAACACTGTACAAAGCTCCAGAAGGCTGCTGACCAGTTTTTGCTGCTGGTTTCCGGTTTGCTGCAACAGAGAGCGAGAAAGGGGCATGGCAAAGTATTTTGAACATATGTATGCATGATTACTCTCCCCATCATTGCACAAGCTCCAAGGAGTATAGTCCTCGATCCTCGTGCCACCAATCACGCATCTCGATGTATGATGGCCGAGGAGTTGGATTGCACGACTCGATATAAAATGAATGCACATATAAACACAACAAGGCCTAAACTCTATCATGGGTAATTCAGAGTATCGGCGACCGAGAATCGAGGCACGTTTCGTCACTTGGAGTACGAAACGTCCTTCGTTTCCCGTGTTTGGACTAAACCCTATTCCAAACACAATGCAATATACATGGCATACACAGTACGACTAGCATGCAACCCTAAACGCAATGCAACCTAATCATGCTAGCATGCGAGCGATGATATGCAAACATGCAACTAACATACACAATGCTATGAACTAAGAATGGCATACTCAATGCACATGAACTATATGGCATACGCAATGCACATACGACGATGGACATACACAAAGGCATAATCAAGGCATACACAATGCGACGATCAAGCATGTGACAACATGGACAGGGCATACATAATGCAAGATGGACTTAAACTAAAATGAATGGGCCTCAGCCACACTCAAATTAGTGGCCAAACATGATGAAATTAGGCAACAAAAAACACATGCAAACATGCACAAATGCAAGGGACCAAACCTAAGGCACCAAATGCAACTCTACCAAAGCATGGCAAGGAATGAAATATGGCATTCAATCACACATTTTCCAGCTCTGAAATGATGTGCAAGATGGTCTCGAATCATGTAAACACCTCACACAATCCATGCTAGATGGCCCGGATACCGAAACTAGTGAAGTGCATTACACTAGAGATACACAAAGCAATACTCAAATGACCCAACCAGCCCCAAACAGTCCCTATGCAGGTCCAAGGCAGTGGGAAAATGGTCTAAAATGATGGCTCAAAATGCACGGAAATGAAGCTCATGTAATGGTCCATAAATGAGGCATACAAGCACAAACCTCAAATGCATATAAGGAGTGGAAAACATCGGAACATGGCAACCTTACATGCTCTGAAATACCATGCACAATGACCCCAAAACATGCAAACACCTCAATATAAGCATGCAATAGGCTTCAAAACTCAAGGCTAGGCAAGGGTATTACACTACAACCATGCATAGCAAGCATCATTCGACCATGAGGCATAAAAACAGAGCTAAGGCAGTCCAAAACATGTACAAAATCAGCTTAAGGCATGGCCAAAAAGTGCTGGAATCAAAGGCCGAAGTAGCATGCAATGTAAGCTAGTAAAGAGGATTTGCACTACAAGCATGTGAGGCAATCAAGAGGCCACTAAACCAGCAAAATTCAGAGGTATGACATGCCAAATGAAGCCCAAAAACCCACTGAAACATGGTTAATGCATGCAAGAATGAGATGCTCCTTTGATATGCTATAAAGAGGGTTATTCTACACATGCAAGATGGACACTCAATATGGCAGAATGTGCTCTAGACAGAGCCTATGCAGGTCCTAAAACCCACCAAAAATGGCCTGAAACATGGCTTGGAAGCATGCAAATAAGGGCTCCTTTGTTAGGCCAAATATGCTAGTAAACAAGACAAGGGGTGTGAGGGTCACGCCTCTTTGATTTTGGTGTTCAAAACAGCATGCTAGCCACTAAAAATCCACTGGATTTCAGTGGCTAAGAGACCAAACAAAGGTCAATGCGAAGGCCCTAAGGCATGGCTCAAAATAAGATGAAATGGAGCATGCAAAGGCGGTAGATGACTTCCAACAGAAAAATGGTCTTAAACAAACATGTTAAGGACTTCAAAATAAGACTTTTTTCAGTTTATGACAAAGCCCAAATATGCTTGCAATTATAGCTAAAAGATGAAGCAAAATAAAGGCCAAAAGAGGGAATAGGTGTTACCCTTGAAGTTCAAGCACTCCAGCAGCTTCTGGACCAAAATAGTAACTCCTTAGCCTCTGAAAACAAGCTCCAAGGTGCTTAGGTTGATGTTGGAGGTGTTAGGCCAAGAGGTGGTATGCAATAGGCCAAGAACAAGGGACTTTCGGAGCTCAAATGTAGAGATAGAGAGAGAGGTGTATGTATAAGCCTTAGACCAAAATTCTGAACCTTTGCTAATGAGGGAGAGGGTCTCTCTTATAGCCAAAGAGGTCCAAAGCTTCTCCAAGAAGCTAAAAAACAAGTTTGAAGATATGGACGATCCCTTCTGTGCCTTCCAGCTGGCACACACTCACAGAGACAGAGCTGAGGGAGGTAGGCCGACCAGTTCAAGTGGTCGGCTGACTAGTTAAGGTGGTCGGCCGACCAGTTCAAAAAGTTCAACTCCAAGAAAGGTGGTCGGCCAGCCCATTTGGTGGTCTCCCAACTGAATGCAAGCTAGTGGTATGGTGGGAGACTCACAAATGTGGCTCAAAAATTAAGGAGACCAGCTTCCTGACAAGAAAATCAGCCTACGGGAGAGAAGGTGGTCTCCAATAGAAAAGGTGGTCTCCCACCCTAGTACCACCTTCCAAACAATGAAAATAGGGTCCATGTCAAAAATGAACCAAGACAGATGCAAAACGAGGGTTCGGGGGCCAAAACGCGCAGTCGGGTGCCCCGAAAACTGACTGTTAAGCATCGGAAGTGGTGTGCGACCATGAAGGTGGTCTCCCGGGCCACAGTGTCCCTCTAGAGAGAGGAAACAAGGTGTGTGCCAAAAACCGGAGCAAACGGAGAAAGTTAAGCGGTCCCGAACCGAGGCGCACGGCCGACAGCTCCGAAAATCAGAAACTGGTCTCCAAACGAGAACAGTGATCTACGACCACGAAAAGTAGCCTACAGCCACTGAGAGATGGTCTACAAGACCTCTCCCTCCCTTCGGAAAGAGAAAACAGAACCTGATTCGCAAACCGAGGCAAAATACAAAAGGGTCTCGAAGTCCGGAGGCAAGGCTCTCAGCCGAGACTCCGTAACCTCAGAACGTGCACAACATGCACCATCACCGAGCGCTCAATCGATGACGTCTGAGTCTTAAGGTCAGTCAAAAATGGGGTGTCTACACCGTGGACTATCCATTGTCTGATACAGATAATCTTGCGGTTCATCTTTATTCAGTCATCATCTTTCACTCCTTCAGGTTTAACCCTTTTTACAAAAATAAGGTCAAATAGGTCTTTATAAAACAGGATGCCTTCCATCCGTGACTTCCAAATTGCATAATTGGAAGGAGTCAGCTTGAACATAGATCCTAAAGTTGATGTGGATTCCTCCATCGTATTCTTTCTTTTTACAGAAAACTCTGAATAAAAAATCTGACCGTACGGATGTGTCCGGAATACTCCAAATAGTTGGAAAATACTATTGGATCGTCAAAAACGGACTCCGAATGGCTCTGATCAAGCCAAAACAGTTTGGACGGTTTAGATCTGCGGAATCTGGTGCTCCTGGGAAGCATCGAATAATTCCTCCAGTCAACGGCGCGGTCAAGTGGCTTAGTCAACCCGGTCAACAGCGTGGTCAAAGCAATTCCGCTTAGCTTGGAAGCTCGACTTTGGCTCGGCTTGGCGGCTCGGCTTCAGCTCGGTCAACAATCAATTGAGACTGACGTGGCAGCCACGTAGGCGGTGATGTGGTGTTGCGCGGCACTGATGTGGCTCATCTTCCACCTTGCGCCGTGCGTGAGGCGCGTGTGAGAGACTAAGATGACGTGCTGGGTCGTTGACGGCGCGTGGAGGCGTGTATATACGCGTGGGACTCACGCGCCAATTTCAGAGGGCGCGTAAGGGCGCATCCAGGGTCTTCTAGGCCTCTTCTTTGTAGTTTTGGACTCCTCTCTAGGAAACCTTGCTCCTGGTATGCTCAAAATCTGATTTCGAACAACTTGATTTCTGGGCAGTTTCAAAAAACATTATTTTTGTTCCGAAACACGACCGATGAGGCTCTGATGCCACTTGTTAGAACTATGGGACACCAGAAATCAATCACACACAATAACACAAGAGATTTACGTGGTTCGGCAATTGCCTACGTCCACGGGAGTGATATCTACTATAGAATTATCCCGGAGGGAAATTACAACTCACACCTCACAACCCTCTATAGAATGCACTCTCACTCACAGATTATACACTCTGTGTTTGCTCTCTTCAGCTCTGTGTGTCACTTCCATATACAACTCCTCCTCACTCATCTCAATTTATAACATGAGAGGAGGAGTGGGTTTGGTGACAACAATGAGTGGGCTTGGTTGTGCCACCCTCACCATCTACCTTTGGTGAGTTGGTACTGCCCCACCAGCTTCCTTTACCACATGGTACCACCCATACCATGTGGATAGTGGGCTCCTTACCATGTGGCTAGTGGATGGAGCTAACTGTAATTTATTTGATTTATTATTTCTGTTTGTTTTTTCCTTCGGTGATGTAAATTTTAGAGATTGTTCTAGTTGTTTGTACATTCATTTATCCATCTTGTGATTTTATTATAAAAATTACCTTGCTTGGTTAATTTCCAAAAAATGTATTATGGCTTCATATATTTCATAATTTTTTTTGTTTTTTAGTGAATTTATTTAATAATTTAATTTAATAGGTAATGTTATGCAAGCAAAAAGTTATACATAATAATGTGACTAATTGTAGATATTTCATTTCGAAACAAAACATCATTGAAAATGAATTTATTACAATAATAATAATGTCATATCATTCTTATCAAGTTTTTTTTGTATAAATTTTATATATGAATAAATTTTATTTTTTTTATGTTTTTATTATATAGTTAATCTAGATGCACATAAAAATAAATTACATGGGAGGAAATTTGACCCCCAAAAAAATCACTAAATAAAAAAAAATGTTTTGGTTTTTTCATGTTTATTGATTTTTTTTTTTTTAATTTTACATAATTTACTTTTTAGGTGCATTTAGATTAATGTATCTAAAAACTTTTAAAAAAAAATGCATCTAAAAACTAATTTTTAAGTTTTTTTAAAAAAAAAATTTTTATGTGTAACGTTGCACATCTACATCCTGAATAAACTTTCTGAAATAAGTTTATTCCTTGCAATCTGTGGTCTCAAGAGTTTTATTGGTAAGAAAGTCAAATTTGAGACCTCGAATGGAGCAAACCTCAAATCCTAAGCCTCATTTGTTGAATTCATATATTTATGGTAATTAAAAAAATGAATTGTTATAAAATTATTATTGTTTTATTCTCTTTTTTTTGCCTATTTAGGTTTCGTTTGGGAACAAGCTAACTTTTTAATTTTTTACAAAAAAGATGTGTAAAAAAAGAGAGTGATGTAACAATTTATAGTGACTTTTAGCTTAGCTGTTAAAACATGTAGTTTTAGGATTAATGTCACTTTTATCTCTAAAACAATTATTGTAAATTACACTAGCTTTCCTTCTCTTGAGATTTGAAAAAAATACACGCAGCTACAAGAAACCAAAACTAATTGAGATAGTGTCAAACAAGGTAAAATATATTGTCAGTGTAGATAGATATGACTATCATTTTTCATCCATGTTATTAATAAATTATTAATGAAAAAAATAGGGTAATTTTTTTTAAGATCCATAATATTAAGATTTTATAAGATAAATGATATACAATATTTTCATAGTAGTCAAGGTCCCTTAATATTTTCACAAAAAAAATTCGACTCGAAGAAATCTGGTCCTGACTCGGAGAAATTTCTCTATGATCATACCAGAGGAATTTCAAAATTTTTCTGTGAAAATTGAAATTTCTCTGAGTTTGGGCTAAAATTTCTTTGAATTGGGCGAAATTTCTCTGAGTTAAATTTTTTCTGTGAAAATATTGAGAGACCTTAGCTAATAAAAAAAATATATTTTAAACCTCTCCTACTACACAAAGTTGGAGAGCGATGTTTCACTAATTTTTTAAAAAAATTAAGTGTTATTGAATTAAAACCTTAAAAGAGTAATATAATTATGCCAAATTTGTAAAGTTTATTCTTCAAATTAGAATTGTTTGACCAATTGAAATCGTAGAGTCATAAAATCCTTCAATTTGGATAGGCATTTTATAATCATGCAGGTATGTGCTAAAACAAAAAAAAACCTCAACTAAAATGTGGAAAGGATCATATGTAAGGTTTGTTAAAGCAGGTATGAAGATATAGTCTTACATATCAAACTCGAGGGAGAGTAAGGCGATGCCCGATATTTAATTCACACAAGAGAAAAAAATTGTTAAAACAAATGTGAATGTAGAATTTCATATCGGATATAAAAAAATTATGAGCCTTAATATAAATTAGACGGACTTATTTAAACTTTTAAGTGAGTATAAATTTTAAAAAGGGAAAATTACCATGTAGTCCTATGTAGGAGATCTATTTCCCTTCTAATCCCAATTTATTTTTAATAGATTAATAAGTCCACAGTTTTTTAAGTTTTATACCCAGAGGTCCCGTTTTTTATTTTTGTATTTTTAAATGACTGTATTACCCTTTGTTTTAAGATCTATATATACGTGAGAAATCAAATTTTTGCTGCGTGAAAAAAAAGGAAATCAAATCTTCGTCTCTGCAATCTCGATTTCTGTTCGTTGTGGCGATCTCATTGTGATGTGTGGTCGATCTGATTGTGTTGTGAGGTTGATCTGGTTGTGCGATCTGAATCTCTGTGTACAGGCTATATATCTGCGTACGTTGTGTGTGTGTGTGTGTCTCTCTCTCTCTCTCTCTCTCTCTCTCTCTCTCTCTGTATCTGGTGATAGATATATGTATGTGTATATATGTATGTGTCGATACATAGATATACATATATATGTATATATATATGTCTGTGTGTGTATGTAGTTTGTATTTGTTGATACATATATGTATGTATATATAGATAAGCAAATTTGCGTGGTATGTGGTTTGTGTTTGGGAAATTTTGTTTGTTTGATTTTGATTTTGTTGATTTTGTTTGTCGTATAGTGTAATGTATTTTGAAGTTGTATTTTGGAATTGTGAATTGTGCAGTGTTGGTATTGATATGTTGTAACTGTATAATTTTGCAGTTTGGAATAGGTGAACAATTGTTTGTTGGTTTGTGATTTTGTAGTATGGAGGGGTGTTTCATGTTAATGTGCAAATACAGTAATTATTGTGCTGCTATCAAGATTAGTGAGGGATGTAGTTATGATGAAGTTGTTGAGAAAATATGTGCGAAGTTCAAGGAGTTGAGTGTTGGTAACTTTTGTTTGTTTTTCTCTGTTCCTGAATATTCTAATTGTATTATTGAATGTGATGATGATTTGGGGAATATGCTGTCAATGGTAGGTGGTAGTGGTTGTCATGTTGTTGATGTTATTGTGGGGGATAAGAGAGTTGTGGAGGTTGATGATGGTAATTCTTGTAGGATTGATTCTGTAACTTGTGAGAGTTCTTTTGTGAATGATTGTGATGATGTTGGTTGCTTGTTGCGTAGTTTTTATCCAGAACCAGAGAGAGTTTTGTTGTCTACTAGTTGGAAGGGGATTATACATAGTGTTGGTCAAGAATTTGAAGGTGGAGTGCCGGCATTCCGTATTGCATTGGCTAAGTATGCAGTTGAGTGTGGTTTTGCAGTGAATTATTTGAAGAACGATGCAACAAGGGTAACTGCTGAGTGTATGATGAAGTCGTCTACGGGTTGTAAATGGTTTGTGCATGGAAAGGTGTTGATGGATTCCGGTGTTTTTTTTATAATGAAGTTGGATAATGTGCATAGTTGTGGGGTTGTGGCTCGTAGATCTTGTAGCAAAATGGTTGATTCTAGACTTGTGTCTGATATTGTGCAAAATGATATTAGTGATAATCCATTGACTCGTCCTATTGAAGTTAAAAAAAAGTTGAAGAAGCAATATGGTATAGATGTTTCTTATCGGGTTGCATGGTTAGGAGTTGATAAGGCAAGAGGTGGGTTGTTTGGTGATTTTGCAACTTCTTTTGACTAGCTTCGATGGTACCTTAAGACGGCTATGAGAACGAATCCGGGAAGTGTGTTTGAATTAGATGTGGATGAAAGTAGTGGGTGTTTTCGGAGGTTGTTTGTGGCATTTCATGGATGTTTGTATGGCTTTCAATTTTGTCGTCCGTTGTTGTTTGTTGATGGTACATTTTTGAAGGGGCGTTACAAGGGGCATTTGCTTGCAGCAACATCAAAGGATGGTAATCAAGGTATGTATTTATTTGCAGTTAGTATAGGTTTGGTTTGTCAGTGTGTTATTGTATTGTGAGTCTGCTAATTTTTGCAGTTTCATGTGATTTTGTTTGCAGGTCTGTTTCCTTTGGCTTTTGCGATTGTTGATGCTGAAAATCAAGATAATTGGATGTGGTTCTTAAGTCAGTTGTTAAAGGCTGTTGGTTCAGGCCGGAGATTGACTTTTGTGTCGGATCGTCAACATGGATTGCTAGACGCTCTTTCGGTGGTTTTCCCCAATGCACATCATGCTTATTGCTTGAATCATTTGAAGAGAAATTTGATTGACAAATTGGTGGGATTTCGTACTACCTATAAGCTGTGTTTGATGAAAATATTAGTCAAATGTGCTTATGCGCCAACGGTTGCTTCTTTCCAACATTATATGGAGAAATTGAGGCGTATTGCTGGGAATGGTAGAGTTGATAGTATGTTGGATGGTTTGCAAAATGATAAGTGGGCTAATGCATTTTTTAGAGGGAAACGATATGGTGAGATGTCATCTAATGCCGCCGAGTCTTACAATAATTGGATTGGTGGGGCTTGTGAGTTGCCTATTACTTGTATGGTTGATATGATTAGGGTTCAAATCATGACTCAATTGTCGGATAGAAGAGCTGAATCTAGAAGATGGAGTACGAAATTGTGTCCAGTTATGGAAAAGAAGTTGGTGGACTCTTTGGAGCTAGCTAAGTCTTGGGATGTGATTGTTGCTAGTGATACTGTGCTTGAGGTTCATTCTTCTATTTCTTTTTATGTTGATATTGGTAGACAGACTTGTTCTTGCCATGAATGGCAATTGAATGGCTTTCCTTGTTGTCATGCTGTGCATGCTTTGCGTAGTAGTGGTAGAGATGTGTATGGTTTCATTGATCGTTTTTTTCATGTAGATTGTTTTAGAGAGTCATACAAGGAATCTGTTTATCCAGTGCCTTCAAGTGAGAGATTTGGTTTTGATGGTGCCAGTAGTTCGGTTATCAAACCTCCTATAACGAAGAAGCAGCCCGGGCGGAACAAGAAGAAGGGGATACCTTCTAGGGGTGAGAATGTGAAGCAAATCAAGTGTGGGAGGTGCTTGAAATATGGGAATCACAATAAGAAGACGTGTAAGGCTGCTATTTGAGGCCACAATCTATTCTTTTCTATTTGTATTTGAATTTGAGGAATTATGAGAATAAAAAATGTGATACTTGATATTATGAAAGTAATGAATAAAGTTGGTTGAATTGTTTTTTGTTTGTTGATGTGTTCTTTACTTATTGAAGTTATTTTGTAACAGTCTGGTTTTGTTTTTTATTTTTATGGAATGTAGAGAAGGTTGTTGAAAATTTCTTACTGAAATGCAGTTGATATTTCATAGCGACAAAACTGTATAATTTTGCAGTTTTAAGAATTATTAGAAACAACCTGATGGAACCGCATAATTTTGCAGTTTTAAAAATCATTAGAAACAAGCTGATGAAACTGCAAAATTTTGCAGTCTGAAGAATTATTAGAAACAACCTTTACTGTATGAAAATATATGCAACCAGAAACAAGTAGACAAACAATCAGAAGAACATCCACAATAATGATAATAACGAGAAGAAGAGCAACAACAACATGTATCATTTTCACCATAACCATAATAACCAGAAAAAGATCATTCCCAAAAGTATATAAAGTACTTGTCACATGTTAAAAAAGAAAAATTAAAAAAAAAAAAAAAAAAAAAGGTACAAAGATATGTTCCCTTGAAAATTTGTATTGTCAAGAAGTTTGTTCATTATTTCTATGGTTTGGTATGCTTTGTCAACATTTGGTAGTGCTCGAGTTTCCAGGATCGGTTCTCATCATTGAGGAATTGATTGATGATTTGTGCTCGAAATTTGACCCACTCAGTTGGACGAAGTTTTTTCTGCACAGGTTGCCAGTTGAGATATTGGTTGATAACATTGCAGACGGCGATTGCACAATCATTCCTGCAGTGTTTGAGATGAAGTTAATTAGTTAGGTGAAACTGCAAAATTTAGCATATTGGAAGATTAGTTTATGGATTTTGTATCTTACGAGTGTGGGGTTTGTTGTGGGCATTCCTCAATTGATGCAATTTCTGTCTCGCACTCTTGAGATGAAAACATGTTTCCCTGTTTGCTGAGTAATGCTTTATTCCATTTCAGTTGATGTTGTTGCTACAAAATAGTTAGTGGGTGTTTTTGTTAGTTATAGTGATGAGTTGATATGTTTGTAAAGGAATGGAACTAAGTATGAAATTTTATTTTAACTTGCAATTTGTTTTGCAATTTCAAAGTGCTTGTTGTGGCAATCTTTTGCAGGTCTCAAAGAGTCATAGTGTCTCCATATTCCATCAGCATTGTCAAAGACCACAATTGTCCAATGGTTGTCGTGGTTGATTGGGAAATGGATATATCTGTTTTTCATTGCTTCTGGAAAATGGTTGTCCATGAGTTTTTCTTTGAGTGCTTCATCTTGGTTTTGTAGTGGAGTCTGTAAGTTATATATATGTTTGAAATATGTTATAAAACTATGTAGTAATACATGTTGAGAAAGTAGAAAATTTTGCAGTTGTAAGGTATGTTAAGTTTTGCTTACATTGATGAGTGTTGAGAAAACGTAAGATCTTCCTGCATATGGATTGCTTGCAAAGACTAGATCGTTTTTCTCAAATTCTTCAATGGTTGGTTGGAGTGCCAATTGCTTTTCTGAGAAGGTATCAATAACCTGAAACATGTTATATATGAGAATGTGTTAGGTTTGTGGAATAGGTTATTGAATTTGTACAGAAACTGTAAAATTGTGCAGTTCGAGACCTACATTCCCATATAAGGGTTCCCTGTTGGTCAATCTGCATATATCTGAAAAGTATACGCAGTTTTCATCTTCGCTGCCAGACCAGACACAAGCACTTGATTGTGTGTTGTTGATGAGTTGAATTTGGTCTTGGTCTTTTTTGGATAGGCTATGCCAAACCTTGTTTGTTTTGCGGCATGAAATGGTGAGTGGCTTGTTTGGGATTGATTCTTCCTGGAAATCATCATCACTTTCCAATACTTGAAGTTTTGTCTTTTCTTGATTGGCATGCTCTTTTGGGTTTGTTTCAGGAGCAACTGCTTTCTCTTGGCCAATATGCTCTTGCATCTTTTCTTTCTGCTGTTGTTTTGCTTCATGAGCACCTTCTTTGTTGTTGTCATTCTCCTTCTCTTTTTCTTCATCTGTACCCTGTGTTGGTTTGGGTACATCAGCAGCAGTTTGTGTCTTGTTTCTTGCATCTTCTTTGGGTTTGGTCATTGGTTGGTATTCAAAATCTGGGTCATGTGCTTGTTTTCTTGATTTTTGTTTGATTCTCTTGACCATGGATCTTTGTTGGGGACTGCCAGTTTTTTTGGTGGACATTTCCTTCAGTTGATCTTCTTTTTTACGCAGTTCAGCCATGAATTTTTGTTCCATTTCTTGCATTTGTGCTCTCATGGCTGATATGAGCTTGTCCTTGTCATCCTCTTTGGTTGGTGTTTGTGGTTGGTCATGACCTATAAAATGTTGGATTGTGTTTTGGTTAGTTTAATGAAATTTTGCAGTATGCTTTAGTATTAGACAATAGTTTACCTTGTGCATGAAATATGTCAGATTTCTCTTACAGTTCTTCTTGTTGGTTTGTCAGTTCTTGTTCATTGACTTCTTCTTGTTGGTTTGTTTGTTGTTCTTCTTGTTCTTCTTGTTGGTGTTCTTCTTCATCAAGGTCTTCTTGTTGATCAGCTTTTGTTTGTTGTCTTTCTTCTGCTTTATCATTGTCTTGTTGTTCATCAGGTTCTTCTTCTTCTTCTTCTTCTTCTTCAGTTTCTTCTTCAGTTTCAGTTTCTTCTTCTTCTTCTTCAGTTTCTTCTTCATCAGTTTCTTCTTCATCAGTCACTTGATTTTTTTCATCATCACTCTTTTCTTCTTACTCATCACTTTCTGGTTCTTCTTGTGGTTTTTGCTTTCTTTTCTTTTTTTTTTTGTTGTTCTTCTTGTTCTGATTCTGATTCTTATTCTGAATGATGTTCTTCTTCGAGAAAGTCATCCTCATCACTCTCTAGAAGTGTTTTTTTTTTTTGTTTCTTTTGTTTTCTTTTTTCGCTTATTGTCCTTTTTGTGGTCATGTTTCTTTGCTGAAAAGTCTGTTGATGTGCTTTGATTGATATGCAATAACTGTATTTCTTGTTCAGTTGGGGTTAAAGGACTTTGGTTAACCTGCATTGGAACAATGTGGCATATATCAGTAGTACTGTAAATTTGGTTAGTTTCTTGTATTGTGAGTAATGTGGGTTAAGTGTCAAAATATGTTTTTGGAAACTGAAAAATGTTACAGTTTCATAACATGAGTGATGTTAAATAAGTGTGTTCTTTGAAATTGAAAATTTTCACAGTTTCATAATATGATTTGTACTACAATGAATGTGAAAGGAGAGTTGAATAGATTTGTGCTATGATAGTATAGAAGAGTTTCAATACCTTTTCAAAGTGAGCAAGGCTAATGTGTTTCCACTTGGAGTACATTCTGCCAAGGTTCCATTTCATAAACCTTGGGAAGCCTTCTTTGTTGGATGGTCGGAGGAGTTTACTGTGCTCACAGTACCAGTACTGTTAAAAAAAAAATTGAAATATGTTAGATAGTTAGAAATAGGTGGATGTCTGATATTTTTGTGGAAAGTAGTTGAGCAATGTGTTTACCAAGAGTAACATGACGCATCCAGTGACATGCCTTGGGTTGTTGTTTGCATTTGCCATTGAATTCATCAGTGTGTCTTTTATTGCCTCAACCCAATTGTATTTCTTGATGTTGTTGAGATTGTCGACATAGTTGAGGAAACTCCAACTGAATGTATGGCCTGTTGTGGGGATGAGAAGTTTCAAGCACAAGTAAAGGGTGATTACCCTTGCAAGATCTTGACGATCATTGGTTGATTTTCCTTTTTTTGTTTGTTGAAACATTTTGGCCAAAGACTTGCCATCCAATCTCTTGACTGATTTGCATCTTCGTTTGTAAAATGGAAGCTCAAAATCCTTTGGTGTTGCATAGGATTTGGTGGTGATGCTGTCTTCTCCACAGTCAATACCAAAAATGAGCTTGACATCACTGCTTCTGAGTTTCATTTGCTTTTCGCCAAGTAGAAATGATCTTTTTCTTTTGTTGTAGAGTGTTGTCATTTCTGCTACAATGGAATTGTAGCATCTGCACCAAGAGGCCTTCAATTGTGTTGAGGAGAGAGCATTTATAAGGTGCCAAAAGGGGGTTTTTTGCAGCTCTGTCTGTTGGGCTTTTGTGTATTTGACCCCCTTCAACAGTTTGATTACTGTTCCGATGTTGGAACGATAATTAAATTGTTGGACTCTCTTTGCAGGGACTGCTGCTTTTTTTTCTTTTGATGCCTTGGTTTTTGTTTTGGGAGTTGATTGGTTTTCTTGGAGCTTTCTTTTTTTGGTCGGAGGAGCTTCTTGTTTTGTTGTTGGCTTTCTTTTGTTTGTTCTTGTTGTGGTTGGAGGTGTGGTTGGTGTTTGTTGTGTGGGTGGGGTCTGTGGTGCAGTTCTTGGGCTTTTTCTTGTTGGTGGTGTGGTTGTTTTGTGGGTTTTTTGGTGGGGTCTGTTGGGTTTGGTTGTTTTTGGGTGTGGTGGTTTGGTTTTTTGTGGATGGGGAGATAGTGGTGGCATTTCAATGGATACAGGAGATGGACTTTCAAAAGGGGAGATGGTTAAATCCCTGATTGGATTTGTGGGCATATGGGTTTGTTTCTTCCAATATCTTCCAACAGCTGTTTCTGAAAAAATGAAAGCGACAGCACGGTATGAGTAATATAGTGACAAAACTGTATAATTTTGAAGTTTTATATGCAGTTTCATATGAAGTTATATGTATTTTGTTGGTAACAGTTACGAAACTGTATAATTTGACAGTTTGATTTGCACTTTATAATAAGTTATCTACTTGTTTTGAGTAGTGGTTAAACTGTGTAATTTTGCAGTTTCATTTGCAGTTTGAATAAATTGAGATATGTTACTTGTGTAGTGATGAAATGAAACACTATGATGTTGCAGTTTTTATAAACAGTATGAACAATAGTAACAGCCTTTTGTATTTTGTAAAAAGCAACAATAACGACGATAAAAATTCAAAAATAAGAATAAGAGACGCCAATATTGAACAACAAGAATAAGAATAAGGTGTTGAATGTGTAAAAATAGGGATTTATGTGTAAAAACAGTGTTTTAGAATGTTGAAAAACAGGGGAGTAGAATGTTTGAAAACATGGGATTATATATAAAAGAGGGTTTATACATTTTGAAGTATGTAAAATGTGTATATAAGAAATATGTACAAATGTGAATGAAAAATAGTGAATAGGTGAAGAGAGATGTTACTTTTTTTCCCCATTTTTGTGAATGGGAAGTCAGGAACTATGAAATCTCTTCACAGTGGTGATGGTTCTTCGTGTTGTTGAGAGTCGCCGATTGGAGAATATAAACGGCTTGGTGTTGTGTTGAAGATGAACGGTTTGGTTTTGTGGTTAGGGTAGGGTTTCAGAGGGAATGGAATCGAACGGAGGAGAGATGGAGGATTGAGAATGCGATTTCGAGCGGCGGAGATGTGAAAGTGTACTGATCAGACTGAGATGATTGTGGGTGATGAAGATGAACGGTTACGTTTTCTGGTTAGGGTTAGGGTTTTCAGAGGCGATGGAGTTGAACGGAAGAGAGATGGAGGACTGAGGAGTCGATTTCGAACAGCGGAGACGTGACAGCGTACTGATCAGTTTGAGATGTTTGGGACGTGGGTGATGGTTGCGCGCGTGTAAATTGGATGATGTATTGTGGGTATTTTCGTCTTATTGTTAATTTGAGGACTTAATGGAGTACTAAAATTGTTTTGGGCTTAAACGGGGTAAGATATGTTGGGCTTGGACCTTTGGGTCAGTTCCCCCTTTAAAAAATGTATCTTTAGTGTGTCATGTGTTGGACTTGGGCTGGTATGGTATTGCTTCTTGCTTGTAGGCCCCTTGATTCCCCAACAAGGTTATTCCTCAGTTTTTCTCACAAATAGACAATCCATGTTAAATTGAAAAAATAAAATAAAAAAATAAAAGAAAAGCTTATTCAGATTAAAACCTTCAATATCATCAACTTGCCTACACTTCACCTAGAAAGTTGAAACCGTATTCTCTCAATTAATCAATATTTTACACGATCAAGCAAAAGGGTTCTAGAACCCCACATGTTACCAAAAGCAAAACAAAGGAGAACAAAAATTTTATAACTAGACTAAAACTAATAACTACTTGATCAAAATTATCATTCAGCCGCAGCATCTTCATTGTTGCTTCCTTCGGTTCTAATTTCTGGCAAAGTATCAAGATCCATGCGAACATCCTTCTCTAAGGGGATGGAAGAATCAACAGGGTCATGGTGAACTACATCTGCATTCTCAGTTTCAGCAGAGTCCCGGCTTTCATCTTTGACGTCTGTTGCATTACTGGTTTCTGACTTCTCATTCCCAGTTGCATCAGTATGTTCCTCTGTAGTACCCTCTACTTCAACCGATGCATTAGATGTCGTTACCTTTTCTGATACAGAAAATTTTGAAGTAGTTGACGAATTTGAGGACTCTCCTTTGGCGGCTGCTTCTAAATTTTCAGTAATACTGGAAATCCTCAAATTTGAGTCGGATTGATTGTTATTGGAAGCTGCGGTGTTAGAATTATTTTCCTGTCCCAGAGCAACGGTTTGCAACGCAGAGTCTTCTGAAGTTGTGCCCTCTACCGTGTCATTTTGAGCTTTACTTGCATCTGGTTTAGTCTCCGTTTCATTCTGCATAGATAAATTGTTGGTTTCCGAACTCCCTTCTGTTGAGTTATTATTGCCTATTTCTGGTTGATTGTTTGCCTCTGTTGTCATTGTAGAATTCAAAAGCGAGCTGTCCTCTGATTTGGATGAACCAATCTGATACCCCTTTTCTTCTTCCCTGGTCACATTTGTAGAAACAACATTTTCAGCCATTTCACCTTTTGCAGCCTCTACGCCTGTAGTGTTTTGAGCAACAGTGATTTCCTCAGCATTATTCGCTTTATTTTCCTCTCCTTGACCATTCATTTCAGTATTCTTGTTTGAGTTTTCCAAACTTCCTCCTTCAGTCTCATGAGTCACCGCACTGGAAGCATCATCAGCCCTATAATGTTCCTCTCGTGCCTCATGAGCATTCCTATTACCGCCATCATGATCACGGTCCTCCAAAGAATTCTCATTCTCATTCTCATTTTGAACATCTTTATTTTCAGCTTCCTTCTCATCAGCTTCTTCTCTCTCCTTCTCTTCATCGATAAAATCCACCTCATGCTCAACCCCCATCTCAGATTTCTCTTGATCACGTTCATCTATCTCATCATCTCCACCTCCCCTCCCCTCATCTTCTTTCTCTTCAGTCTTGTCTTCTTCTTCTTGCTCTTCCTCTTCATGCTGCTTGTTCTCTTCGTCTTCTTCTCCTCCAGTCTCTTCTTCTTCTACTTCATCATTTTTCATAGTTGTTTCCTCCAATCCAGGAAGGATAGCTTTTCTTCCGATTTTCGAAATTTCACCATCAAAATGTTTTTCATGTGATATCTTTGCATCGTTTTCATCGTACTCTTTCTTCTTGTCATGGGAGTGCTTGACTTGGTAAACCAACCAAAAGCAGACAGCAAGCAGGACACAAATTTGAAGAACACGCTTAACCTTGATGCCTTTGGACCTGTGGTTTCTACTAGGAGATTGCTTGAACATGATGGTATTCCACGAGTTATCCAATCTCTATCTTCTACCAATTTTAGAACAAGCCACTTAATCTACCTAAAAAAGCAATATGTACCAAAACCGAACAGAAGTTAATAATAACAATAATATAAAAATAAAATTTAAAATATAAAAAATATGAAACTTGGTTTTAAGCATGCGTAAATCAAATAAGATAATTTCGTGCAATGGTCTAATATTACCAAAACTCAAATGAGGGATCCTGTGTATGGTTGCCTAGCTTCTGAGGGCATGAGAGGGTTCTAATATTAGATCAATGTTTGGCTAGTTGTTCTCTTGGGTGATAAGAGGTTGTGTTCTGGAGTTGCTAAGGAAGTGCAACAGCCAAACACTGCTTTTGGAAATTGATTCCCAGCAAGCTCGAGGCAGCGTGGAGTCAAAGAACAAAGATTTTAAAATAAGTCCACTGTTCAATATTCTTAGAATTCACTCTCCCTTATCCGGAGTACAACATAGTTCAATATGACCGGTTCAATAAATTTACAAACTAAAACTAAAAGCTAAAGAACAATAAGCACAACATCTCTGAGCTGAAGCAAACTGTAAAAACTGATTAGGAAAAAAAAAGGTGTGAAAAAGGAAATCTTTATAAATTATATGTTTTAACAAAATTACATAAAATATTAAAAAACAAAACTAATCAAGAAGACATTTGAAACTGCATTATGCCTTCAACAAATTACAAATTGAAGTGTGAGACAGAGAGAGCATTAATTTATAAGAGATCAAATCATAACAAAGAAATTTTGGAAAGCCTTTTACTTTCACTAAATCTTGTTCTCAATCATAATCAACAAAAGCAACATATAAATTTAGACTAATTACACGAATGAATCCCAATGTATGTATGTACTGTGGCAATTTGGTCTCCTGTGTTCTAATCGTATTAATTTAATTCCTGAAATATGAAATGTGTTATGAGATCCCTACATCTGACACTGTTCCAAACCACTGACAAAACCAAGGTTAATTTTAGAAGAAACAAATGCAGTTAGTTCAACATAAGTCTGAAATTGAGAACCCATGCCCGAAGGCCGAAAATCAGCATTTTCTGAGAAACCTACCCAAATACTGCTGTTGGAAATTGATTCCCAGCAAGCTTGAAGATGCGTGTAGTCAAAGAAGAAAGGTTTTAAAAATTGAAAAAAATATTACAATTTTTTTTTTTCTTTTTGGCTGTAAAATAATTCCAAAGTTCAATATGCTTAAATTTCACTCTCCCTTCGCATAAACCCAACATGGACCAATATGATTGGTTCAATAAAATTATAAAAGTCTAAAACTAAAAACTAAAGGATAATGAGCACAAAATTCTTACTAGGAAACAGAAAGAAACCTCAACAAGAGAGAGAGAGAGATGTAGAAATTGAAACAATTTACGAGATGAAAGGGACTAAACAGGAATAAGAGGCAAGTTGTAAGCTGAAGAAAAACCAAGAGACTGATTAGAAAAGAAGCAGTCAAGAATAAAATATTTATATGTTCTGTGGGGATATATTTCTGAGCATCAACACGTGGCAAGGGGACGCCGACGTGTCATCAGAAGAGCTATGTGTCACAGTAAAGATTCGCCAAGGTATTCTTGTACTTGCCGAGGTGGATGCCCAGCTTAGTGGAGGAAGCAATGAGGCCATTATCTCACCAACAAGCATGCCTCGAGGCC
Source organism: Camellia granthamiana (assembly GCA_036172215.1). NCBI lineage: Eukaryota > Viridiplantae > Streptophyta > Magnoliopsida > Ericales > Theaceae > Camellia > Camellia granthamiana. The sequence continues at coordinate 11,142,435 of CM069908.1, read as the reverse complement.
ATGTGAAGTGCCCACGAGGCCACTAGCAGTCGTGTAAGGGAATATACAGCTTTTATCTGGAAAGCTGCTGGAAGTGGAACAATAGGCTGGCAGCCAGCTCAAAAGCTGGCAGCCTCTCCATTAACGTTCATTGTATATATAGAGGTGGAGGAGAAGAAGAGAGGAGATTCATTCTGAAACAGAGAGAGACACACGGAGAGACTCAGACATCTACATACTATTTGTAACATTTACAATTACATAGAGAGAGTGAGAGAAAGCAGTTGAGAAAAAACTGTAATTCTTGTTATTACTCATAGTGAAACACCTCGGCACCACCCGTGGACGTAGGCAATTATTGCCGAACCACGTAAATCTTTCTTGTCTTTGTGTTATTGGGCAGAGAAGATGCAAAGGAACAGAGAAGATACAAAGCCTACCACTTGTTGAAATTTGTAGCAATTTACAAGTTGGTCTGGCCGAATAACAAAGCCTGCCAAATGTTAGTAGGTATGGCCGAATAACAAAGCCTACCACTTGTTGAAATTTGTAGCAATTTACAAGTTGGTCTGGCCGAATAGCAAAGCCTACCACTTGTTGAAATTTGTAGCAATTTACAAGTTGGTCTGGCCGAATAACAAAGTCTACCACTTGTTGAAATTTGTAGCAATTTACAAGTTGGTTTGACCGAATACAAAGCTTAGCTTCGCTTGTTGAAATTTGTAGCAATTTACAAGTTGAAGTTAAGCCGAGAAGATTCCTTGACTTCACTTGTTGAAATTTGTAGCAATTTACAAGTTGAAGTTAAGCCGAGAAGATTCCTTGACTTCACTTGTTGAAATTTGTAGCAATTTACAAGTTGAAGTTAAGCCGAGAAAATTCCTTGACTTCACTTGTTGAAATTTGTCGCAATTTACAAGTTGAAATTAAGCCGAGAAGATTCCTTGACTTCACTTGTTGAAATTTGTCGCAATTTACAAGTTGGGGTTAAGCCGAGAAGATTCCTTAGCTTCACTTGTTGAAATTTGTTGCAATTTACAAGTTGGAGTCAAGCCGATATATTGTCATCTGTGGAAATTCGAGCCAAGTCCAGCCGATATCAATTTACAGGTTCATGTATATTGTTTAATTCTTGTTGAAATTTATGTCGACTTACAAGTATATCATTGTTTATAACTTGAGTAAAGTTTATTGGTCGTATTAATTCTTGTTGAAATCCGACATGAGATCATATGTTTACAAGTTGATCAGGCCAATTTCAAAGCTTAGCTTCGCTTGTTGAAATTTGTTGCAATTTACAAGTTGAAGTTTAGCCGAGATGCTTCCTTGACTTCACTTGTTGAAATTTGTAGCAATTTACAAGTTGGAGTCAAGCCGAGATATTTGTTTCTCTTCGCTTGTTGAAATCTGTTGCGATTTACAAGTTGAAGGAAAGCCGATGTTATCACCTATAATTTGAAACTATATATGATCATCTGTCGAAATTTGCAACAATTTACAAGTTGAGATTATTGTTTAAACCTTGTTGAAATTTGTAGCAATTTACAAGTAGATTACTATTTAAACACTTGATTATAATTTGAGAAAAGTTTGCGTGTTGAGATTTGCAGCAATTTACAGGTTACAGTTAAGCCGACGTATTACCATCTGTTGAAATTTACAGGTTGAGGTAACAGTTGAGATTATTGTTTAATACTTGATAAAACTTGGTTAACCGTTGTTGAAATTTGTAGCAATTTACAAGTAAGGCAAACTGAGATTGCTGTTTGAACATTTGTTGAGACTAGAGAAAGGCTCGCAAAGCTAACATTGAATAGTATATGTTTTATAAAAGATTGCAGGACAGTTTCTTGCCGAAGTAAAATTTTGCAGGTGTTATGCCCGAAGTATATAACCCGAGAAGATTGCACGAAGAAGAAAGAGTCTGGAAATTATGCAAAATATTCTAAGTATGCATCATTCAGAAGCAGTAAGAAGAATTAAAAGTCTGAAGCATTCAAGAACACACAACTGCATAAATAAAAGGCACTATGGCCTAGCAAATTGTCTACAAGAAGCAAAAAGGGCACATCGGCCACAAAAAGAACAGCTTACAAAGGAAAGAAACAAAGTACAAAAGAAAAACAAAAGACATTCAAGTTGCTTCAGCTTCAGGAGTTGGTTGGGCTGAGACCTCGGAGGGCCCTTGAAGAACGACTTCAACACCTTTTTCTGCCACAACCTCAGTCTGCCCTTCCACCACAACTTCAGCTTCTTTATTCTCTGAGACCTCGGCCACTTGGTCTGCTGCCACTTCAGCTTGTTTGTCAACTGCGACTTCAGCATCAATCTCGGCCAAGGTTTCATCAACACTTCTCCCCACTAAAAGAAGGTCAGAAGATAAAGTGCCGAAGTCTGCCTTTTTAGGAGCAGCTTCAACCTCTTCATCTCCAGTCAGGTCGATCTTGGGAGGAGATTTGGTCTTCCTCACCAAAGCTTCATCTTCATCTTCACCTTCGTCTTCAACGTCGGCTTCAGATTCATCTTCAGCTTGGCTTGGAGATGGAGGAAGAGGGCAAGGAAGACGCAGGGCCTCGGTCTTGCGCCATGGCGAGTCGGCTGGAAGATCAAGCTTTTTGGCCAAAGCATTCCAACCTAGGACGAATCCTTTGTTGCATGCTTGCTTGACCTGAAGCTTATAATCTTCAGCAACGTCGGCCATGCCTTGGTTGTAGGCAGCAGTGACTTCGGCTTTCTTGGTGGCCAGAGCATCTCTAAGCTCTTTCTCGGCTTCAGCCTTCTTAGCCTCGGCTTCCTTTTTCTCGGCCTCGGCAACTTTTCTTACGTTTACAGCAGCCTCAGCTTTTTGAAGAGCAAGTGATTGGGCCTTTGTAGCTTCTGCAGCCTGATCTTCCAGCCTTTTCATTTTTAGTTCGTTGGCCCTGTTTTGTTTATGGAGAAGAGCGAACTCCTTCTCCATGTCTTCTAACTTCTTCGCAGTCTCAAAAGCCTGCATGGAGAAGGTATGGGCGTGTTGGATGGCCTGGAAGAATACAAGGCAAAGGTTATTATAAACATTTCAAAATTTTACAAGTATGAAAGGCAAATTGTCAAATTCAAAGACTTACTTGGACCGAATGCTGCATCATGAGAGCGTAATTCTCATAGCCGCTCTTCTTCTCATTCTTCGCCATATCACCCTCAAGAAGGACAGCAGTGCTAAGTGCCACGCCAATTTCGACATCGGCTGCACTTTCATTGGTGTACACTGGCCTGTCTTCAAGAGTAACTTTGGGTTCCCAGGGAACTTTGGCAACCCTGGACCCCGAGGTTGAGGTTGATGATTTTTGTTTCTTTGCCGCAGCAGACCTTGGTGGTTGGGCTTCAGCAGGTCTCTTTGAAGGCGCCGAAGTCGTATTCTCGGCCAGTTGAGAAATTGGCACTGCGTCTTCAACGTCGGCATCGGTTTCAGTAGCCTTGGCCTTGGGTTGGGCCTTCTTGACTCTCTTGGGCTTCGGCTGAGGAGTTGTTTGGGCAGGATCTTCTTCCACGTCATCTGGCAGGTCGGCCAGGAGATTCAGCACCACCTTCTTTGGTTTTTCCATCTCGGCTGCCTTAACCAGTCTTCGTCGGCGTTTCTTCGGTGCCGAAGTTGATGGATGGTCGGCTGGCTCAGAAGTAGAGGCAGCTTGTTCTGTGGAAGCAGTTGATGGAGAGGCGCTCTTCTTCCTCTTCCTTGGAACGTCGGCCAATTTTGAGGTGTATGTGGGGATGAAGTTCAGCAACAAGGGAGCTTTTCGTTGCTGAAGTGGAAGGTCTAAGAGCTTTTTCAGGTCGGGCCTGAGGAAGTAGGACTGACGAAAGTCCTTGGGAGGTCGGCGAACGTCTGCAAAATAGAACAAAACATGAGAAACAGAAAAAAAATTTTGGAAAATTGAAGAAAACAGCAGTTAAGTAGTTCATGATGGGCTCTTACCCTTGCCCTCCTTTACTGATCGTGGGAGAGGGAAAAGGTGGACTTCTTCACCTGGGCCAAATTCCTAGTTTCCAGTAACAATAAGATAATCCTCAAGAGCCCCTTTGTTGGAGTCCGGGAGCTCGGCTACGATCTTATATTTGGTAGACCTCGGCTTGAGGTAATATACAAAACCTTTTTCCTTAAGGCTAAGGGCACTCATGGTGTAACAATACTGGATATCGGCAAGAGTGATTCTAACACCCTCCTGCCGAGCTAAAGCTATTATTCCGTTAAGGGTTCTATAGGCATTTATAGTAAGTTGCATGGGGTTGAGGCTGTAGTAGTTAAGGACCTCGCGGAAGAGGATATCAAGAGGGAACCTAAGTCCACACTGGACAAAGGCAACTACAGGGAAAGGCATTTTATCGCCATCGGGCATAATGGAGTCTTCCTCCCCAGCTAGTCGTGTGGGTTATTTTTCTCGGTCACACTGCCTATCTTAGTGAGTCAGCAGTAGTAACACAGGCAGAATAGATGGAACAAGCAATAACACAAAGACAAGAAAGATTTACGTGGTTCGGCAATAATTGCCTACGTCCACGGGTGGTGCCGAGGTGTTTCACTATGAGTAATAACAAGAATTACAGTTTTTTCTCAACTGCTTTCTCTCACTCTCTCTATGTAATTGTAAATGTTACAAATAGTATGTAGATGTCTGAGTCGCTCCGTGTGTCTCTCTCTGTTTCAGAATGAATCTCCTCTCTTCTTCTCCTCCACCTCTATATATACAATGAACGTTAATGGAGAGGCTGCCAGCTTTTGAGCTGGCTGCCAGCCTATTGTTCCACTTCCAGCAGCTTTCCAGATAAAAGCTGTATATTCCCTTACACGACTGCTAGTGGCCTCGTGGGCACTTCACATGGCCTCGAGGCATGCTTGTTGGTGAGATAATGGCCTCATTGCTTCCTCCACTAAGCTGGGCATCCACCTCGGCAAGTACAAGAATACCTTGGCGAATCTTTACTGTGACACATAGCTCTTCTGATGACACGTCGGCGTCCTCTTGCCACGTGTTGATGCTCAGAAATATATCCCCACAACTGCCCCCTAAGCTCTATTACCTCGGCATACTGAGGTGATGGAACTTACACCGAACAATTTTTCTCGTACATCGGCTAAAAAACTTTTAGCCGAGATCATTCACTCCAGGCCGACATGCCTTCTTCAAATTCAAGTCGATTCCCTTACGCGCATGAGCTGTCATGCACCAATTTTCAACCGTTTCGTCGACGCGTTTTATTCTTATTGGTCCGTGCCCGTGACGCGCCCATACCTGTCGCTTCACTGCTGCGCCGTCTGACGCCTGCGTTAACCAAGGCGCAATAATTGCTGTTTTGCCGCCTTTTCCATTTTTGACAAAAACGTTTTCCCTTTCTCTCTCTCCTTTCACTTTTGCATTCGAATCTCCTTTGCTCTCTCTCTTTCTGAAGCCCTTTCACCTCCAAATCCTCCATCGATCTTGCTCAGAGCTCTGCAACTGCCTCCATCTGCCATTTCCGTGAAGCTCTTACTGCTGTTGCCTCCGTCACCTGACCTCGGCAGAACTCATCCCAGCTTCATCTTTTCTGGTAAGCCCCTGTTCCCTTCTTTTTCCAGTTCTTTGATCGTTTCTGGTATTTCTTGCTTCTATTGCTCTGCTTTTCATTAATATGCGAATCATTTCTTGATTTTGCACATGAACACTTGCACCATTGCACCTCTTGTTCTTGGTCTTCCAGCCTCTTCTGATTCTGAGACTTCGCTGTTTGCTTTTCTGTTTTCCAGATTTTCTGCCATTCATACTCATTCTTCGTAGATTTAGGTTTGGGATTTGCTGTAGAACCTTCTGTCCTTAGGAAAAATTGAAACAATTTATACATAGGTTTAGCCGAGGTTCTTAGAACCCTTCAAAAATACTTTGTTTCTATTATCCAATTCTTTCATATCAAGACCATGGGTGTGTGGAAAAATAGGGTTGACACCCCCTCCAAATTAGAACACTTTAGGCGAGAATTCTCCATCCCAGATGACGTCCAACTCAGACTAGCTGGGGAGGAAGACTCCATTATGCCCGATGGCGATAAAATGCCTTTCCCTGTAGTTGCCTTTGTCCAGTGTGGACTTAGGTTCCCTCTTGATATCCTCTTCCGCGAGGTCCTTAACTACTACAGCCTCAACCCCATGCAACTTACTATAAATGCATATAGAACCCTTAACGGAATAATAGCTTTAGCTCGGCAGGAGGGTGTTAGAATCACTCTTGCCGATATCCAGTATTGTTACACCATGAGTGCCCTTAGCCTTAAGGAAAAAGGTTTTGTATATTACCTCAAGCCGAGGTCTACCAAATATAAGATCGTAGCCGAGCTCCCGGACTCCAACAAAAGGGCTCTTGAGGATTATCTTATTGTCACTGGAAACTGGGAATTTGGCCCAGGTGAAGAAGTCCACCTTTTCCCTCTCCCACGATCAGTAAAGGAGGGCAAGGGTAAGAGCCCATCATGAACTACTTAACTGCTGTTTTCTTCAATTTTCCAAAAAATTTTTTCTGTTTCTCATGTTTTGTTCTATTTTGCAGACGTTCGCCGACCTCCCAAGGACTTTCGTCAGTCCTACTTCCTCAGGCCCGACCTGAAAAAGCTCTTAGACCTTCCACTTCAGCAACGAAAAGCTCCCTTGTTGCTGAACTTCATCCCCACATACACCTCAAAATTGGCCGACGTTCCAAGGAAGAGGAAGAAGAGCGCCTCTCCATCAACTGCTTCCACAGAACAAGCTGCCTCTACTTCTGAGCCAGCCGACCATCCATCAACTTCGGCACCGAAGAAACGCCGACGAAGACTGGTTAAGGCAGCCGAGATGGAAAAACCAAAGAAGGTGGTGCTGAATCTCCTGGCCGACCTGCCAGATGACGTGGAAGAAGATCCTGCCCAAACAACTCCTCAGCCGAAGCCCAAGAGAGTCAAGAAGGCCCAACCCAAGGCCAAGGCTACTGAAACCGATGCCGACGTTGAAGACGCAGTGCCAATTTCTCAACTGGCCGAGAATACGACTTCGGCGCCTTCAAAGAGACCTGCTGAAGCCCAACCACCAAGGTCTGCTGCGGCAAAGAAACAAAAATCATCAACCTCAACCTCGGGGTCCAGGGTTGCCAAAGTTCCCTGGGAACCCAAAGTTACTCTTGAAGACAGGCCAGTGTACACCAATGAAAGTGCAGCCGATGTCGAAATTGGCGTGGCACTTAGCACTGCTGTCCTTCTTGAGGGTGATATGGCGAAGAATGAGAAGAAGAGCGGCTATGAGAATTACGCTCTCATGATGCAGCATTCGGTCCAAGTAAGTCTTTGAATTTGACAATTTGCCTTTCATACTTGTAAAATTTTGAAATGTTTATAATAACCTTTGCCTTGTATTCTTCCAGGCCATCCAACACGCCCATACCTTCTCCATGCAGGCTTTTGAGACTGCGAAGAAGTTAGAAGACATGGAGAAGGAGTTCGCTCTTCTCCATAAACAAAACAGGGCCAACGAACTAAAAATGAAAAGGCTGGAAGATCAGGCTGCAGAAGCTACAAAGGCCCAATCACTTGCTCTTCAAAAAGCTGAGGCTGCTGTAAACGTAAGAAAAGTTGCCGAGGCCGAGAAAAAGGAAGCCGAGGCTAAGAAGGCTGAAGCCGAGAAAGAGCTTAGAGATGCTCTGGCCACCAAGAAAGCCGAAGTCACTGCTGCCTACAACCAAGGCATGGCCGACGTTGCTGAAGATTATAAGCTTCAGGTCAAACAAGCATGCAACAAAGGATTCGTCCTAGGTTGGAATGCTTTGGCCAAAAAGCTTGATCTTCCAGCCGACTCGCCATGGCGCAAGACCGAGGCCCTGCGTCTTCCTTGCCCTCTTCCTCCATCTCCAAGCCAAGCTGAAGATGAATCTGAAGCCGACGTTGAAGACGAAGGTAAAGATGAAGATGAAGCTTTGGTGAGGAAGACCAAATCTCCTCCCAAGATCGACCTGACTGGAGATGAAGAGGTTGAAGCTGCTCCTAAAAAGGCAGACTTCGGCACTTTATCTTCTAACCTTCTTTTAGTGAGGAGAAGTGTTGATGAAACCTTGGCCGAGATTGATGCTGAAGTCGCAGTTGACAAACAAGCTGAAGTGGCAGCAGACCAAGTGGCCGAGGTCTCAGAGAATAAAGAAGCTGAAGTTGTGGTGGAAGGGCAGACTGAGGTTGTGGCAGAAAAAGGTGTTGAAGTCGTTCTTCAAGGGCCCTCCGAGGTCTCAGCCCAACCAACTCCTGAAGCTGAAGCAACTTGAATGTCTTTTGTTTTTCTTTTGTACTTTGTTTCTTTCCTTTGTAAGCTGTTCTTTTTGTGGCCGATGTGCCCTTTTTGCTTCTTGTAGACAATTTGCTAGGCCATAGTGCCTTTTATTTATGCAGTTGTGTGTTCTTGAATGCTTCAGACTTTTAATTCTTCTTACTGCTTCTGAATGATGCATACTTAGAATATTTTGCATAATTTCCAGACTCTTTCTTCTTCGTGCAATCTTCTCGGGTTATATACTTCGGGCATAACACCTGCAAAATTTTACTTCGGCAAGAAACTGTCCTGCAATCTTTTATAAAACATATACTATTCAATGTTAGCTTTGCGAGCCTTTCTCTAGTCTCAACAAATGTTCAAACAGCAATCTCAGTTTGTCTTACTTGTAAATTGCTACAAATTTCAACAACGGTTAACCAAGTTTTATCAAGTATTAAACAATAATCTCAACTGTTACCTCAACCTGTAAATTTCAACAGATGGTAATACGTCGGCCTAACTGTAACCTGTAAATTGCTGCAAATCTCAACACGCAAACTTTTCTCAAATTATAATCAAGTGTTTAAATAGTAATCTACTTGTAAATTGCTACAAATTTCAACAAGGTTTAAACAATAATCTCAACTTGTAAATTGTTGCAAATTTCGACAGATGATCATATATTGTTTCAAATTATAGGTGATAACATCGGCTTTCCTTCAACTTGTAAATCGCAACAGATTTCAACAAGCGAAGAGAAACAAATATCTCGGCTTGACTCCAACTTGTAAATTGCTACAAATTTCAACAAGTGAAGTCAAGGAAGCATCTCAGCTAAACTTCAACTTGTAAATTGCAACAAATTTCAACAAGCGAAGCTAAGCTTTGAAATTGGCCTGATCAACTTGTAAACATATGATCTCATGTCGGATTTCAACAAGAATTAATACGACCAATAAACTTTACTCAAGTTATAAACAATGATATACTTGTAAGTCGACATAAATTTCAACAAGAATTAAACAATATACATGAACCTGTAAATTGATATCGGCTGGACTTGGCGCGAATTTCCACAGATGACAATATATCGGCTTGACTCCAACTTGTAAATTGCAACAAATTTCAACAAGTGAAGCCAAGGAATCTTCTCGGCTTAACCCCAACTTGTAAATTGCGACAAATTTCAACAAGTGAAGTCAAGGAATCTTCTCGGCTTAACTTCAACTTGTAAATTGCGACAAATTTCAACAAGTGAAGTCAAGGAATCTTCTCGGCTTAACTTCAACTTGTAAATTGCTACAAATTTCAACAAGTGAAGCTAAGGAATCTTCTCGGCTTAACTTCAACTTGTAAATTGCTACAAATTTCAACAAGTGAAGTCAAGGAATCTTCTCGGCTTAACTTCAACTTGTAAATTGCTACAAATTTCAACAAGCGAAGCTAAGCTTTGTATTCGGTCAAACCAACTTGTAAATTGCTACAAATTTCAACAAGTGGTAGACTTTGTTATTCGGCCAGACCAACTTGTAAATTGCTACAAATTTCAACAAGTGGTAGGCTTTGCTATTCGGCCAGACCAACTTGTAAATTGCTACAAATTTCAACAAGTGGTAGGCTTTGTTATTCGGCCATACCTACTAACATTTGGCAGGCTTTGTTATTCGGCCAGACCAACTTGTAAATTGCTACAAATTTCAACAAGTGGTAGGCTTTGTATCTTCTCTGTTCCTTTGCATCTTCTCTGCCCCCAATGTGAACCTGAGTTCCACTTGGGTTCTCATTTTTCAAGTCTTCAAGCATCAATCATATGACATCGGCCAGGAGTAATAATCATTTCAATGGTAGAAAAACTTCAAATTGCAGGTGTTCCAGGGTCTTGGTAATGCTTTGCCATCATTGGCCTCAAGCCGATATGCTCCATTACCTAGCACCGAGATAATCCTGTAAGGCCCTTCCCAGTTTGGGCCAAGCTTGCCCTCCCTGGGATCTTTCTTGTTGCCGACCACTTTCCTCAAGACCAGGTCGCCGACCTGAAAATCTCTTGGGTTGACCTTCTTGTTGTATGCTCTGGCAAGTTGTTGCTGGTACACTGCAAGCTGAATTGCAGCCTTCTCTCTTCGTTCTTCTAAAAGATCCAGATCTCGGGCTAAGAGTATGTCATTAGTCCCATTTTCAACTCCCTGGGTTCGGATCCCTGGGATGCCGACCTCCAGTGGGATGACTGCTTCTGTGCCATAGGCCATGGCAAAAGGAGATTCCCCAGTTGATCTTCTCGGCGTAGTCCGATATGCCCAAAGCACATTGGGTAATTCATCTACCCACTTCCCTTTTGCTGCTTGCAACCTCTTCTTGATTCCATCCAGAATTACTTTGTTAGAAGCTTCTGCCTGCCCATTACTTTGAGGGAAACTCGGTGTTGAGAAGTAGTTCTTGATCTTGAATTTTGCACAGAAGTTTTTGATGAGCTTGCTGTCGAACTGTGTTCCGTTGTCGGCTACAATGGCTCTGGGGATGCCAAATCTCGTGATGATGTTCTTCCATATGAAATTCTTGACATCCACATCTCGGATTTTAGCAAGTGGTTCTGCCTCTATCCACTTTGTAAAGTAATCTGTCGCCACCAGCAAGTATTTTCTCTGGCCTGTTGCTTGGGGAAGTTGGCCGACCAGATCCATGCCCCATTGGGCAAACGGCCAAGGGCTGGATACTGGATTCAGGTCGGCTGCAGGCTGATGAATCAAAGGTGCAAACCTCTGACATTGTTCACACTTCTTCACATATGCTTCGGCATCTTTTTGCATATATGGCCACCAATACCCTTGGGTAATGGCCCTATGAGCTAATGATCTGCCCCCAGTGTGGCTTCCACATATCCCTTCATGAATTTCATATAAAAAATCTTCAACTTGAAAAGGGTGTACGCACCTTAAAAGGGGTCCAGTGAAGGACCTTCGGTAGAGATGTCCATCCGAGGTCAAGCTGAATCTTGCCGACTTCAGTCTGACTTTGTGTGCCTCCTTGCGATCTTCTGGCAGTTTTCCTTCTTTAAGGAATGCAACAATTGCATCCATCCAGCTCGGCCCCATGTCCACGCACATCGCTTCCTGCTTTGCGCTCCGTGGTTCTATGCTCGGGCCCGACATGTAATCTATCATAATTGTCCTCGTCTTCCCAGTCTGCATTGAACTCGCTAGGTTGGCCAACGCGTCGGCGTGGCTGTTATCATCTCGGCTAACTTGAAAAAGTCGGCAGTTCTGAAATAGCTCGGCTAGTCTGATCACCTCTTTTGCATACGCCGACATCCTCTCGTCCCTGGCTGCAAATTCTCCTGTAGACTGGTTAACAATTAACTGTGAATCACAAAAAACAATTACCTCGTCGGCTTCCGCTGCTGCTGCCAGTTTTAGTCCGGCAATCAATGCCTCGTATTCAGCTTCATTGTTTGAGGCCTTGAATGCCAAACGGATGGATTGCTCTATTATCTCTCCATCTGGAGATATCAGCAGTACTCCTGCCCCCGCTCCTCGTCCGTTTGAACTTCCGTCGACAAAAAGTCTGAATGAGTCGCCGATGTAGATGCTGCACGGTCTGAGCTTTTCCTTCCTTTGCTCTTTCGTTACCGGCTGTGATTCTCCATGCTTGCTGGGACCTGGTTCATCTCGGCTCAAAGGAGGCCGACATTCGATGGACTCTGGCGTGAATTCTGCCACAAAGTCGGCCAGGACTTGGCCCTTGATTGCTGTTCTTGGCCGGAATTCCAAATCATATTGGCCCAAGGCCACTGCCCATCTTGCAATTCTTCCTGTTAAGTCTCCTTGTTGCAACAAGGACTTCAATGGGTGTTCTGTTAGTATCACGATCTTGTGTGCTTGGAAGTAGTGGTTCAACTTTTTTAAGGCCATGACTAAGGCCAACATTAACTTCTCCAGTGGCAAGTACCTTGTTTCAGCGCTGGCCAAGGTCTTACTCACATAGTAGACAGCTTTTTGTTCTCCCTGCTCTTCTCGGATAAGTACTGCACTCACCGCATGTTCTGACACGGCTAAGTACAAAAACAATTCTTCCCCGGGCTCTGGTGTCGAGAGGACTGGAGCCGTGATCATGTACTTTTTCAGATCGGCCAAAGCGGCCTCACATTCTTCGGTCCACAGGAAGTCTGCAGTCTTCTTTACCAGGTTGAAGAAGGGTTTACACTTGTCTGAACTTCGGCTAATGAACCTGTTTAGGGCTGCTGCTCTGCCAGTGAGCATTTGAACCTGTTTTGCCGAGGTTGGGCTCTGCAGATCTAGGATGGCTTTGATCTGATCTGGGCTGGCCTCGATTCCCCTCCTGGTTACCAAGTATCCCAGAAACTTGCCAGATCCAACCCCGAACGCGCACTTTGATGCGTTGAGTCGGAGCCGATATGTTTTCAGTATATTGAATACCTCGGCCAGGTCAGCGAGATGATTTTCTGGCTCCTTGGTCTTCACGACCATGTCGTCGATGTAGACCTCCACTGTTCGGCCTATCTGTTGTTTGAACATTTTGGTCACCAGCCTTTGGTAAGTTGCTCCTGTATTCTTTAATCCAAAAGGCATCACCCTGTAACAGTACAGGCCTTTTGGTGTGATGAACGCCGTCTTCTCCTCATCTGGGGGGTACATGGCAATCTGGTAATAACCCCGGTAAGCGTCCAGGAAGCTCATCCTTCCATGCCCCGATGTAGCATCCACCAGCTGGTCAATTTTTGGTAGAGGGAAGCTGTCTTTGGGACATGCTTTATTTATGCTTGTAAAATCGACACAAACCCTCCATTTGCCGTTCTTCTTCTTCACCACCACGGTGTTTGATAACCACGTTGGGTAATTTACCTCTCTAATGGCCCTAGCTTCTAGAAGTTTGTCAACTTCTTCCTCCACTGCTTCGACATGTATCAACGTCGGTCTTCTAGCTCGCTGAATAACAGGTTTAGCCGACCTGTCGACGTTCAGTCTGTGGCATGTGACCTCGGGGTCAATGCCAGGCATTTCATAAGGTGTCCAGGCGAACACTTCTATGTTTGCTCTCAAAAAGGCCTCCAGTTCTCTTCCTTCTTCCTCGGCTAAGCCTGAGCCGAGAAGAAAAAATCTTTCCTCGTCGCCCTCCTGGACGAGAATTTTCTTTAGTGATTCCTCACTCTTCTCAGCTGGCTCCTTGCCGACATCATCCAGGACTTCCATGTCCTCGTCTTCAATCTCGGTTTTGGCTGGTTCTCAAACATTGCAGGTAGCCTTCATTGCTGCCATGGAACAGTTCTTCGCCTGCAGTTGATCTCCTCGAATTTCTTCAATCCCGTGCTCCGTTGGGAACCGCAGAAGTTGGTGTAATGTTGAAGGTACTGCCCCCATTGCATGCAACCACGGTCTGCCCATGATGATGTTGTATGGTGAGGTCGTATCAATCACAATGAACTCGGTCGTGATCTTCTTGGTGCCTGCTTGGACTTCTAAGCTTGTTGCCCCCAGTGGCCACGTCGGTGTTCCATTGAAGCCGACCATCGGACCAGTTGACTGCTCCAGGTCGTCGGGGTGAAGGCCGAGCTCCTTGTAACATCTAACGTACATGATGTCACAAGAACTTCCTGGATCAATCAGGATGCGTTTTACTTGGCACTCCCCAACCTGGAGGGATACTACCAAGGCATCATTACGTGGGTGCTGGACCATCTCTAGGTCGGCCTCAGTGAAGGTTATCATCTGACCTTGGCCGTCATCTGGCCGAGGTCTTTTCAGCCCGACCTGGTTCACGTGCTGCAAGTGTTTTATTCTTTGGGTTTCCCCCCGTATGTCGTTTTCATTCATCTTGGAATGAATTACATTTATTACCCGAGGTTGCGGTGGTGGTGGTGCTGCTTCAGCTTGAGGTAATCTTGCCTGTTCGTCTCGCGTTCTGGTTTCATCAACAAGGTCTCTCAAGTGGCCTTGTCTCACCAGATCTTCCAAGTGAGCTTTCAGGGCTCTGCAACCCTGTGTTGTATGTCCATTTTCATTGTGGTATGAGCAATGTCTGTCCGAGTTTCTCCCCATAAACTCCCCAGGTTGCCTTGCCGGTGTTCTGAAATAGGGTTCGCTCCGAATCTTTCCTAGGATCTTTGGTATTGGAATTCGGAACACAGTTGTTACTGCTTGTTTAGCCCTCAGCTCTACCTCGGCCTTGTTGAATCCATGGTGACTTCGGCTTTGCTTTGGTGAGCCGCTCCTTTGCTCCTGTTTGACTTGCTTTGATGCCGATGTATCTTCCTCGGCTCTTGCATATTTTTCGATTCTTGCCATGAGTTCCTCCATGTTCTTTGGCAATGTCTTTGCCAAAGATTTCCGTAGTGAACAGTCTTCCTTCAGGCCGTTCTTGAAGGATACAACTGCTACCTCCTGGTTGCATTCGGGTATTCGGTTGAACACCTCGTGGTATCTCTTTGCATAGGCCCTTAGCCCTTCATCCTTGCTGATCTTTAAAGCCATTAATGCGTCCACCCGTAATGGCTGTAGCTTGTTTGTCACGAATCTGGCCACAAACATCTCGGCCAGACCTTCCCAAGTCTTCACACATCCCTTCGGTAACTTGTGGAACCAATCCGATGCAATTTCCCCAAAGGATGATGGGAATACTTTGCAGAGCAGAGGCTCATTTCCACTGTATAAAGCCATTGAGTTTAGGAATAATCCAACATGGAAGTTAGGGTCTGACTTACCATCATAGATTTGGAACCTCGGCATGCTGAATCTTTTTGGAGCTACAAACTTGTCCAGTTCTACCGAGAATGGTGTCCTCGGCTTGACGAGTGAGGTTACCTCGGCTTCGGCGTTCTGTTCCCTTCTCTTGAGATAGTTTCTCAAGTCTTCTTTGCTTCTCCCTGGAGCTCGGCTATCTTTTGATTTGAGCCCCTTCGGCACACTGCTCTCGGCGTCGTGGTGCGCCCGTTTTGATCTTTCTCCACGGGTTGTGTCAAAGCAGAGAGCCTGCTTTTGTACGTGCCGATGTTCTCTTGGTTCCTCATCCTTGGCATTATGTGTCCTCTGGGACTTGCCGACGTCCTCGGAGGGCGGGTGAGGGTGCCCCTTGCTCCTGGAGCGTTGAACTGCTGGGATTGGTGTATCTGGCAGTGGGTATGGTGGCTGCATAACCCTGTTTTGCATCATGAAGTTGACGACCGACTGCAGATCGGCCAGCTTGTTTGCCAGGTCTTTGACTTCTTCATCCCTTCGTATGCATCGATCCTTCCATATCTGGAGGTTGTCCTCCTTGTAATAGCTATCCTGATCCGTCTTCTTCGAAGTGTCGTCCTCCTGGACGACGTTTTTGCCCCCGTGCCCCTGGCCACGGGTTTGGTCGTTGTGGTTGCCTCCTTCGGTATCCAGGTCAATAGGCCTGTCATTTCCAGCTGGAATGTCACCCCCGATCCTCTCGTTCTGTGCGTTGCTAGCCATCTATTCGTCTATCTTTCCCACAGACGGCGCCAAATTGTGTGGGTTATTTTTCTCGGTCACACTACCTATCTTAGTGAGTCAGCAGTAGTAACACAGGCAGAATAGATGGAACAAGCAATAACACAAAGACAAGAAAGATTTACGTGGTTCGGCAATAATTGCCTACGTCCACGGGTGGTGCCGAGGTGTTTCACTATGAGTAATAACAAGAATTACAGTTTTTTCTCAACTGCTTTCTCTCACTCTCTCTATGTAATTGTAAATGTTACAAATAGTATGTAGATGTCTGAGTCTCTCCGTGTGTCTCTCTCTGTTTCAGAATGAATCTCCTCTCTTCTTCTCCTCCACCTCTATATATACAATGAACGTTAATGGAGAGGCTGCCAGCTTTTGAGCTGGCTGCCAGCCTATTGTTCCACTTCCAGCAGCTTTCCAGATAAAAGCTGTATATTCCCTTACACGACTGCTAGTGGCCTCGTGGGCACTTCACATGGCCTCGAGGCATGCTTGTTGGTGAGATAATGGCCTCATTGCTTCCTCCACTAAGCTGGGCATCCACCTCGGCAAGTACAAGAATACCTTGGCGAATCTTTACTGTGACACATAGCTCTTCTGATGACACGTCGGCGTCCCCTTGCCACGTGTTGATGCTCAGAAATATATCCCCACATGTTCTAATACAATATTACACAAATATTATATAAAGAGAGAGTTGAGATAACAGAATAAGAGATCAAATCAAACCAGAGCAACATACAAATTTGTGAAAACCTTTTACTTTACACCAAATCTTGCACTCAATCATAATCAACAAAGCAGATCACAACACAAGTCATAAAGAAACCCCAAAATAAAAGAAAACGCAGCACAAATAGGAAAGAAAACACAAGGGAAAGTGATGAATGAATGGGTGCCCAAAATTGTAAAGCCCTAGAACCCTAGTAAGAAATACTATTACCCAATTACAGAGTACAACCCAACCCCACAAAACTTGAATAAAAAGCAAATCTTTTGAAATAACAGCTCAAAACCCATCTCCAAAAACAAAAGATTAACATCAACAAATCAAGTGAAAGAAACCTATAGATCATCATTCCACTTTTTAATCTTATCCCACACCATATCCAAAGAAAAAAAAAAAACCATTTACAGAAGAAGAATAGAAGTGAAAAACAGTACAAAGAAAGAGAAAGAATCTAAGAAAGGACATACCCAGATAAGGAAATGTAGTCGTGTAGTTTTGGCTTCACCTTCGGATATGTATAGAGTTTTCTTCAGATTTCAATGGTCGGTATGAGTGGAATGTAGTGCTCTCGACCACTCTCTCTCTCTCTCTCTCTCTCTCTCTCTCTCTATGACCGTATTCTCTCTCCCCTCCTGTCTCTCTTCACAGGATTTATGAAGGCTGCAGTTAATGTCCAACCTGGCGATGTAACATACCACTCAAAAAAGACTTATGGGGATTGTTTGTGATTTGGTTATTTAATGTATTTTTTAATTTTTTTATAAAAATATGTATAAAAAGTAAAGAGATGAAAGCTCTGTTTGGTTTATTTTTTAGGAAAAATTTTGAAAAAAATTCTCTATAAACAAATTTTCAAGAATAATTAAATCAATCAAATTTTTTTAAAAAAAATCTCAAAAAATTATTTGGTTACGTACTTTCCAAAATCACTCTCTCTCTCATACACATCAAATCAATCACTTTTTTTAAAACTCTGTCTCCAAAATAATTTTTCAAAATTATTTCTGAAAAAAGGAAAATCAAACAAATTTTCGTACTTTTTATCTCAAAAATTACTCTACAAAAACAAACCAAACACGGCCGAAGTAACTCGAATAAATATATTTATTTAGATCATTTTCAAATAATTCTTAATTAATTGCCACAAAATGATGGTACTACATGCACTAATTAATGTATATACTAGTGTACCAATTAGTATTATGATATTATTATTGACTACATTTATTATATAAGTCACAAATACCCAAAATCATACAAATGATATCACATTATCTATTAGTACACTAATATGTACATTAATTAATACATATAACATAATTCCTTACAAAATTTTTAAAATTAAAGACATTTCATTGAAATTGTTGTGGACAGTTGGATTGGGTGAGGTTGAGTGGATATTGGATTCAGGAGTGTTCAACGAGCAGGGTTAGTTTAAAATTTTAAGAGATTATAAAATTTATTTAAGTTTAATTTATTAAAATTTTAAATCGATTTCACATAAATTTTTATCAAATCAAGTTCAAATAATTTGTTATTTTTATATAATTTTAAATTTATCGAATCAAATTAAACAAATAATTAACTATTCAAACCAAATACAAGCCGAGTTTAAATTATTTGACTCGTTTATCGCCAATATTCGATACACTAGTTTTTCAACAAGTGATTGGGACTGCTTTTGCTTACAATTTATATTGTCAAAACAGTTACTTTAATTATCCAGTTTCAACTAGAATTTACAAATAATTGAACATTGCACTGAATAGGCCAAGCTTATAGAACAGAGAAATGTTTGTGGTTAGGTTCAATTCAAATCAAGGTCACTCCAAATTTATCCACTCAGGTTTGGCATAAAAACACATAACAATAAAACAAAATATTGTTAGGCATATATATTGACGAATGGTTTAAAAATTGTCAACAATCACTTTAGAAGAATAATGGAAAATTAATAATAAAATATTCTGAAAATAAATCAAAGTTCTGAAATTGTGGACCCACAAGTAGATTGGAACTCAGACTTCCAAACCACTTTGCAAGAATGGGAAAGAAAATCTCTGCATAATAAGAGTACTTTGAACTAGCAAAATCAAGAATTTCAGCTCACAAAATAGTGGAAAAAGAACAAGCACCAATGGCACGATATGAGTCGGAGTCATCCGATCCAAAAATAAGTTTTCAAAGCTTGTCACACAAAGGGATATCCAAGAGAATAAAACTCCAAAACTCGAGCTGACATGGCGAGATTTAGTGTTCTCCAGATAGGATCTCAAAGGGGCAGGGGCCAGGACCCCGATATTCATAACATGGAGTGTAACTTCTGTTCACCTGAGAAATCCTTACAACCAAAATCGTGAAAACCATATTCAGCAGATTTTGAGTGCCAAAAACCACACAAGAATGGAGAAGTGAAACTTGTGATTGGGGAGCCCATACTCTCACTCGTGCTTCAGTGGTCTCTTCGCACTTGTATGCCCTAACTGCTTGAACAATGGAGAGAATCTGTGGCGGAGGACGATTCTGATCAGGATGAAAGTATTAGCAGCCAAGAATACTAAGCTTGCGGCCCAGAGCTGTCGGAAGACATTCTTGCCTTTGAATTCAAGAAGATAACCCCACATTAACCAATGGGTTTGAGCTCCCATCCATATGAAAATGGATGACAAACCTTCCCATTTAAGTTTCATATTGCTCCATGGCAATATCAGAGGCAAGAGGCAGAAGAACCACACAAAGTACTGCGCTGTAATGACCTGTCAAAAGATATAACCCTTCAAATTTACAAAACCAAATGCGTGATAAGTACAAATTTCCCTAAAAAAGACCATATTTTCATAATTAAAACTTATTTATGGATGTAAGCAGAGACATTCTGTTCAGGACCGACTAGAGCACTCATGTCCTCCAGCAAATACCATTGTACATTCAGCCAAGTTCATAAATTAGAAAGTTATTCCAATAGTAAAATACGCTAAATATCATAAATTCTACATACCTTATTGAATGCTACAAATGCTACGGTCTGTACGAAGAAACAGAAAGGTAAATCCTGTGCAAAGCGGAGAACGAGCGCTAGCTGTACTATAAACTGAGGCAGAAAAGAGATGAGCTTTTCCAAAACTGAAAACTCACATTCATAATGAAGATAGATGTGGTAAAAATATATTGAGAAATTGTGTCTTGGGTCAGTACGAGTCAGATGATACAGCAGTGCCTCATGCAAGAACTCCCAGCGATATAGATAGAAAAATATTCCGGTACAAATGACGAAGACAGACCCAGAGGTTAGCCCAAACATAAGTCTCTCTCGTGTCAACATGCTAGTCAAAGCAACCCATAAACGGTATGTAACAGTAATTTTCTTGACACTGAAATTTTGGGCTGACTTACTGTTACTAGAACTCCATTCTGTAAGAGCAGGCTTCTTATGAGACCGGAAGTGGAGAGGATCAAGAACTAAGATGATAGGGAGCACATATATTATAGGATAGATTCTTAAATGGACAACAAGCCCATACCACAATGCAGCTTGTAACAAATTACCTGCGAACCCATAAACATAAAGTTAGAGGGAGATTAATAAATGTTTGTAGTGATTTGAAAGGGATGAATCAGTATTTTGTGCATAAATCAACGAAAATTTCTAAAATTTCATTACAATGCCCACTCTCCATGTCCCAAAAGTGCAAAAAGGGAGTCGAAAAAGGAAAGACCATTTCTTCTTCAACTTCTAAGGTTCCAACATGTGATGCTTTCCCCTTTAACGTCAACAAAATTCTCAATTAAAATGACATCTAGGGTAAGAAAGTTCCAGTTTACCAACTGAAGTGGTTTACTTTCGTCTCCTAAACTGTAAAGAAAGCAGCCTGAACCCTGCATCAAAACTTAATGTTTGCAATTTCAAGAATAGTGCAATGCAGATAGTATTCAAAACAAGGTTACGTCTTACAGTTCAAACGAGAAAACATACTCCAAAAAGTTTCTGCCCACAGTCCCACTTACAGACGTTTTGGCATTTAAAAAAGATTATCTGGCTAAAGATTAAAATTCTTTCCAAGGATTCTTCAAGAGAATTCTCCTCACTTTATATCAAACATGTATAGAGCATCTTCCTTTAATGTCTTGTCATTTCTTTAGCATCTACTCTTGGAATTTAGTCGATGAAGAGTGCTACAAATACAATTCTAAGGCATTGTTTCAGATTAATAACTGCCACCCTAAGAAACCAGCAGCACAATGTTATTTATTTGAGAAGGTGGTATAAAGAAGTAGAAGTTATACCATTCATGAGACAGATAATGATCCACAAAACCATGGCACAAACAATTGGCTCGCAATTCCCACGGGTTCCAATGGTGAAGGTAAATGGATTGAAGAGCCATATCATTACAGAAAGGGTAGACAGATTCTCAGGCACCCCTCTTAGCTTCAAAATGTTGCGTATAAACAACCCTACAAGTAAATCTGCAGTGTGACCAGGATGTAAGATTCACAATTATCTAGTTTTCTAACAAAATAGAAGAGACAAAAACAAAAGTCACCATTTTGTAAATGAAAATATAAAAACATGAGTTTTGTTAAAATCAAAAGTTAAAGTCAGGTTTTAAAATATTCACGAGCCATCAAGCGTTGTGGTGCAGCCCGTGCCTATCCTTGATTGGGGAGTGATATTAATCCCTTCCCACATACACACCAAGAAAAAAGTGATATTTATGTGGAACTTAGGCACATCGGTGCACAATACATACATGTACTTCCCACGTACTATGCATGGCTTGAAGTTTGAACAAAAATAAATATATTGATAAACAGTTATATTCACAGGTAACCTCATAATTTGGACTCAACAGCTTTACAGCATACACTTGTAAGTTACAAGACACTGCAAATAGCTGGGATTCCTTGTACAGTTAACATATACAATAGTTCCATCATCATAACCACCAGGCGTTTTTCAGATCCTTAAATGGTTAATCCCCAGAAAGTTTTGAAAGCATCCACTTTAATATAATAACACAATATGGATCCAACAGTAAATATAAATCAGTCAACACCTGACCTGAATAAAGTATGATAAGCCAACACACCAACCTATCAAACAAATCATGTCAATGTTACCCTTTCTTCCTTTTCTATATATTTTTCATTTTATTTTATTTCCTCAAGAGATGTAAAACTCCAACAACAAAAAAAAGATACAATACCTGAAACAGAAAAGAGAAACTTTCCCCATGAACGATGGATGATTGAATTTGGAATGAGAAGAAATGCAATCAGAGGTGAGTACCGATATGTAGTTCTTTTGTAAGGGGACTGGCCGGAGGCCATTAAGGAAGCAGCATCAGAAAACACCAGGTAGTCAACATCCGTGTATCTGACCTCCATATGTGTGTCCTGCCATTCTCCATAGACAATTAATAGGAGTCGAAGAACTCCTGAGAACAGAAGCAGTGAACGAATATTTATTGATGGCATTGCTGCAAGGAAAAAAAGAAAAAAAAAATGTAATTAGGAGCCAATTTCTTTGACTTGACACAAAATCTTATGACATAAATAGCAGAATGTTTCTGAGAAATTGACCATAAAAATATTGTTTATCATCAGAGTTGAATCATCTTTGTTGTCAATGATTCATGTTTGTTAAAGAGTCAAAAATACCAACTTTGCTTGTTGGCAGGGATAGCTGAAAGCCACTGCTGTTACAGGTCGAATGAATTTGAAAATCATGAATGCATGTAAACATTTGGGTGTATTTAAAATGGCTTTCCTCAAACAAATTCTTGTCAATTGATGTTCCATTATCTTCAACTTGTTTCAAGTGTAACCAAAGTCAATTTCTACTCTCTCTCAATAAACCAATTTATTAATGTAATTCATGAATTTCCTACCAGGTGCCCACCAAACACAGAGATGTATACACATACAAACAAAACAACTACCTATCAATTTGCATCAGATTTAGGTCTGAGCAAAATCAGTCAAAATGGGGCAACTTCATGATTAAAATTTGTAAATTTTTTTACTTTTCAATAGAACAATAAAACCTATTCCTGGGTTGCTAACAAATCTATTAGTATTTGTCAATAAAATTATTAAAATAAAAAAAAATAAAAAATAAAAAATTGTAATGTTTAAAGGCAATTACTAGTATGAATCTAAGCATAGAACATAAATTAATTGACAAGAAACACAGTTAGAGGCAATAATGAAGTAAATAGAAGTTGTAGCTAACACTGACTGAAAAAATACCCGTGATGCGCGAGGCAACATTCAGAGAGACCCGTGACCCGGGTGGGTGCGAAAGCAGTGCGTTTACATTCGCCGGCCGGAGAGAGAGAGAGAGACGACCCAGGTTGCACGGATTTGTTGGGAGAGGAGGTTGAAAAGGGGTGAATGAAAAATTGTGCAAGTACAAGTGTTGCTTACATTTCTTGCTTTTTTTTTTTTTTTTTTTTTTTTTTTTCAGTAATGGTACAGACTCCAAAAATTTTACTAAAAATTTTATCAAATGTCTCATATGGATGTGAGACCCGCACAATGTGGATCCCATGTGGGTTCCACACGCATGTGAGACATTTGGTAAAATTTTTGGTAGAATTTTTAGGATCTCTAGTATTTTTCTTTTTTTTTTTCCTTCTCCCACCTACATCTAATAATAAAATATTAATTTCAAAAAATAATTACAAATACAACAATGATAAACTTTATGAGAAATTAAAAAATAAAATAAAAGTGTTTGAGTCTTGCAACAAAATAAATATTAATTTTTTAATTTTATAAATTTAAATTTTGAACTTTTGATTTAGTTTTAAATTGAACCATTAGCCTATTTTAATTAAGTAAAATTGATGAAAAAACAGGCATTTTAGTGATTAAGTACGTAAACTAATGAAAATGAATATTTTAGATATCTTATATATGCCTACATTAAATTTAATAACTAAAATATTATTTTTGACAGTTTTAGTTAATGAAAATAGACAAATGATTTAAATTGAAAATAAATCAAAAGATTAGAGTTTAAATTAATAAAATTCAAAATTCAAAATTTATTTTGTTATAAGAATTAAGCCTTGGGGTTTTTTTTTATATTTTTATAATTGTCCCTAAACTTTTATAATATCTGTAATTACTTTTTGAAAGATATAATGATTTGAAATTTTTTTTATTAATTTTATTTTATATATATTTTTATAATGATCAGTAAAGAATATTTACAAATATTAAGAGATTTATATTTAAGTGGACAATCAATTCACTAACAAAGTCTAATATCAAAATGGACAATTAATTATTGGTAAGAGTTTTTTATTTATTTATTTTTTTTTTTATTTCGCAGGATTGAGAACTCAACTTAGGATCTTTTGAACCCATATAAATTCGCAGTTTAGTTACACAAAAGGAAAATGGACATTTACGCACAACTGTTAATTTATGAATTTATATTTCATTAATTTCTAATTAAGATTTTTTGAACCTTCAAGTCTCATTAAATTTTTAATAGTTAGAATTGCCCTTCAAACAAAGATTGTTTATCATTTATGATTATATATAAAAGAACATGATTATTTGACATTTATTTTGATTTTTAAAAATTTAAAACATTAATTTTCAAATTGAAAAAACAAAAAAAAAATTACGTGAAAGAAAAAACTATGGCTCCGTTTGGTGGAATTTTCAAATTTTTTTTGAAAATTGAAAAGACTAAATTATTTTTTGTGCAAAATTGAAAAGTTTGTATTTATAAAAGATTATGATTATGAAACATTGATGTGCAAAACTAAAGAAAAAACTTTTAAAATGAAAAAATTGATAATATTCTCAGTTTTAAAACTGGAAAAAATTGATAATGTTTAATTTCATACTCTGTTTTTTTATCAGTTAGTGAAACAATTATCTTGAACTTTATTACGCAAAATTGATAATATTCTTAGTTTTAAAAAAAAAAACTGATAATATTTTCAGTTTTATTAAATAGAACTTATTGATTTAAAAAATCTTAAATAGAACCTGAACTACCATAATATTTGTAAATAAGAATTTTAGATAATTTTTTTTGAATGAATAAGAATTTTAGGTAATTAACGAAAAATAAATAAATTCAGAGTTTAGAAACCTTCCATTTTTATCATAATGTTTGGTGTAACTTTTTATGAGATAAGAATAAATTAAAAAAAGAGCTAATTGTTGAAAAAGAATGAAATTTTTTCATTTTTACCTTTTTAATTAACGACTTTCAATTTAAAAGAAGTAGTATCAACTAAGCCTATTTTGAATTATATTTTGGCCCCTCAATTATGTTATTAATTATAATTCAAACATCTTTATTACATTTTGTTTCAATTTATTCCACTAACTATAAAAAGTGTTTCTTTATAATGATTTTTGTACGGGGAGCCAATATTCTGCAGAGCCCGTACTCCTTTCTATCAAGTTTCTTGTCTGTCCGATCGACCTACGAACACAACGGCGGTGAGCTACCCGACGGTGTGTGGCCGGAAAACCCCCTTCGACGATCAAGTTAGCACACACTCCAGGGATATAGAGAGAGGAGAGAGGAGAGAGTTGAGTGTTCAGGTTATTCTCACCAAAAATGATGTTCCATTCTCCGCATGGGGGGCGCCCTCAAGCTTATATACTTTCTGCGCTTATATCTGCTCCCATTAGTCTCTTGATACGTGGAGCTACTCTCACATCTGTCAGCACAAATCCTGCAATCACTACCTAACCAAATCGCCAGACAACATTAACGGGATCTCGGCAGATCGGTGAAATCACCTCGGCCTTCCACGTCCGTGCTACGTAATGTGCCCGAGTGCTCCACTCGTCGAGCTCCATAACAGCCGAGCTCGGTAGCATTCCGGCATAACTGAGTTTAAGATAAGCCGAGCCAGTGAACAGAAGACTTACCACCGAGCTAACCATGCTCCCCCAAAACCTGTGTAGCAGATGCTCATCTCGGCCCAGCAAGTCCAAATCCGGGGGAGCTCGGTCAATCACATGGCCGCGGACCTCAGGCCTGGGCCTCGACCGAGCAAGATCACCTCCAGGGAAGCCCCAATTAGCTCGGCCTAGACAGGGGTTGGGCCTCGACCGAGCAAATCCCACTCCAAATCAGGCCCAAGTGATCTCGGCCCCAACATGCTCGGCCCTGACCTGTTCGACCTCTTCCACGGTCCAAAGCCAGATTATAAATCTCCCTCTCAGTTTTTTATTCCAGGTTCCAACATATATATATATATTAGTGTATGTCCCTACTTAATGACATGGTATAATTAATAATGAGATTAAAATATAATTGAGTATAAATTTATTAAGTTAAAATGTAACTTATCAAATTTATTGCTAAAAATTTGATGTGAAAATATAAATATAGATTCGATTAGTTATCCAGAAAAAAAAAATGTGATATTTGACACTGAGGTGAACTTTTTCAATCTTTAAACAAATCACACCATCCCCATTATCTCTCTTGTCTCTCCTTGTGAAAAGATTACATTTTAATAGTAAAACTAAACCTTTTTTTTTTTTTTTTTGTTAACAAAACCCAATTTAAATTTTGAATTCAAATTTGTTCATCAAAGAAAAAAACATTTTCCAAAAAAAATATTCCAATTATATTTTGATTTCATCATTAAACATAAATATTTCTAATGATGTTTCGTCTCTTAATAACCAAACAATTTCAATTTTTTTTATTTATTTAAATTTTGAATTCAACTTTGTAAACTAAAAAAAAAATTCCACAAACATTTTTTAACATGACTATAATCAAACTTGTACGGGAAAGAAATACACCTTCTCGTATAATCCTGTTGACCAAGCTTGCGCTCCTCCGTACGATGTCGTTCTACTACCTGAAAACACAAACATGAGCTAGCCGGAGGGTGTGTGCCGGAAACCTCTCCGATGCCTAAGTCAACCAACAAAACAAATAGGCAAAAGCTCTAAGTATTCATGGAGCAAAGTTGCATTACCTCTCCATAGGTGATGTTGGTGAGCTTTTATAGGTTTCGCATGGCACAATCGTAGTAGAACTCTTACTCTTCCATGTAGAGTCCTCCTAGGATTCATACTCCTGATGGATAATGCTTATCCCTCAACACCCTCCTCACTGCTTAAACCAAGTGAGATGGTTTTATCACGACCGGACTACCATCCGACCGAAATAACATTGCCATGTTGGACTAACTAGCGTGACCGATCTAACGGTTATCTCGGCTCTTTCATTCCTTTCTCCTACCTCGGCCTCATATGCAAAGGCCGAACTATACATAGAAGAACCAAGCCGAGCTAACCTTTACTCAGGTCCTAGAGCAGGGCCAACATACCTCGGTTCCGAATAGCATGACCGAGCTATCTATGGTCACGACGACCGAACTAATTCCAACCACTTAATCCGGCGGCGAACCTCTTATCTTGGACCGGACTACCGCTTGTTCGAGGCCCATCTTCCAAGCTTCTTTAATCACGGCCCACAGATCGGTCCACAATTCTAGCTCGGCCCAATTTATATATAAATTACCCTCTCAATTGCCCCTTAATTCCATCTGCGTAGCATGATAGGGATTACTTGTCTACCAGCCGAGCTAACAACCGAGCTAAGACCTTCTAAGCTTTTCCAGCCAAGCTAAAAAAAAAAATCCCTTTTAACCTCTCCAGCTGAGCAAAATTCTCTTCTAACTTATCCAGCCGAGCTATACTTAAGCCGAGCTGTCCCTGTCCGGTCAAAACGTCTCTTCAGTCGCAGAAACTGAATCGCTCAGTATTCCAATGACATGTGGCATGCTTTTATTGGCTATTCACAGCTGTAACGCCACCCTCGTACTTCGCAATTTTTGAACAGTTCCCGCCTCTTTTCTCTTTCGCAAAACAAAACCCCTTCGTTTTTCCAAAGATCACTTCACCTTACTATTCAGTCTTTCTTCTTTATCTTCTTGAGTTCTTATTATTCTTCAACCTCGCATCTCTGAAGCTTGTGTTTTTGCTGCCGTTTGCTTCCATCTCGTTCTTCCTCCTCTCTACCAGGTAAGCAATATGAATCTGTTTCTCTTTTCGTTTTTTGTTCAGTCCATTGTAGTTTCTGGGAAAAAACCCCTTATGAACCACTTTGAACTCCATAAAATAATCTTTAGAACATAATTTTGATCCAAAAATATGTGCCAACCGAACTAGGACATCGTTTGTAGATGTAAATCTACCCAGACCCTAACCGAACTAAAACTTGTGTGAATAGAAGTTCCAATAGGTCAACTCCTGTTGCTCCTTAGCCGATATAAACAAACCGAAATAAGTCTGAATATAGAAAACTGGAAACCTCTGCCCTCAACCGAGCTAAGTCTTGGGGCTAAGCCAGCTTTCCTAGTTTCTAAACCGAACTCAGAAAGCTGCCCCTATAGGCTAAACCGGACTAAGAAAATCCATAGTCCAGGCCGAGATAAACAACCCCTTTATTCAAACCGAACTACCAAGCACCTTGCTAAAGCCGATATAGGACCTGTAGCATCCCATGCAACCGAAGTAGGACCTTTAATCTGTCTTTTGATTTCGTAGCACGGTCCAATGATCTGTGCTTAACCCTTTGTTTTTCACTTTGCAGACTTAGGTTGCCCAGGCACTCCACTGCGCGCTCAACCGAGCTACTGAGAACACTTTTCCGACCGAGATAATTTATTTATAACTTAAAATAAATGGGTAAATATAGGTTCTTGGTAGAAACACCAGGGGGTTTAGCCGAATTCCGTAAGGATTACAACATACCAGACGATATACAACTTGTCTTAGCCAAGAAAATGTCATACCTTGGGGGAATAAGGGTTTTGTGCCTTTCACCCTTCTATCAATAATAGAAACCGGACTAAGATTCCCAGTCCAACCTTTGATTTGTGAATTCCTTAGACAAACCCGAATTTGCCCAACCCAACTATCAACCAACTCATACCGTATAATAATGGGCATCGCCGAACTAAACCGCCAAGCCGGTCTGAACCTCGGTCTAGCCGAAATTTTTCACCAATATTCCTTAGGATCCAAAGAGGATGGGTGGGTATATTACTTAAGAATACGTCGTGGCCGAGAGAAAATAATCAAAGATACACCGGATAAAGACTTGAACGACGACGATTTTTTCTGGGTATTTGGGAACTTTGAAGATCATTAAGCCCAGATCCCTGGCCGAAGAATAAATTGGAAAAAAGGGATACCCGGTATAGATATTTCGGTTCTGTTTCATGTTTTTCTATATTTCGGCTTTCTCCTTCTGAACCGAACTAACAGTTGTCTTCCTTTGCAGATAAAGCCCATCTTCGATCAGTATACGGTTATCCGAACTTGGATACGCTCCGCGCCGCACTACGACATAACGAGAGAAGTTGGACCAAGCTGTTAGATTTTGAACCGACATACAAATACAGCGGTCGCCGCAAAGCCAGAGTGACTGATTTCCTTCTTGAGGAAGCCCCAGAACCGGACCCAACCTTGCCCCAGATCAACCTAGTGCCTCTCACTGCCGAACAAGAGATGGCAAAAAGGAGCAGGCTGAAAGCCCTGTTAACCGCAACAACTCCAGCCGATGTACCACCAACCGGTCAAACCACTGAGACCGTGGTGGCCCTCCCATCTCAACAGCAGTCGTCATCTCGCCCAAGCAAACGTGCCCGGACTAGCCAAACCGAGCAACGGCTTGTGGATGAGACAGTTTTGCCACCAAGCCCCCCTCCAAGCCTTCAACAGAGCCCTCAATCGGAGCACTCTGACCGTGCTGCCTCTTCCAAGTGGGTTCCCGAATTGTCCTTCAGCAACCGAGATATCCAGGCAACTGACTCGGTCGTTGCTGAGAAGGACCACTTGTTGGCATTTAACCTTGCCAAGAGTGTCTGTCTTCCCAAGGACATGGAGCACCACCAAAAGCAGCTCAACACCGAATTAAAGTCCATTCGGTCTGCAACAAAATCAATGGTCCTAGTAAGTAGCACTGCCCTTTTTTCTGACTAATTCTTCAATCTTTCACTTCGGCTAATATGAAAATTACTATTCTTTTGCAGGCCATTCAGAAAAACAACCTCACCCACAGGAAAGTGCTGGAGCTCAGAAAAACGACAAGGCAAGCTGTGGCTGACGCCGAAGCAAAATCGACCGAGCTAGAGGAGGCCAGAAAGAAGCTGGCCGAGCTACGCTCTGAGAACGGTCGCCTGACCGAACTGGCTAATTCGGTCGAAGCCGAAAAGCAAAAGGTTGCTGCTGAAGCAAAAGACAAGTACCTGCGCCTACTGGCAAAGCTTGAAAAGAAGAAAGACGCCGAAATAAATCAGCTGAAGAAGAGCGTAAAGGCTGCCGAAAAGCGAGGCTTCAAGGAGGCAGAGGACGCATACACCCTCCAATACGGCGCAGCCAAAGACCTGTTCTTCAAGTGCGGCTGGAGGAGTGCTGTGGAGCAGCTCGGCTACGGGCCTGAAACCGAGGTCTACAATGCTCCTCAGTACTCTATTCCGGCTTCACTGGCGCAATACGCTGCCGATCTCCAAAAGCAATTCCTGGGAGGGTCTGACAACGATGAAGATGATGATGATGATGATGATGATGAACCAACTATTACTTCGGCCATCAATGAGCAACCCAACGATCAGACAGTTCAGTTGGAGCCGGTAGTTGAAGACCTGACTGATGAGCTGCAGACTGACAACACGCAGCCAATTGGTACCGAGGTTCATGCCGAAACCAAGCTCCTACCTCAAACCGTGCTCCAGCCTGAAACCGGACTTTGGGAAAATGCTGATGCAGAATTCGACGCCGAACTTGATGATCTTTTCAATTGAATGTCTTCTTTCTTTTTGTTTTGTTTTTGTAACTGGGCTGCGGCCCCTCGGCTGTATTTTGTTTTGTACTTCAATGAAAAAATCTTCTTCTTTGCTAAACTCTTATTCCGGTTTTGATCTACTTGTACTTGTAATGTATTCTATTTGCTCCAACTGCTATTTCGGTTTACTTTCTACTTTTCTACAGTTTCAACTTGCAATATTTTCTTGCCAAGATAACTATCTCGGTCCTAGCTTATAATGTATACCTGTCAACCACTCTTCAGCCGATATACTTACTTCGGCCGAAGAGTGCAAAGAGTTGGATTTATCCAGCCAACCACTCTTCAGCCATAAACTTACTTCGGCTGAAGAGTACAAGGAGTTGGTTTAATCCAGCCAACCACTCTTCAGCCATAAACTTACTTCGGCTGAAGAGTACAAAGAGTTGGTTTTATCCAGCCAACCACTCTTCAGCCATAAACTTACTTCGGCTGAAGAGTACAAAGAGTTGGTTTAATCCAGCCAACCATTCTTCAGCCATAAACTTACTTCGGCTAAAGAGTACAAAGAGTTGGTTTAATCCAGCCAACCACTCTTCAGCCGTAAACTTACTTCGGCTGAAGAGTAACAGGAGTTGGTTTAATCCAGCCAACCTCTAAGTTAGTTTTTCTAGCCAACTTGGAATAAAATGTTTGGTTATTCCGACCAAACGTCCTGTAGCCTGGATCCTTATCCTAGGCTTAGGAAGGTTCATAGTTGGTTTTATCCGGCCAACTATGTTTACAATGCTCCTAACTCACTAAAGTTACCTTCTACTGAAAACAATTATGCTGAAAATAATCGACCTGTTTTATTGAGAAAGTAAAAAATTACATGTACTTAAAAGAAAAAAAGGCTAGAAATAAAACAACTTGAGATTGGCAGTGTTCCATGGCCTAGGAATTGCTTTGCCGTCTTTATCTTCCAAGTGGTATGCCCATTTGCCTGTTAATCCGACCACTTTGTAAGGTCCTTCCCAATTAGGCCCCAACTTGCCATCTCCTGGAACCAAGGTGTTTCCCATCACTTTGCGTAGTACCAAATCTCCGATCTTGAACTGCCTTGGATGCACTGTTTTGTTATACTTTCTGGACAACTCTTGTTGGTAGGAGGCGATGTGAACCAATGCTCTGTCTCTTCTTTTTTCCGCAAGGTCAAGCTCCAATGCTATGGCTTCGCCATTTAAGTCTGGATCAAAGTTCTCGCTCCGAATTGTGGGGAGGCCGACTTCCAGTGGGATTACTGCCTCCATGCCATAAGCTAAGGAGAATGGTGTTTCTCCTGTCAATCGCCGAGATGTGGTGCGGTAAGCCCATAAAACGTGAGGGAGTTCCTCTACCCACTTGCCTTTAGCTTTCTCTAACCTTTTCTTCAATCCATCCAAGACGACTTTATTTGATGTTTCTGCCTGACCATTTGCTTGGGGATATGCCGGTGTAGAATTGTAGAACTCTATCTTGTATTCTTCACAAAAGCTTCTAAAAATTCTGCCATCGAATTGAGTGCCGTTGTCTGAAATTAATGCCTTTGGTATGCCAAATCGAGTGATGATATTCTGCCAGACAAACTTCTTTACATCTTTTTCCTTGATTGACGCCAAGGCTTCTGCTTCCACCCATTTTGTGAAGTAGTTGGTTGCGGCGAGAAAGAACTTCCTGTTGCATGATGCTGTTGGAAGTGGACCTACTATGTCTAATCCCCACATTGCGAAGGGCCATGGACTAGTTAATGGAAGTAGTTCTCTGGCAGGTTGGTGTATTTGGTGCGCAAACTTCTGACACTTTTCGCATTTTTTGACATACTTCTCTGAATCCGTTTGCATGTATGGCCACCAGTATCCTTGTGAATTGCTCGGTATGCCAATGATCTTCCTCCTTGATGGCTGCCGTATACACCCTCATGTATTTCGAACAGGAATGCTTTCACTTTGCTGGGGTGGACACACTTTAAGTAAGGTCCTGAGAACGACTTTTTGTACAATGCTAGAGATGGAGAAAGCCAAAATCGTTGCGACTTTGCTCTTATTCTGTTGGCTTCTTTCTTCTCTTCTGGTAGGGTACCATCTTTCAAGAATAATATGATGGGATCCATCCAAGAAGGGCCTAACTCTGCACAACATATCTCTTCTGCTTCTGGGTCTTCAATGCTTGGTCTAGGCAGGTAGTCGATTAGTAGTGGGTGAGGGATGGAGGTGTCTGCCATTGAGGCGAAGCCTGCGAGTTCGTCCGCTCTGCTGTTTTCCTCCCTGCCGATCTGTTCTATCCTTACCACTTCAAATTTCTTTATCTCTGTTCTGACCAACTCTTGGTATTTAGCCATCCTGTCATCCTTTGCTTCGTAGTCGCCAGATATTTGGTTTACCACCAGCTGGGAGTCGCTGTAAACCATTAGCTCGGTGGCCTTCATGTAGAGTGCTGACTTAAGTCCTGCAAGAAGCGCTTCATACTCCGCTTCGTTGTTTGATGCTGGGAAGCCAAGGTTGATTGCCTGCTCCACTACTAGGCCGTCTGGAGAGATGAGGACTATGCCAAGTCCTACTCCATGCCGGTTGGATGCTCCATCCACGAAGAGCTTCCACATTTCTCCAACGAACAACTTCCAGCAAGTGGAGGGATCAGATGATGCCTTGGGATCTTCTATGTTGCTGGTGTCTTCTGCAAAGTCCATGCTTGCTGTTTGCCCCTTGCTATCTGATTGTACCAGGTCTTTGTTTGTTGGCGGGTCTGGACTTGGTATAGCATGGTTTGCTTCTTCCTTCCTTGTTTTACTCTGGTCTGCCGTGGGGCTTGACTGAGTAACCGGTACTAGGGGTTGCGTTATTCCGACGTCAACTTCCATCCCTAGTTCGGTTGATGCAGTCAGGTCGACTGGGCAGATATGATGACTTCCAGGAGCGAACTCTGCGACAAAATCTGCCAATGCTTGTGCCTTTATTGCGGTTCTGGGTTGGAACTTGATGTCGTACTGCCCTAACTCAACTGCCCACTTCAAGACTCGCCCAGAGAAGTTAGCCCTTTCAAACAATGCTTTTAATGGGAAGGCTGTGAGGACAACTATAGTGTGGGCGTGAAAGTAGTGTGACAACTTTCTTGAGGCCATCATCAAGGCCAATGCCAGTTTTTCCAGTGGCAAATACTTTGTTTCGGCGCCCAGCAATGTCTTGCTGACATAATAGATGGGCAGGTGCTGGATTCCTTCCGCACGGACCAACACTGCGCTGATTGCGTGCTGTGAGACTGCCAGGTACAAGAAGAGTTCTTCTCCAGGAATTGGGGTTACAAGTAGTGGTGGAGAAAACATGTACTCCTTCAAGCTTTCCAGAGCTCGGTCGCATTCGTCGTCACACTCAAACTTGGCCTTTAGAGCATGGAAGAATGGTCGTAGTTTGTCTAACGACCGGCTTATGAACCGATTCAGTGCGGCTGCCATGCCGGTGAGATGCTGCACTTCTTTTACTGAGTTTGGTCTCTCCAGATCCTAAATAGCCTTGATCTGAGATGGGTCCGCCTCAATACCTCGGTTGGTTACCAGGAAGCCCAGGAATTTGCCAGATCCTACTCCGAATGCACACTTCGATGCGTTGAGGCGTAACTTGTGCTTTTTCAGGATCTCGAACATCTCACCTAGGTCCTTGAGATGGTCACTCTCATCCTTGCTCTTGACCACCATATCGTCGATGTAAGCCTCCATTGTTCTGCCTAACAATGGCTCAAACATCTTGGTGACCATCCGTTAGAATGTCGCCCCTGCGTTCTTCAGGCCAAAGGGCATGACCTTGTAACAGTACAATCCTCTTGGAGTTGTGAAGGATGTGACCTCCTGGTCTGGTTCATGCATGGCGATCTGGTGGTAACCTTTGTAAGCATCCAGAAAGCTAAGTCGGTTGTGCCCTGCCGTCAAGTCTACCAGTTGATCTATCCGTGGTAGAGGAAAGCTTTCTTTTGGGCACGCCTTGTTGACTATTTTGTAGTCAACGCAGACTCGCCACTTGCCATTTTTCTTTGGTACTACGACTGTGTTGGAGATCCATCTTGGGTAGTGTACCTCTCTGATTGCTCCTACCTCCAGCAGGTTTCCTACTTCTTCCGCCACTATTTCGACGTGGTGGAGTGCCGATCTGCGCGTGCGCTGAATGATTGGTCTGGCGGATGGGTGGACATTGAGTTGGTGATAGATGAAGTTGGGATCAATGCCTGGCATGTCGTAAGGTGTCCAGGCGAACACTTCGATGTTAGAGGTCAAAAATTCCAAGACCTCTAATCTCTCAGTGCTGGACAACGACGAACCGAGCAAAAAGAACTTATCCGGGTTCTTTTCATCTATTCTTACCTCTACCAAGTCTTCCACCGCTTTCTGGCTAGCCGCTTTGCCAACATCTGCGAATAGTTCATTACTCTCAGGTTCTTCCACCGAATGAACATATCCTTTGGCAGCGTGGCTGCCATTCACCGTGACAAAGCACTACTTCGACATGATCTGGTCTCCATAGACTTCTTCTATTACTCCGGTGTCGTTGGGGAACTGCATTACTTGGTGGTAGGGTGACGCCACCGAACGCATGGCATGCAGCCATGTTCTGCCCAAGATGATGTTGTAAGTGGAGGGGACTTTCAACACCCAGAACTCTACTTGTTTCGTCACACTCCCTGCTCTGACTGGGAGGATTATCTTGCCGACGGGCCATTCTGGCATGGAGTTGAATCCAATCAGGGGAGATACGGCAGGCGCCAAGTCTTTATCTTGTAACTTCAGTTGTTTGAATGTTTCAGAGTACATGATTTCACATGAACTACCTTGGTCTATCAGAATCCGCTTGACGTCAAAATCCTTGACTCGGAGAGTGACGACCAGGGCATCATTGTGGGGGCAATATATCATTGCCAAGTCTTTATCCGAAAAAGACATGACGTTTGTGGCCTCAGTCTTCCCCCTCTTGACTGCAGGTTGGGCACTTAGAACTTCTCTTAAGCGCTCAGCCTTCTTGATTGATCCTCTGAGCTCGCATACACGCTCAGGTTCAAAGACTCCATGTATCACGTTGAAAATGCCTTGAGGCGGGGCGTCGATTGGCATTCCATTGGGGTTATTGTGGTCTTGGGGGGCTGGTTGCGCACCCCCTTCAATGTATTTATCCAAATGGCCTGCAGCCACCAACTCCTCCAGGTGCTGTCTCAATGGTGTACAATTCTCAGTGCGGTGCCCCTTTTCTTTATGGAAGGTGCACCGTGATCTGTCGTCGTAATCCTTCTGAGCCTCGCCTAGCTTGGCTGGCCACTTGACGAAAGGCTCGTCTCTTATTTCACTCAGAATTCGGTAGATCGGTTTCTTGAAGACCGTGGTTATGGCAGTGCGGACTCTCAGCCATCTCTTATCCTGGTCTTCTTCGTTGTCTCGCCTGCCCCGCCCGTTCTTGCTCGAACGGTTTACCACATTGACTTTTGCTGAGGCCTTTTTCTCTGGCGTTGCGGCTGTGCTAGACTTTGTTTTAACACGGGCGCCATCCTCCTCCACCCTGATGTGCTGATGCACTCTTTCCATCAAGGCTTCCATGGTGAGAGGCGGCGTCATGGTGATTGAGTCCCTTAGTCTGTTCCCGACTGGAAGTCCTCTTTTATACTGGGCAATGGCGAGATTGGTGGGGCAGTCCCCAATCTGGTTGAAGGTCTCCCAGTAACGACTATTGTAAGATCTTAGGGTCTCCTTGTCGCCCATGTCGATGGAGAGTAACTAGTCGATCTCCACCGGGGTTTTGGTGTTTGTTCTGAATCGTGTGACGAACGCCTCCGCCAATTGCGCCCAGGAGGCTATGCTGCCTTCTGGGAGTTTCTCAAACCAAGTCAGGCCTAGGTCTCCAAGGCTTGACGGGAAGAGGATGCACATCAAAGCCTCGTTTCGCCGATATACAGCCATGACCTGGCGAAAGTGGCTCAAGTGTGAGTAGGGGTCCGTCTTCCCCTCGTATGTAGTGAATTTGGGCTGAAGGAAGCCTGATGGTAGGGGCGCGTTCTCAATTGCTGGAACAAACGGCGAGGTCTGCAGCCTCGCCAATGCCTTGTCCGTTGGTTCGTAGGCAGGGCGCGGTATTGGCATTCCAACCTCGACGCTTCCATGCGTCCGAGGAGCCAACCGCTATAAGGCAGAAACTCTATGTGGATCATGTGCCCTGGCGTCTTCCCTGCATCGTGCCTTTTCTTCTAGCACGGTTCGTAGGTCGGACGATCTGGGTAACTCTGTCTGTCTAGATCTTGTTTGGTGCGTATGTGAAGGCCAATAAGTGCTCCCTTCCGTGTATGACCTCTCGGATCTCGTCCTTTCAGACCTGGGGTGACGAGTTCTGGAAGATCTGGGTTGAGTATCGCCTGTCCTGAGGCTTTTACTCTCTGCTTGTGAAGGCGTGGTGTTCCTACTACGACCTTCCGAGTGACGAGGAGGCGTCTTGGTTGTGCGCCTCGCTCCTGTCGCCACTTTTTTTCCCTTCATCTGGCGCTTTAGGGATTCCATGTCCGCTGACATCCGTCGTATTAATTCGTCTTGCTCCTTGACGCGTTCTTCCAAGGTTTGATCAATCCTCCGCCTTTGTCTTTCTGGACTCTGTGAGCGGGAGTGGTGAGGGCTGTCAGTCCGCCTTCTCTCCCTTGTATCCTTCCTGGGATTCTGTCGTTGCTCCAAGTCCGCCATAGGAGGGATCAAAGGTAGTCCTTCGCGGCTCGCACCTCCTTGAGGTGTTTGTCCGTCGATGGCGGACTGTGAAACATCTTCGTTGTGCGCCATTGATTCTTCCTGAGGAAAAGCTTGAGCAAAAGGTTGTTCTTGTCTGAGTTCCCACAGACGGCGCCAATTGTACGGGAAAGAAATACACCTTCTCGTATAATCCTGTTAACCAAGCTTGCGCTCCTCCGTACGATGTCGTTCTACTACCTGAAAACACAAACGTGAGCTAGCCGGCGGGTGTGTGTCGGAAACTTCTCCGATGCCTAAGTCAGCCAACAAAACAAATAGGCAAAAGCTCTAAGTATTCAGGGAGCAAAGTTGCATTACCTCTCCATAGGTGATGTTGGTGAGCTTTTATAGGTTTCGCATGGCACAATCCTAGTAGGACTCTTACTCTTCCATGTAGAGTCCTCCTAGGATTCATACTCCTGATGGATAATGCTTATCCCTCAACACCCTCCTCACTGCTTAAACCAAGTGAGATGGTTTTATCACGACCGGACTACCATCCGACCGAAATAACATTGCCATGTTGGACTAACTAGCGTGACCGATCTAACGGTTATCTCGGCTCTTTCATTCCTTTCTCCTACCTCGGCCTCATATGCAAAGGCCGAACTATACATAGAAGAACCAAGCCGAGCTAACCTTTACTCAGGTCCTAGAGCAGGGCCAACATACCTTGGTTCCGAATAGCATGACCGAACTATCCATGGTCACGGCGACCGAACTAATTCCAACCACTTAATCTGGCGGCGAACCTCTTATCTTGGACCGGACTACCGCTTGTTCGAGGCCCATCTTCCAAGCTTCTTTAATCGCGGCCCACAGATCGGTCCACAATTCTAGCTCGGCCCAATTTATATATAAATTACCCTCTCAAAACTCAACAGCACC